>CM037159.1:987410-1045483 GCA_020921065.1 Vaccinium darrowii | reverse complement strand
GTGTCTATACAGATTAAGGTGAGGTTTGGCCTACTAAGTTGGCTGACTTATTTTTTCGTCTTTATTTGGTTTTTTTTCACGTTTTTTAGTTTTTCATAAACCTTTTGTATATTATTCGTTCATCTCGGCGAGAGGAATCAAAAAAGTAAAAAATTATGACGGAAGCTTAAATTTTTTTGAATAAAGACAAAAATAAGCCAAAAAATCAGTTTTTTTACACTTTTTTTTTCGATTTTATTCAAAAAATTGAAGATTCTAATCATAATCTCTTACCTTTTTGGATTCCTTTCATCGAGACAAACCAATAATACTCAAAAAATTGATTCAAAACTAACAAACGAAAAAAAAAATCAAATAAAGACAAAAAAAAAAAGTTAAGCCAACTTATTTAGCCAATGCATCTGGCATTTCTCATTCCGATACTAATTCCATGGTCATTCTCATTTAGTTCGTGATCTCTTGATTTTGGCGACAATTTATGGAAACCGGAGATTTGGATTAACATTGTTTGCCAACTTCAAGATTTGCTTCTTAAGTTATTGCAAACTGCACGACCCACTTCGCATTGTGGATCTGGGAACTTTCCTAGTATTTTCCGTTATTCAGCTCCCATTCTGCGCTTTATATGACTCATTTGGCAATTGGAATTTTTGTGGTCCATTAAAGTTAGGTAAATGTTTCAGCAACCAAATGTTTATTGTTTTTGACAAAAATATTTTTATGGTCCATTAAAAATATGTTGTTGTGAAAACACAGGGCAATACTGTTCAAAGGCAATAAGGGTTCTGAGGAATGGCTCTCTGGCCCTAGAGTCGGGATTTCGAAAGGAGGTCTATGACACCACCAAAATGGTTCAGGTTCGCTGAACTTGACCTTGATTAGGTTTTTTCCGGTACCGGGTACGAAGGACTCCTCTGTTGTCAAGGTCTGTGATGCAGACAAGGGCAGACCGACGGGGTGCCAAATATTCCCACTAGATATACTAGTTGTACAAGTTAATTTGAAAAAGTTCTATAGAATCGGTCCCTGTAAGTCCCTTGAATGAAACAATGAATTCATAAAGTTGAAATATATGTGTGAAAAAATTCTTTAAAATTTCAAGCTATGAGCCACTTTTGTCATGGGTATGAATTAAATAATGGGTAAGTATATAATACAGACAATCTTGTCTCCTTCTCGAAACAAGCAAGTAGCAAAATTTCAAGCTATGAGCCATTTTTTGGTACTAATGTAGATGCACATCTAGTTCAGGACACTGCTGGGTAAGAATTGTTTGTCCCCTCCATTGGTCTTGCATAAGGCATGAATTCAATACGTTCATTCTATATTATATGATCAGGAGGAAGGTAATCATCGTGTAGCATATGGAGAATACATTCATTCTAACACAACTTAGCCATACTTGTAGATAGAAACATATCTCACGCACTTCAACCAATCTAGTTGAACACAATCATCAAACAAGTACTTCCCCCACCTTTTACAACTCCGCAAAACACCCACATGATGACTACTCAAAAGGTTCATCTGGATTTTTTGAGACACAACATTACGTAGGAAGTACGAACATTAGAAAATACTCAATTATCCCACACAATTTGTCAAAGGAAGCCGAGGATGAACTGTGTAACGCCTATTCCAAAGGCGATAAAACCAACACAGAAGGCAATGAATGTCCATGGAGAAGCGAAATATGTGCGTCTCACGTGTGCAATATTCTTAGGCATAGTTTTCCATTTGCACATATGTCCAGATTCATTGTTGCTAAAATCTCCTCCCCACTTCATTTGCTAAAATCTTCCACTTGATTTTAGCAAATTCCCATTTTAGCAAATGGAAAACTACCCCTTAGGCAAACATAGCTCACTGTAGTCTTTGGCTCTCTGGCACTTTTCAGCAAAATGGAATTTCCCCAGTACAACTTCCTGAGAGAGGTTGTTCAAGAGATCAGCGGCATCTTGGTTGGTGGCCAAATAGTTATGGATGATTCCATCATTTGCAAGCACTTGGACATCTTTTTCCCGGCCTTCTGAGGGTAAAATGGTCATAGATTTTGATGCACAAATCATCTTAGGTTCAAACCACTTGGGTTAGAAAGTAGACTTGACAAGCTTTCTAACGCTTCAAACCATGCGCAAAACGGAGTTCGGTAGCACCCGGAGTAGCCCTGCAAAGTTTCATATATTGTGCTGTCTCCTAATCCAGGCGCCTGGATTGCCCTATTCCAGGCGCCCAGACTCAATCCAGGCGCCTGGATTCCCATTCAGAGCACTCGAACTCAATCCAGGCGCCTGGATACCCCAATTCCAGGCGCCCGGATTCACTCCAGATACTTGCTGTCCAAGGTGAAATGGGAGGGAAGGAGCGTCTTGGAGGATTTTTTGAGGATTTTCTGCAGAAGTTTGTTAGAGAGAGTGGAGGGAAAATAGCTTGACGCCTAGTTGACCCCTAAGCCATCCTAGGGGTTCATTTTGGACCTTTGGTGCCTATAAATACCCACTCCCTTCTCCATTTGAAAGAGGATCAGCTCTCTCCCTCATTTTCTTTACTGTTATGCTGCTGAAATTCCTCCAGAAATTCCATTCCACTTCATCCCACTCAATTCCATTCATTCCCAATCATCAAACCCAATCTATTTCCACTCCAACTCAACCTATTTTCATCTCCCATAACCAAATCCCAACTTCAATATCTATAATCCATCCTCTATAGCTCCAGAAACTAAAATCCAATTCACTCAACCACCAAACCATACCCAAACTAGTTTCAAAAGTTCATCAATCAAGCTTGTGAAGAACATGGATTGAAGGAAAATTTGTGCTTGATAAGTGTTCCAGGCGCCTACATTGAAGGATTCCAAGCGCCCATAGCCATTCCAGGCGCCTGGAGTGTCCTATTCCAGGCGCCCACATCTACTCCAGGCGCCTGGATTTGCCTAATCCAGGTGTTCAGTATGTAATCCAGGTGTGCCTGGCGTAATGTTTGAATGTCCATCCTGAGATCTTTCTGTGTTAATTAGTCGTATTTTTTTTTTTTTTTTTGCATTTCATTGAAAGAAATCTCATTTTCATGCATTCATGACATTCACATAAGCATCCATACTCATTTCATTAATCTTGTTAATATATCTTTGTGCTCTCACATGAATATGTGTTTAAATTCTATTCAAACGGTGTTTTCAAAATCCCTTAAGCATTTAGTAAAGACCGGTGGTTACATCGGGCGAGAGGGGTGCTTTAAATTCTTTCCCCTCTCGTAACCTAGTTCCCGGACCCAAGAAATCTCATTTTGCGAGACCAGTAAAACATTTTCCATATCAAGGGCAAAAGAGTCATTTTTCAAACCGGTTTCTCGGGTACGGTCCTCAAACCCGGGTGGCGACTCCCATTCAAACCGTTTTCCAGACAACCATTTTCGTGAGCATTTCCCGCGGGGTGTTCACATCATGCTCTTCTGGATACTTATGGACATAGTACCTGAAGAGAAGTTCAAGGATGAAGCAACCATCGATCAACGTCCTGTCTGCTGTGAGCTCCTTTTCAACGTACTCCACGTAGCATGCCTTGGCTTGATCTTCTAACTTTTTCATTTCAGGATAACATTTCGGTAGGGCAACCTGGTGGACATGTTGATTTCGTTTCTCAATATCCGGTAATTCAGCGCCTGTTCTCCATAAGAGGTTATAGACATTTGCCATTTTGCTGTCCACCATGGCTCGTGATTCCAGGTGTTCCATATCGATTTGGAGAGGGCCGATAGGGAAGAGGCGAGGGGTGTAGGCACTTTCCTTCAGCTGAAATAGCTCTTTGGGCACCCTGAAAATACAAGCGGGAGTAGATTTATTAACTATGCCTGCCATGAGATCAAGCCAAAGCATTTGAAGAACCTTTTCCTTGTCAGGCCTTTCAGGGAGCTCCTTGCGATCCC
Source organism: Vaccinium darrowii (assembly GCA_020921065.1). Lineage (NCBI taxonomy): Eukaryota > Viridiplantae > Streptophyta > Magnoliopsida > Ericales > Ericaceae > Vaccinium > Vaccinium darrowii. The sequence goes on along the minus strand of CM037159.1, from coordinate 1,041,556 downwards.
AGTGCCTCATCCGCGTTGGGGCAAAAATCTTGGTCCAGGCATATCGTCAGTCAAGACACTCTCCACAGTGTCATTTGAGTGACTCATTTTCAGTGTGTCACAATTACTGCTTTGTGTCAAAATGGTTTAGAACTTGCTGGGTTTGAGCCTCTTCCTGGGGTGTGTGGATTTGTGTATAGGGGGTTCATCCATATCTATTCATTGATGTCAAGTTTTGCGGACCAAGAGACAGATGAATCCAAATGACCGCCCTATTCATGTTTCAAATTTTCTCCTCTTCGATTAACCAAAAGTTGGTCATTGCCAACATTTTATTGCCATTTGTTTGAAGCCTTGATTATATTATCATTTAAGAAGCAGCTAGACTGCCTTTTGCTTTTAGATAAAGCCAGATCTACCTACCTTGTCTTTTTTTTTTTTAATCAACTATATACCTTGCTTGTTATTATTTTCCCCCTTTCTATAACCACGTGAAGGTGTCTAGTTTACTAGGCTCAACGTGACTATTACAATTAACAAATAAATTTAGACTTTGTAACTCGAGTGACTGAGATTTAGCAGTTTACTCCTTGCGTATCAGGTTCGAAACTTCTTATGTGATATCAACGCTTGTGGAGCTAGTTAAAACGGTGTTTTGCCTTAACTTTAAATGTCTCCCGCTAGCTAGCGTGCCTAGACAACCCAAAAACATACCCACTTAGACTTGTTGTATGAACATGTAGGGTGAAATCTCTAATAAGGAGGTTGGCGGGTGATTTTGATGATTTGGAGGAAAATTTGAGTCTTTTCATGTTCTTCCATGCTGTGTTTGTTTGGGTTTTGCTTCGTCGGTTGGTTTTTCTTTGTCGGGTGCTTCTTAGCTTGGAGGTGGTGTTCTAAGGATGTTTGGCTTGAGTTTGTCTTCGGTGTTGCTGCCCTTGATGCTATTCTTTTTGTGCTCCTGTCATGTTTCTGCGTTGTGTTGCTTATGCGGCGTTGTTATAGTTCGTTTTCCTGGTTTGAGTGCTTGGGTGTTTTTGTTTTGAAGCTGCTGGTTGTGTTTGGCTGTAGGGTTTTTGTGTTGTTCACAGCCCTAACTATTGAGTAGCAATTCATCACATTAATTTTGAAATCATAACATGCATTTGTGTTATCAGTTCTTCGTCTTAATATAATGAAATTTTGAACAAATATTATTAGTTTCTTTACGAATATTATGAATCTGCATGCGAATGTTATTTTTAAACAAAATATAATCAAACTTAAAACAATTTAAGAAGTTGCATACCTCCGCACCTAAATAGGGATATGCATTGTTAAATTTACCTCCTAGAAATTTGCCTCTGTTTTTTTTTATTTTTTTTGCCAAACGATAACAGATGATATTATATTTCCACCAAAACCATTACATCAAATACGGGCCTTGTCCCTAAGTAAGGGATCAAGTAACCACGACGGCGGGCTATTAGTCCAGTGACTAAACCCCAAACCAAGAAGACCTCTACTTGCCAAAATATGAGCTACGGCATTACACGATCGTCGAGCAAAAGAAAAATAACAAGAATGAAACCCTTTGCTCAAAGCCTTAATATCATGAATAATAATTCCAAGCTCCTGACTAGTTCCAATCCTCCCATTAAGCATATTGACAATTGCCTGTGCATCACACTCAATTACAACAGAGCCCAAGCCCAAGCCCAAGCCCAACCGGATCCCAAGCATCACTCCTTCCCGAATTGCCAAAACTTTTGCCACCGTGGAACTAGGGCAGCGAGGTTGTTTCCCCATAATACCAACAACAAACTTACCACTATGATCATGAACCACACACCCAACACCACCTGCATTAAACGCCTTTACCCATGCACCATCCACATTAATTTTGAATGACCCCTCCACCGGAGGCTGCCACCCTACGTTCACTTCCCCAATTATCAAATCTGTTTGAGCCTTCAACGGATTAGCTTCCAAAAATTCTTGAAAGCAAGCCGACGCTCGCTTATAAATAGCATCAGGAAGCATGAGTTTAGAATCAAACACAACACCATTCCTTCCCTTCCAAATGTGCCATAACACAATTGCAGTAAAAGCTAGGGATAACTCTCTATTAGACCCATTCGACCATCGGGCAAGCAAAATTTCCCAAAAGCCAGAAAAAGAGCTAATCTGAATGTTATCAAAGTCAACTGAAGAGGAGACAGCCTCCACACTCGTCGGGCCAGAGGACAATAACAAAAAAGATGCACAATTCTGTAGCTCCATCACAAACTGGGCAACTGGAATTATCGGTAATCTTCTTGCGCTGAAGCCGCTCCTTGGTAGGTAGGATATTATGGCAACACTTCCATAGAAAATGTTGAATTTTCCTAGGAATATGCAAATGCCAAATACCCCGCCATCGGTTAGTTTCCACTTCTGTTCCTGGACCATTACCATCGCCCTCATGCCCTTCCGCCAAATGTTCTTGATCTTTCAACCCCAATGCTGTCATATATCCTGACTTCACCGAGTAATGCCCAGAATTAGTAAAATGCCACACTAACGAATCTGCCTTATTCGTCCACGATAAAGGCATAGAAAGTATACATCATGCCTGCGCAGCACCAAACATGCTGGAAACCATGTCCTCTTTCCACTTAGAAGTACCCGAATCAATAAGATTTTTAACGAGGCCAACTCCAACATTGGTGACAGTTTGACTCGGTTTGAAAGCACCAGCCATTGGAATCCACGGATCCTCATTAATCCGAACCGATCCTTCATTACCAATTGACCATCTTATTCCAGCCTCCACCACTTTCTTACCTTCCCAAATGCTGTGCCAAACCCATGAAGGATTGTTACCCAATTCTGCCTCTAAAAAGGAAACATTATTGAAATATTTTCTCTTTAACACACACGCCATAAGACAATCCAGTGACTCCATAATCCTCCACCCTTGCTTCGCTAGAAGAGCCAGGTTGTATGCGCTGAGATTGCGGAAACCTAAACCTCCTTTAAATTTGTGCTTACACAACCGACTCCATTTCATCCAATGAACCTTGCGCTCATTATTTTTAAGAAGGCTGGTTCTTTAATTTCTCTCATGGAATTGGTGGAAAATGTCATGTCACCGAACAAGATTAGTAATTGCAAAATATTAAAGGAATCATTTTTCACTCCTTGTGTGAACCCTCTGGTTGATTTACCGGTTTTAGCGTAGGGGCGCAACGCGTGCAAGAAAAAGATTAAATTGATCACAAGAGTCGAAAAGATCTCCCCCACTTCCCTCATTACACATGCGGAATTACGGCCGATAGTAATATGGATAGTTTACTACAAAATATACCGTTAATACTTTCACCGTCCTTTTTTAAGTGTGTTTCGTTCTAAATTCAACTTGTTAAAAGAGGCATTATCATTACATCTTTCACATTTAATTTTACTTCTATTTTTCAAAAGTTCACAAGGGCAAAATAATAATTGTACAACATTTTACTCATTAACTTTTCAAAATACACATGCAGGGGAGTCAATTCAGGGGTGAACCTCCCGTGAGCCTCTTGAGCCACGTGGGGGCTTCGCCTAAGCCCTTTTTTCTAAGCGCTCCGCTTGAGCACTCTTGCCTATTTGACTGGCTAGGACGGACCTCACCTTGGGCCTTTGCCTAGGCGCGTAGGGGCTTCGCCTAGCCATTTAGCCTAGCACTCCACCTGAATGCTCTTGCCTAGCCGACCCGCTAGGACAGATTTCGCCTAGGCACGTTAGGGCTCCCCCTGAGCCACTTCGCCTAAGCGCTCCGCCTGGTTCTTCCTCTTGAGGCCTTCTCCTAGCCTCTAGTTCGCTTGATGACCTCACCTGAGGCTATTACATGAGGACTTCGCCTAACCTGCACAGGTAGCAACATTGTTAGCGCTTAACCGACCAAGGATTGCGTTCGGGAAGGCACTCTGATGTTCAAGTCAGAGAAGGAAGAAGATGAAGCAAACAAGAGCTTCCGAGTTTGTAGTGAGAGAAAGTGAGAGAGAAGGGTTGAGCATTGTGAAAACCCATACCTTTTCAAGTTGAGGGAGTCTGCCTTTTATAGGCAAGAAGTTATTTGGGCTCCAAGCTCTCCACGCACCTCATGCGCCATCGGTTCCCTAGGCAAATCACATGGCCCAGACAGAGCGCCACCTGCACCTTGTCGCTTCGAATGATGTCGCTCCTATCACCTGTCACGACTTTTGCAGCACGCCACCTGACACATGCCACCTAACGTCACATCTAATGAGGTGCTCGGCCCGGCCAAGCTGATGAGTCCTTAATCGGGTCGGCAAAAGGTGCTTGGTTCGGCCAAGCTAACCTGTTCGGCCAAGCTGATGAGTCCTTAACCAGGTCGGCAAAAGTGCTCGGTTCGGCCAAGTAACCTGTTCGACCAAGCTGATGAGTCCTTATCCACCTAACAAGTAAGTCGCCTAGCGCCTAGCGGATGAGTCCACCTTACGAATGAGTCTGCCTAGCGCCTAGAGAATGAGTCAGCCTAACGGATGAGTTCACCTGACAGATGAGTCCGCCTAGCGAGTGAGTATGCCTAGCGGATGAGTCCGCGTGACAAATTAGTCTGCCTAACGTCTAGCGAATGAGTCGGCCTAGCGGATGAGTTCACCAGACAGATGAGTCTGCTTAGCAAGCGAGTCCGTCTAGCGCCTAGCGGATGAGTTCACCTGACAGATGAGTCCGCCTAGTGTCTAGCTAGCGAGTAAGTCCACCTAGCGCCTAGCAAGTAAGTCCACCTAGCGCCTAGCGAGTGAGTCTGCCTAGCAGAAGAGTCCTTCCAGCGACTGAGTCCTCCCAGCGGCTGAGGATAGATGGACATTGCTTTGTTAGGCCTTTTGTGAGAAGCATAATTCGGGCCACTACAACACACTTATTATGGAATAATTTAAAATAGAATAGCTGACAATAAAAAAGGGGGAGAAAGAGTATTTTTTATTGGTGACTTGCATATGATTAATTTTGTTGAGGTTTGAAAAAACTCCCCCTCAATTTCTTCTTTACACGTGATCTACAAACGTGTGTCTCGCCAGGAAATAAAATGATGTATAATATAGGCCACATGATTAAAGTTTCATAAAATAATCAGATTTGTACCTATCCAAAAAAAAGAAAGTTAATAAGATTTGTACTGTTAAGCTTGTATCTTTTTCTTTTTGAATTCAATTGTTCAAATCGTTGTGTTTAGATACAGTGGAGGAAATTAAGGTAACAAACCTAGCAATAAAGTGAGACTTAGGACATCTACAGTGGGCTCTCAAAATGACTCCAAAGCTTAGCTCCTAACATTTATCTAGCCATGTCCTCAAGTATTGTCTTCAATGGACTCCCCATACAAGCTCCTAAGGGTGGCTCCTAGCACAATAGTTAAATTTAGGTAGCCTTCTAGCTAACTCTAAGTGGGGCCAAAGTCTTTAATTCTTTTTTTAATATGATATTGCTAGCCCATTGAATGCACACATTCTCTCCAAATTTAACAAGCTCTAGGAGTGAAAAATGGACCCCAATGATGTTTCTGTGTACACCTTAGGATACAAGTTAAGAGCAATTTTTTACTAACCCACGGTGGATGCCTTTAGATAATCTCAAGGATGATGGGTTAATCTATAAAGAGAAATGTAGTTCAAAAAGTTACTATCCATTAAGAGATGTCTGACAAATGGAAAATGTAAATCTCACATTTATTACGAAATTGGTTCTGCAAAAAAAAAAAAAAAAAGTGTAAATGTCCAACAATACTGACTTTGACCGAGAACACAAAAAAAAAAAAAAAAAAAAAAAAAAAGCTGAGAAGTGCATTCGCTAACATTCTTGATCATCTGCATTTATCAAAGTAAACTTAGGACAAATGATGTAACCGATATGACAAAAACGATAAAGCCCACAACAAAAGCTATGAACGTCCATGGAGAAGCAAAGTAGGTTCGCTTAACGTATGCCAAATTCTTCGGCCAAAAATACCCACTGTACTCCGTGGCTTTGCTGCAGATTTCATCGAAGAAGAACTTCCTTAACACAACTTCCTTGCATAGGTTGTTGAATAGGTCAGTAGCGTCCTTGCTACGACCCAAATAGTTACGCAAGACTCCAGCCTTTATGAGCACATCGATGTCTTTCTCAGAGTTTACGAGCATGTCCATGAGGAATGCGTAGGACGTGAAGTGCTGCGAAACCCGAGGAACAAGCTGTTCAAGGGCGATGAGGTTTCTGAGGAATGGCTCTGTGGGGTCGTATATCCCTAGAGTAGGGATTTCGAAACTGGGCACTTGAATCCACCATTCAGGTTCGTGGAACGTGACCTTGAGTATATCTTTCCCTTTAGCTTTAGCGCCAACAAACTTGATTCCTGCAAAGTCGAGTTCTGATGCAGGAGGCATGAATTCGCCATGTTTGTTGTTTTTCTTTTCCTCATTCTCTTTCTCGCTAAGTTCTTTCTGTTTCTTTTCCTTTTCCTTTTCCTCTTCCTCTTCCTCTTTCTCTCTCTCTTTCTCACTAGGTTCGTTCTGTTTCTTTTCCTCTTTCTCTTTTTCTTCCTCTTTCTTTTCCTCTTCATCACAAGGAAGGCAATACTCGTGAATTTTATGGAGGATATGATAGTATTTTTTGTTTCCACGAATCCGAATGACACAGTCAGTAGGCGAACCATGAAGGATGTGATAGTATTTGTCCTCTTCTCCTTCTTGACTCATCATATTGCAAAAGTACAAATCGACAAGATCAGTGAGTGAAATCTTATCAGTGATCCGACCCACTGTGAGTGGGAACAATCTCTCAAGCACAAAGTATGGAATCTGGTTCTCGAGGAGTAGCAAGTCGTGTTGTACGTTGATCGAAGGCCAACTGCTATCAAATATAGGGTCCGGTATTTTTGGTCTTGTGCTACTGCTTGGCTGAGCCACCGGTGCTTTAGCAATTCGGTTTTTTCCTGTAGAGGCGTCCTAAGACAAAAAAATAAAAATAAAAAAAATTAAGTAACAAACCTCACTCTTTTAATATACTATAAGTTTTGTTCAAAATTATTATTTTCGGTGTTTCTTAAACTCAAAATTGCTAATGTCATTTGGATTTTCGAGTTTATCAGGAAAAATTGTTTGAAAATAGATACTGAGGCATCCCAATATGAGAAGCGTGTAACATTTTCATGAGATGTCCCAATATACATGTCCGCAGTGAAAAGTCAAAAATAAAATTTTTCGAATATTCTGAAAATATCCTTCATGAGGGATATGGTAATAACTGCACAATTTACACAATAATACTAGGAACACAAATTTTGACCTGATGGACATTAAATAATTATCGCCTTCAAAAGTTAAAATTTTAAAAGGAGAGTAAGGGAGTGTTTGAGAGCCTCTCTTGCATTTAGTAATTTTGACTTTTTGAGTTATGGCCAGAACATATTATTAAATCTTTAAAGTGTTTGAAGTATCTCAGAAATATATGTGCAGAATACATTCTGTAAATTTTTTTGTTAACCAAAATGAGAAATACATAGAAAATGAGAAGTAAAAAAACTCCTCTTCCCTTTACTTCTCACTTCTCTCATCTAAATTTAAAATCCAAAAACTCATTTCCTGAACTCCCTTTAACTATTTCACCCACTAACCCCGTTGATATATAACGTATAAAAAAAAAAATTTGACTATCGTCATATACGCACGTAATACCGTATTAAAATCCAAGAAAAATCGGAGGCGAGCTCTAATTAAGTGCATCCACATTGTCATTGAGAATCTGAGTTACACAAGAAATGGAGAAAAAAGTGTGACCTAGTTTTATATGGTACATATTTGTCATTGGACAAGTGCTACATTGAATGTGTTATGAGCAAGGATAGAGCCAAAGGGGACAAGTGGTGGCGGCTGCCACCACAAGGTTTTCAAAAAATACAATTATTATATAGAAAATAAATTTGTATCCCCAAATTAAATAGACTCGCCACCACTAGAAGCCTCAATTTAGTAGATAGATTAAACCAAAATTACTCTTTTTTGGTACTTTCAGGCATTTGACAAACAACGTTGATTAAAGTTTTTATGTTATTATAGTTTTTCGTAGAGTAGATGAATATTCATAATGCAGTTTACCTTTTCATTTTTTAAGTACATATATTCGCCACCACAAAGGTAAAATCATGGCTCCGCCCCTGGTTACAAGCTTCCCATTTCGATAGTGTTATATTTCACTTTCGAACGTCCAAAAAATATGTTCACTTTTAAAAACCAACTTTAAAGTCCTGGTAACATTTCAATATTACCCTTATGTTTAAAATGAAGTATTATTATATACGTCAGTCAAATTTGAAAGTGTGGAAAAAATAAAATAATTTTTAATTAATGTAATTATTATATTCCCTTGGGTAGTTGAAATTCCCTGATAAAATTATCAAAATGTGACAAAAGAGAGTATGATGTATGTTAGAATATATTGAAGTGTAGAAAAGAAAGAAAGAAAAAAGGAAAAAGAAAAGATGACTCACTAGTCTAATCTTCCCCTTGTTGGGTCCGCTGCTTGCCTGTACATTCACATATATATATATATATATATATATATATATATATATATATATATATATATATATATATATATATTTTTTTTGGTACATCAGAAAAATATATTTTTTTTTTTTGTTTTTTGGTACATCAGAAAAGGGAAACAGAACAAAACAAACAAAAAAAAGACAACAAGAAGAACGATAAATCAACAATAAGAACGATCAACCCAAATCAACACGACCAGGTTCCAGAGAAGAAATATTTGCATCCACCGATGCCGGGGTCTTACCTGCTACCGCCGTCGCTCTTGCTGCTGCCGAGAACCACCCACCGCCACCTTCAGTAGAAGCCATTGGAGGCCGGATCTCAAGATCCATCATAGATTGGTGATGGTCAAACCTAAAATGCAAGAGATCGGGCGATTCCAACTCTCACAAAAAGAGTGATTCAGCCCAAACCCCGAAGGGGGGGGGGGGGGGGGGGGGGGGGGGGGGGGGGGTGTGGCGGGTGGCTGCTGGATGGGAAACCCTAAGAGAGAAAAGTGCAGAGCACTTTCTCTCTCTAACCACATATAGGCATATAGGGCATCCACTGATGTCAATAATATGTCTGGATACCCTAAAATGATGGTAATTGAAAGCACCAATGAAGAAAGACTAATGCTAGGAAGGCAGGAACACAATTTTAATACCCAACTTCGGACACATTAATGGTTTTAGTACAGTTATGTTTGGAGTTGTGTTTTAAAGTTGCATTTATAAAATTTTTGACAGAGAAAAAGAAGAAGATCAAGCCTTGTTGAAGGTACCTGTAAAAGGGGTGTATTAAGAGTCGATGTAGATGCTCCAAGCTTGCTTACATTTGAGCTGCCACCGTGATCTCCTCCATTAGTAGCTTCTTTGTGTAACCTCTTAAGGTAGTCCAGGACCCCTAGGTAGAAACTATAGAAAAGTTCAAGGATGAAGCAACCATCAATCAACATCATTTCCGCATCCACCTTAACTTCTTCCGCATAGCATTTCTTCGCTTCACCGATAGACTTCTGCATTGCAGCTACACATTGTCGTAAAGAACTGGCCCTTTCCCCCTCAGCAATTTTCGGATACTTTATGTTTTCGGTCAGTCGGCAAAGTAGGTGATTCGCGTAGCTCATTTTGACATCTTGCATTGGCGTCTGGAGGTGTTCGTCATCCTGATGAAGTGGCCCAATGGCGATGAGGCGAGGGGTGTAGGCGCTTTCCTTCAGCTTTCGAAGCTCTTCGGGCACCCTGTAGATGCAAGCAGTAGAGAAGTAGGATTCAGTATTTTTGGCTCCTTTACCAATTTTCTTATCGATGGTATTTGCAAGGCCTTGAAGATCTTTTTCATGGTTATTCTCCTCTTGAATCCCTATTTCAGTTGAGTGAGATTGCTTTTTATCCATGAAATCAAGAAGCAATTGTCTTGTACTAGGTAGTGTTTTGGTGAAAATGGTTGTGTAGTATTGTTATGGGTTTGAGCAAGCAAAGACCCCTGCAAGCTACGTATATATAGACTATAGAACACACCCGAGTTGCCTCAGTGGTTAGGGCGAGTGCCACTATCAGGCCTTGGGAATAGTCCTCGTCAACGTCTGGGGTTCGATTCCCACCGGATGAGTAAGAACTCAGATTTAAGGGGGGCCACGGTGGTGCGCTGCTGCAAGTGTTGCATGCGTCAACGTAGCAGGTTAGGCAGTCAGGTGTCTGAATGAGCTGGCATAAGCTGGGAAATTATTCTCTGTTGTAATAGTTTCTAACTCCTGCCTTGTGATTGGTTCGTTGAGTTGATAAAAGTAGGGTAAAAGCATCTCCATTGTATTCAGTTTCTGTAATGAGCTTCGTTAAATTTTGGAAAATGAAAGAGAGTTTAATTTCTGGTTCAGTAAAGTCTGTGTTTGGTTAGATAGTTTAGTTTAGTTTTGATGACGTCAGCATGTGTAATGAGTGGAGAGAGATAGAGAGAGAAATGATGATGTCATCAAAACTAAAACTAAAATTAAACTGGAAAACGAACAGAGCCATGTTGCCCTTTATATTTTCAGTTACATACTACACACAAATAATATATGCTTCTTACACATCTCTGGCAATTCAAACTTCCATACTAGGGGATTTGGCGCGGGAAAAATACCGGTGCGCGGACTCGTCGTCGGTGCACAGCATGCTGTGCAGCACAAGTTTGTGTAGCACCTCCCCAGGTCCTCTAATAGTTGGCGCAGCACCTCCCCAGGTCCATTATTAGGGGTAGACGAAATTGAACCCTCATTCAGTGATTAAACGTCCGAAGCCATTGTTCGGTGTGGTTTAACCATCATGCTTAATCATTCATTGCCATCATCATGGAACTAGCTAGAAAAACTTTTTTTGTCTTTTTGTATGATTTTATGACCTTTTTCGATCCCCATTTTTAGAAAGTTCTAACCACATGAATCACTCCACAAATGCCAAATGAGGCATTAAAATTGAAAGTGACCATTCGTACCTTTTTTTTTTGAACTGGAAGAAATTTATGACCATTCGTACCTTACCATTGGAGCTAGCTAGCGAGATTGCAAAATTTTGGAAAAACAATAGGGGATATACAGTGACAGTCTTGATAGATCAAGAGTGATAGTGATTTGCAGAGTAGTTCAATATTGGAAGATATGAATGGTTTCTTTTAATTTAAAAAAAAAATGAATTATTTCAAATAAGAGCATATCAATTTTTAAGTTTTGGTAGACGGAGGCATTCTTTGACGGTTAGAGTATATTGATCTTTTTTAGGATCACCACCAATGTCAAATCCTAGCTCTACCACTGGGAGTAACAATGAACGTGAGATTTAAAAAATCGAAAATCTGAGTAATTATATGAACGCAGTTTTGCTTACGTATGAGGGTAACGTTACCAGATGGTGCAATGATTGCCACTGGTCCTTAAATAAACAGAAAAGTTTTGAGCAGAGATCTATGGTAGGCATTGTCCACAGATTCCACACAAATTATATGAACCGTTTATTAAAGATAAAAACATTTTTTTCTAGTTTAATTAACAATTCAATTTTCTTGCAAAAACCAAGGCTTTGTTTGGAACATAGAGAAAAGGAAAGACTTTGGAAAGACAACAATAAGTTTGAAAAGAGAGTGGGAACAAAATAGAAAATAAATATCATTTTTCCTTCCACTTTTCTTCTTGACAATTTTCATTTATTTTCCTTTCCGTCCCACGAGTTCTAAACAGATTCTAAATTCTTTGGTTATGTTTGGTTAGATAGTTTAGTTTAGTTTTGATGATGTCAGCAGGTGTAATGAGTTAAAAGAGATAGAGTGATAAATGAGGAAAATGATGATGTTATCAAAACTAAAACTAAACAGAAAACGAACAAGGCCATAATTGCACCCTGTTTCCTTTTAGCAACCCTAAGTTTGTTGGTCACGTTTTCATAGTCCTTTTGTTTGTTTGCCTATGAGGCATTGTGGGATTCCAGGGCGGATTCCACGGGTGCAGTGGAAATTTCACAATTCGAATCAGTCATCCTTATGATACTGATGGTGACCCATCCTATAATACCGATCACACCAGCAAGTTGAAGGTGATGACCCTTCGAAATTTTTTTGGGCTTGTTACTTTCACATGAAGGGACGGAACCAAAATCTCATATACGAGTGGGACCACCACATGGAAAAAAAGATTTTGAAATTTGAAGGTTTGGTAATCTAAAACATTTAAAAGTCTAAACTTTTAAAAAATACTCCCTCCGTTTCAAATTGTCTGTCACTTATACTATTTTGGGATGTTCTAAATTTGTTAGTCGTCCTCTTTCGAAAAAAAAAACTGAATTTTATTCAATCTTCCAAAATAACCTATTTACCAACAATCATTACTTTCAAAAAATGAGGGCACTGTTATAAAATGATAAATATGTTTAATGTGAATACATTTATTGAATGTAGCTATTATATGTCTGCTAAAAAAGTTAGAATTTCCCCAAATGACCAGCAATTTGGAATAGAGGGAGTATCCAATACAAAATATAATAACTAGGTGCTCTTAACAAACAAAAAGTAAATAAAAGTTTCTCAATGCATTACCTCAACCATGTAACAGAATGGAATGCGAAGGACGTCCCTTAGATCCCAAAAGTCGTCACGAACTAATTTCCATACCAATTTCCTTCTTGATGAAAACAACCAAAGTATTACTAAAGGACGGGAGAGAGAGTTGCGTTATTAATCCAAGCCTCAAACTTTCTCATTTTTTATTTGGTGGGGTCACCATGTAAAGTTATACCATTTAAAAAAAATGTTTTTTTTTAAACGACAACAAAATTTTATAAAGCTCGATAATGGGTACATCGAGAAAGAACAACAGAAACATGGTTCAAGAGAACCACGAAAACAGAAACAAACTGAAAATTCAACAATGAATCTACAACAAGGAATACAAAAATGTTGTGGAGATTTTCAATTGGGGGTGGCCTAGGCCCCCCTTAGCCGACCACTGGTTCCGTCATTGCACGTGATAATTAACTAATTATACGCATATTTTCAAAGTGATTTGTTGAAATATGCACACCTCATTTACTCATGGGGACCCATATAGGACAGTGGACTGTGGACTAGTCTTAGGGTCATTCCAGAGACAATTCCTTTCAAAAACATAAAATTAGACCAACTCTCTCTCACATGAGATATGTGGGGCTCACATATGGGTGATAAGTCTCACATATCCCATATAAGAGAATTTGTGCAATAGTTGGAACAAGTGTTAATGTGTCACGCCCTCATTTCTTTACACAAAAGAAAATCTATACTTCCACACAGTCCGTCCCTGATAAAACATAAAAGCTAGAGTTTGATGATTACAATTTTCAATAGTCAAAGAGGTGAATGATTAAAGTTACAAACTCTTTTATATATATATATATATATATATATATATATATACATGTATATATAGCTTTACAAGATGGGTAAAATAACTTCTCATGTCAAGCTTTTAATATGAGATACACCTCAAGCATTCTAAACCATGCTCCCTTACTAGTACCTGCAAAAAAGAAAGGGGTGGGCATTCACTTTGCCCAGTAGAGGCTTCTTTTACTGATTATATATATGAAATAGCAATGATGAGGAGGATGCATAATACAATCATGTGCACTTTAGCAAGATCTAGATTATAGGACCTTAACGCGGCTCCAAAATCTACAATTCTAAGCACGCACGCTTAACCACATTCGCATGATAATAACCTTGAACTATCTTTTACTGCTCTTTCCCCTTATCGCGTAATTTACCATAACATACTCACGTATCATAAGACCCACACTACTTTCCTGTAGGTTAGCTAGACGGGTCCAACACCCTTCATAGGATTTTCCCAACTATATTTCCAGTTTCACATTAAAAATTTTAAGACCTTCCATTATTCTCTATTAAAAGAAGGATTTCGTAGTATCTCTGACAACATTCCGGGTACTGTACACCCTATACATCCCTTAACAATTATTCTAGGTATGCGAAACCCCATACCACATCCACCGACAATCCGAGTGTATCCTGCACATTTACCCAAATCTCCACGAGCCCCATATCTACCCAGGTATCTCACAAGTACCCACGCGTCCCTTACATGTGTCCCACCGGTATCCAAGTGTCACTCAAATATTCAAGTGTTTCATATGTACCATTGTGCCCTGCAAGTGTTCGTGCATCCCACAAGTATCCCCATATCTCACAAGTGTCCACGTTCAACCATTTACACACTTTAAGATATCAACCTCATGAGTTCATCAATTTCAAGCTTGAGGATTGTAGACACCCCAATTTGAACCCGTGGAAATCCTTAGCATTCCCGATGATGAGGAGATACTAATGACATCGCGATAAGGCTTGAACAAGGTCCCGAAAGGCTTACAATCCCTCGAATCCTTCCAAAACCCACCCAAAAGACCAAAATAACCCGCAAAACCTTCAAGGAAATCAAAAACCCTCAGAAACACTTTAGCACTCAAGTAGCAACCTGAGTGCTCAAGTTACTAGCACTCAAGTAGCAACCTGAGTACTCAAGTTACTACTTGAGCACTCAAATAGCAACTTGACTCAAGTCATCACTTGAGCACTCAAGTAGCAACCTGAGCACTCAAATAGCTACTTGAGCACTCAAGTCCTCTGGGCGGGAAAATTTTGAAGATGTTGTAAATCTATGCAATGATGGGAATATCTGCGAATTTGGCTCCTCCACATGCCTAATACACCTATTTGGCCTAAATTACCCTTAGGGCCCCTAACCCATGTTAAAACCCACTTTTCTCCCCAAAATCCCACTATAAAAACCTCTCTCCTCCTCCATTCTTGAGGACTAAAAAACTATTACTCTTTCTCTCTGAAAATTCTCACTCTCTCTCTCTACAATCAGACCTCTCCATTACTCATCAAACCCAGAAAACTTTGATTATCTTGTCCAATATACTTCAAAAACTCATTTTCCTCCACAAAAAACCACCAAATACCTCAAAACCTTGCATCTTCAGCCATGGATTAGTCCATCTACCCTATTTCCAGTACCTTTTCACCACCAAAACCCATATATAAAGCCCTCTACTTCATTGATCATCAAAATCCACCTTAAACGCTAGGTTTCTCTCTTTAAAATCCAAAAAGCTAGCTCAAACTATACAAAACAGTCAAGCTTTCACTCATCCAAGCCAAAAACAGCCCCAAATCAACCCACAAGTCCTATCTAGTGCTTGGTCAAGTCAAGGTTCTTTGTTTCAAGTTTCTAAAACATAGAAATACCTTAAAATCGCGATGTTTTCTCACTCCTGAGGGAGCCAATGGGTTCATGCAGGTTTCTCATACTTGTTGTGAGCTTATTTTGGCCTTGAAGAAATAAGAAAATGATTTTGAAACTCAAAGTCGTTCACTGACTTGAGTACTCAAATAATGAACTTGAGTACTCAAGTTAGTGACCTGAGCACTCAAGTGCTGTTGGATGCACCTCTTTGCTTTCTCATTTTTCTTGCTTGGATCATATTTCTCTACTCTCTTGTTGGCTGTTTCAAACAGATTATGATCATCCATGAACAAATAATGAACTTTTGAAGCTAAAATGAGTGAAAAAGTGATGTTTTTCCTTTATTCTTACCTTGAAGCCTATTGATTTCCTTTCAAAACATGTTAAAAAAGAGGAAGAGGCTTCTTTGAAGCTTAAACACACATGCATGGATGATCAAAATCAAAATCATGTCAAAACAAGCAATCTGACTTAAGTGCTTAACTATACTACTTGAGCACTCAAGTAGTTACTTCAGTACTCAAGTTAGTAACTTGAGTGCTCAAGTGCTTTTAGCACATCTTTTCATTCATCTTATTTTCGTGATTTGATTGTGTTTGTTTTCTCTCTTAATGGCAATACTCATCATAGTGCACATGTCCATGGTCTGATAAGTCCAAATAGAGGGGTTTATGGTGCTTTTAAAGCATTAAAACACTAAAAAGATGCATCTAAACCTCCCTCTTTATTGGTCTTGATATTTGTTGATCTTGCTCAAAACATGATAAAAGGATGTCATCAGACCTATTTTCAACAGAATAAGGCAAAAGGGAGGTCATTGGGGAAAAAAACAAGTATAATCTGGAAAACAACTTAAGTGCTCAAGTTCACTACTTGAGTGCTCAAGGAGATACTTGAGCACTCAAGTACTCGACTTGAGTGCTCAGGTCATTTCATCAAATATCCTCCTTTTTTGTGTTTTATTAGTATGATCTCATTTATAGTCTCTTATATTAGTTGTTTACATCAAGGGTTATCTGTTCACATTCTGTTTAACTCATGTCATGGGATGAAATGCATTTTTGTAGCTTGTTCACTAATCAAGTAAAGATTTTAGCATTCATTGATTTTCTTAAATGGAGTTTTTGAATCTGAAAACATGATAAAAAGGAAGGAAAGAAGTATTTTTGGGAAGAGGCAGCAAGAACAAGAGCAAAAAGGGATAATGGCATGAGGGCTTAAGTTTCTAACTTGAGCACTTAAGTACCTGACTTGAGCACTCAAGTCCCTTACCTGAGTGCTCAAGTCCAAAACAGTGAGCAAATTCCTTTGATGAAAACAACTTTCATTTGTCTATCCTTATCCAGTATAACTTCTGTTCAAAGTCTTTTCATTGTATTTTAATTTTGTTTTTGCATAGATCATCACATGAATCCATCCATTGGTTATGCATCTCACGAAATAGTTTATATTCATTGTTAGTTTAAAACTAATAATTTTATATATATTTTTTTGCATATTTCACGCATTCCATGCCATCTAATGTATCTCATGCATCATAAACTTATCACTTTGTACATGTCGCACAAGCATCCACCTTTTCACATGCATTATCATTTGTGATCTCTTTTACTTGTTTCCCATTCCGGGCTC
The DNA here is from genome assembly GCA_020921065.1 of Vaccinium darrowii. Classification (NCBI taxonomy): domain Eukaryota; kingdom Viridiplantae; phylum Streptophyta; class Magnoliopsida; order Ericales; family Ericaceae; genus Vaccinium; species Vaccinium darrowii. Next base: position 1,024,639 of record CM037159.1, on the reverse strand, counting down.
CCCTTTTATGTGAATAAAGTTGAATAATAAGCGTTTTCTAAATCCCACAAACGCTAAGTAGAGACCGACTCTCGGGTCGGGCGAGGGGGGTGCCATAAAACCCTTCCCCTCTCATAACCAAGCTCCCGAACCTAAGATATTATGGTGAGGACGGACTGGTATTTAAAACCTTATCCAAAGTAAGGCACGAGTCATTCGAGTTCGGTTCCTCAGGGACAATCCGCTAAAACTCAGGTGGCGACTCCGAATCAAATTCCTCGGAGGGGTGTCCACAAGGATATTGAAATCCTCTTCCGAGTCTTTTGGGCCTCGTGGAACCCTTGTCCGAGTCTTTGGGCCTCGTGGAACACTTGTCTGAGTCTTTCAGGCTTCGTGGAACTCTTGTCCAAGTCTTTTGGGCCTCGTGGAACCCTTCATAGCTGCTCACTGAGTGGTGGCCCCACTGCATCAACTTACATTTCATTCAAGTTCCCATTTCTTAATCAATCTCAAGTTCATCCAATCGTAAAACATATACATATATTTTTCAATGATTAAAAGTCAAGGGTCCTAGGGTCTTAGTTCTCGTAATGTTCCTTTCCCTCTATAACATTTTCTCTCCTCAAGTCCTATATCCACAGAATGAACCACATTTTCCCTTGTGTCCAGTTCGTATCCACGTGTCTCAGATTCATCTTGATTTCACTAAATATATTTTTTTTAAGATAGATTCTAGCGTCTCGCCTGAAAGAGGACCTAGCACCATTCCGGGCTTTGGGGACCCGGTTATCCCTTTCACTTGTTGTGTATCATCAATCAATCATTTATTCCCACACTAAACTAATCTCATAACCACCCCCTTGTGGGTAATAAATCAAAGTAAACAATCCTAATTCGATCACTTGCTTGATTCTACAATTGCTTTATTTACCCTACGATTGCCCATGTATCCCAAACAATCACATTTCAACGTCATGTTATCACTCCTCACATTTCTCCTATTTCCACCAAGTGTCTCTCATTTCATCCAACAACTGACCGCTAATTCAATGTTCCATGTTACCATGTTTTGAAAGAGAAGCCTACGTTACTAGTGTGGTTCAATAAGGGTGTAGCGTTTCTCTGCTCCTTGCACTTTTGTACTGATATAATACACGGGTCGTTCAACACCATCCACTTCTTGAGCAAGTAATGCCCAAATCGATTTTGTGGTAGAGGCAAGGTATAGGATCAACGGTTCCCCCTTCTGTGGTGAAACCATTGTCTGTGGTGAGGCCAAAACTGCTTTAACTTTCTCAAAAACCACCTGATGCTTGTCCTTCCACTCGAACCTTGCCTTCACCTTTAGCAAATCGCCTAGTGGCGTGATGATTTCTGCCAAAGCAGGAATAAATCTTCGTAAGTACGAAACCTTTCCCAGGAACCCCTTAAGGGATCTCTGGGAATGAGGAGGAGGCATGCTCGTGATGGAGCGTATCTTTGATTCATCTGCATCAATCCCATGTCTGTGTACCAAAAAGCCCAAAAACATTCCTGATGTGACCCCGAATGCACACTTAAGAGGTTTCATTCGCATTTTGAACTTTCTGTGCCTTTTGAACACCCTCTCGAGATCGTGCAGGTGCTCTATCTTGTACTTCGACTTCGCGACCAAATCGTCAACATAAACTTCCACCAAATGATGTATCATGTCATGAAAAATTACTGTCATCGTTCGCTAATAGGTCGCGCCAGCGTTCTTAAGTCCAAATGGCATTACAGTGTAGTAAAAAATCCCCAAAGGGGTCCGAAAAGCTGTCTTTTCTGCGTTCTCGGGTGCCATTTTGATTTGGTTGTACCCACTAAAGCCATCCATGAAGGAAAACATTTCATGGCCAGCGGTGGTATCAACTAGCGTTTCAATATGAGGTAATGGCATTTCATCCTTTGGACAGGCCTTATTAAGGTCGCGAAAGTCCTCGCAGACCCTAATTTGGTCGTTCTTCTTCTTCACAGGTACAATGTTGCATAACCAAGTGGGGTACTGGATTGGATGAATAAACGCAGCACCCCTAAGCTTCTCCACTTCTTCTTTGATCTTTTCTTCCAAATCTGGGTGGTAGTTTCGCTGAGGCTGCTTCACAGGCTTGGAGTTTGGGAACACGTCGAGATGGTGACTCACGAGTTCTGGATCTAGACTAGGCATTTCATCGTAGTGCCAAGCAAATACATCGTTGTACTTGTGAAGCAAAGCCACCATTTTAACTTGAGCCCCAGGCTCCATAGACTTTCTAACAACGACAGGCCTCGCGGTCCCATCTCCGATCCTCAAATCAACTTCCTCAAGCTCCTCTGGCTGAGGTTTGGGTCCATCTTGCATACATTCAAGAGCTGGCTCAGGTTTCTCAATTACCTCAAGCTTTTCTCCCATTCCTTCCATATCACGGGGGTCAAAATCCTTGCAAACGCTAACTGACCCCTCGCACCGTCGTAAATGATACACAGTTTTCCCCCCTTCGCTAGTCTTAATGATTTTGCGAGGGTTCAGTCTGTCAAATACGGTGACACGCTTCGCGACGGCTGGTTCTGAAGGTTCCCCTTTTATGTCTTCCCATTTCGGGGTCTTTACTCCAACAGGTTTCACAATTACGGCCTCGCAGGCCTCCTCAACCTCAGAAAAGTACATGGCATCAAAGAGGTGGGCTTCGCAAGAATCGAAGGGTCTCTCAGTGGCTGGCACCGTGACCTTCTTCCCAGCCCGGATGCCCTTAAGGCACTGAAGATGGCTCGATGGGACCACCGCGTACTTATGCACCTAACACCTCCCCAGGATTATATGATAATTTGTTTGACCATCTATGATGTGAAATTTTGTCGGCGCGAATGGGCCCAACCGCGAGGTCCAGCACAATGTGTCCCAGAGAGGGCTTGTTCTCCCTGGCGGAGTCGCCTTATGTAGGATAGGTTCTTGGTTAGTCAAATAAATTTAACTTGGAGAGGCAAACAATAGCTAACGATTAAGCAAGGAACAAGAGAATGTGTGTAGGGGTGAAGGATTAGGCCAAATACACAGAGAAAGAAGGCAGCAGCACTCAATCCACTTTCCCTTTGACCGTCATCATCCTTATACCATAGTCCTGGAAGAAAGATGGGCTCGCGAGGACTAGCAAGAACAATGTTCTTGGTTCCAGAGCTCTGAGTCACTTTCTCTCTCTAGGATTTCCGTGCCTTGAGGATGAATCGATCTATATCAGAATTTTGTGAAGGAATGTCTCATATTTATAGGGATCTGCACCCAATCATTAGGCTACATATATTCCTCAAATAATATGATGACACATTCTCTCTCCGTATACCTGAGCAACGTGGGTGACGTCACTGGCCGTTGGGAAGATTCCTCTGGCTTATTCAGTGCGCGCCGTTCCCTCATGACAAACCCTAATCCCTTAAAGCCACCAAGCCACTTGTATATCCCCTATTTCTGCTGGTGTTATGCATGGTCGCGAGACCTTTGTCTCGTGCCAACACCTATCTCGAGACTCGTAATGACTTCCCTGCCCCTGCCTTGTGGCCAGGTGCAGTCGCGAGCTCGATATATGTACGCGTAGGTGTTAATTTCTTCCCGTCGCGCCAATTCCCTTTCCTCAGGGCGTCGCGATAGTTGATTCCCTTTTTAGTGGGGTTCCCTTGCTCAGGGTAATTATCACTCTATTATGTGTTTTCATGAGGATACTCCCTTCGCGATGGGGTTTTGCCTCAATCACTCGAATTTCGTTGATGTCTAACGTGTCTATCGTAACATTTGTTCACAACGTGGCGAGCCATTATAGGCTGGTCAATGGTCTATTCATCAAACGCACTGACCTTTCCTACAGTTTATAGTACAAATTAAACATACTTACATATGACAATGTTGGTTAGGTTTGAAAAAATTCTCGATTTCATCTTTCCACACGAATTATATACGCGTCTCACTAGAAAATACTAAAATGAAATATAATATAGAGCACATGATTAATGTTTGATCAGATGATAAGATTGGTACCTACCAAATAATAACTTAATAAAATTTGGACTTAGCTTGTATCTTTTACTTTTTAAAATCAATCGTTCAAATCATTGTGTTTAGATAAAATATTTTACCCATTTTCGCTTGTTTGGTTAGACAAAAAATGAAAAAAATATTTTACATGTAAAATATTTTCCATCATATGGAGTGAAATTGTTTTCCTCTCTCCGTAAGTCATTTTTGCATCAAGAGAAGATCGTCAGTCATTCCCACATTGCCATGCGCCACCGGCCCCCGCCCCATTTCTCACACCCCATTACTCTGGCTGAGAGACAAATGCCTTGTATATATATATATATATATATATATATATATATATATATATATAGGGTCAGGATCCAGTCAGGACTTCCTGACCAAACTTTACGTCTACTCCCACCCCTTCCCGGCCAAATGGCTAAGATCCAAACCGTCCAATATATTTAGAAGGTGTTTTTAAGGATTCACGCAAGAAGTTTTTTTGCTGATTTCTTGCGTGAACCCTTATAAACACCTTCTAAACACATTTGATTGAAAAATGAAGGTTCGGACGTAAGGTGGATATAAGGGTGTGGACTGGATCCTTATTGATATATATATATATATATATATATATATATATATATATATATATATATATATATATATATATATATATATATATATATATATATATATATATAGGGAAAGGATCACATCCGGACTTTTCATTTCCGGACTTTTTATACAAAATTTTTTTTGACGATCCGATTCGTCCAATGTGTTCAGAAGGTGTTTTCAAGGGTCCTCGCGGAAAATTTTCAAAAAAAAATACCGGGAAGGGCTTGATCCAAGCAGTTTTTGCAAAAAATATATATATACATTTTTTGCGAAAACTGCTTGGATCAAGCCCTTCCCTGTATTTTTTTTTGAAGATTTTCCGCTTGGACCCTTGAAAACACCTTCTGAACACATTGGACGGATAGGATTTTCCAAAAAAAATTTGCAACACAAAAAATGTCATGTTTTTCTTATTTCCGGGAGGGTGTGGATGTGAACATTTCCGTATATATATATATATATATATATCTTCCACTTCTAAAATGGACTCCGGACTTCCGGACCTCCATGATCTGATCATTTTTTTGACGATCCGAACCGTCCAATGTGTTCAGAAGGTGTTTTCAAGGGGCCAAGCGAGAAATCATCAAAAAAAATTACCGGGAAGGGCTTAATCCAAGCAGTTTTTCGCAAAAGTGTAAATATACAGTTTTTGCGAAAAACTGCTTGGATCAAGCCTTTCCCGGCATTTTTTTTTGACGATTTCTCGCGTGGACCCTTGAAAACACCTTCTGAACACATTGGACGGCTCGGATTTTCCAAAAATAATTTGCAACACAAAAAAAATCAATTTTTTCTTATTTCCGGGAGGAGTGGACTAGAAGTTTTTCGTGTATATATATATATATAGGGTTCACTTCTAGTCCGGGATCCGGGATTCTAGACCTCCATGATCCGAGCAATTTTTTGATGATCCGATCCGTCCAATGTGTTCAGAAGGTGCAGTTTTGCGAAAAACAACTTGGATCAAGCCCTTCCCGGTACTTTTTTTTTTGAAGATTTCTCGCGTAGACCCTTGAAAACACATTCTGAAAACATTGGACAGCTCGGATTTTCCAAAAACAATTTGCAAAACAAAAAAAATACGTTTTTCCTTATTTCCGGGAGTCCCAGACTAGAAAATTTCCTTGTATATATATATATATATATTTATTCATTTATTTATTTATTCATTTCACTTGTTGGGACTGACTCAAAGACACAGGATCAACAACCCCGGAAAGCCGAATTTTCAGGAAAACAAAAGGAGGCTTGTTCTTTTTAATACAAATTATTTTTAAAGTGCCGATCATACACTTGAAAAATAAAACGAAAAAATTAGTTTCTAAAAAAATATTTTAAATGGAAAATGTTTTACATTGTAAGACCTTTTACGTCAAATCAAATTAACGGAGTCTTAAGTTAACAAAACTAAAAATACCTCAGGGTATACTCTGCTGCACAGCTTAATTAAACTGAGAGCCCTGCTCTTTTAACGAGACCGAGAGCCACACTCTCTTGATATACCGAGAGCCTCGCTATCTCAATAGGACCGAAGGTTACCCTTCTCAATAAGAATTCAAGGTTACATATCATTAACTAAATCGTAAATTACCATTTTCAAATTAAAGTGAAGGTTAATCCTTCTCAATCCCCCTGGTCGCAAGTGGAGTGGAGTGCAGTTGGTGTGTCCTTTATACTTCCATGCATGTGGGCAGGGTATGATTCCCGTAAGCGGGGCCCCCTCCCCAAGTCCCCTAGGTAGAGTAGATTAGGTTTAACGAATGGCAAAAAAAAAAAAATCCCTCCGATCATTATAGAAATACTCCAGGTTTTTATTCCTTTGCTCATTAATTAACTACAAATGAAACAAAACAAGCAAATTTTGCAACAACAAGGCACAACTACGAAAATCAGCTCGGCCAAACAAGTCTACTATATTTGATAATAAACTATACAAGACTAAAAACTCACACAAACCGTAAAATACTTGGTTTCAAAACTATCAAAACAATTAATATCCGGCTTTTAAACAGTCAACACTAAATAACTTTTATCTTCTTGGTAAAAAAACCGAAGAAGTATCCACAAAATAAATAAACACAATAACTAATGCCGCATAGGACCGCGGTACTCACCATCAAAACAATTACGGAGTTCATACTCATCTTTTCAACTGTCCCCTTCTCGGTTTTTTAAAACCATCAAAATAATAAAGACTCGGCGTTTAAACAGAACATTCGGCATGTAAACAGGAAACTCGGCCGGTATGCCATGAATACTTAGTTTTCAAAACCATCAAAACAATTAACACTTAGCTTTAAAATGGTCAAACGGAGCCCGCGGTTGAATTTGGAACATGGAAATTATTCAGGAATAAGTCTCAAACCCTCCAAAAATGAACCCAACTGGTCCAAAAGTATTTTTGAACCTCAAAAAACCCTCTAAATGGCCTTCATTTGACCTGTTTGACACACGGGATGGTCCATTTGACTGAGATCTGACCCCTTGACTCGGGATGAGCTGTTTGACCAGCCAATGACTCGTTTGACTCGAGCGATGACATGCACGATCCTTATTTGACCGTTTTGACTCCGCGCTGGACCCTCTGAACTTCTTCCTCAAGCCTATGGCACGTACAACGCGTGTACGACACTCCCGCGAGTAGATCTGAAGCGACTACACACGCCACCTATCTTCAGCGCGTGTGGCGCCTCCAGGCGTTTTCTGGCGACAATCTCGGTACCTCCGTCATCGTCTCATCTAGAGCAAGAATACCCCGTGCTCAAAATTTGAATCCGATCAAGCTAACTGAAGTCGATGCTCAATAGTCTTACGCCATCCTTTTGCCGACTGTCGTCGCTGTTCAAACCGCCCGTGTGGGCTCCTCCGGCATTGTCCGGTGATCTCCCACACCACCGTGATCGGCTCAACGAGAGGAACAAAACCCCATGTTCAAAAGTTATTTTCGATCAATTTTTACTGGTGCGAAAACCAAAAAACCGTTCGTTTCTACTTGTCATCGTTCAAACATCAATATCTGCTTCATCCGGCGTCGAAATACGACCACGCCACCACGAACCGTCTCGTATCAATGAGACAATCAATCCTTATTGGTCTGATCGAGCTTTCACTCAATCCTGATGTCACCCCGCAAATAAATCTGACTCGCATTTCACGCGCCAACTTCAACAGGCGCGTGAGCCTTCCTCCGGCAACCTCTGGTGACGTTCCGGCTGTGTCTATCATCGTCTCAATGAGGGGAACAAAACCCCATGCTCAAAGCTTGTATCAGAATACCCTAAGGTAGATCAACAGCCAACAGACTCTTCGCCATTCTTCATCCGCCTTTAAGCCACCTGTGAGGGCCATTCCGGCGACCAAAACCGGCGTGCCAGCTCCAGTAGCATTTGTCTCAACGAAGGGTACAACCCTTGCTGGTCTGATCATGTCCTTGAACGACGTCGATCTTGACCCAGTCAAACCGTCCCCTGTTCTGCAAAACCGCCAGTAAACCACCAAATAAACAGCCAAAAACAAATCTATTATTACTCCGACCACCCGAGAACCACCATGAAAACACCAAAAAACCAGATCACAGCAACCACACCAATTGTGGTGGGGTGATTTTGTCGGTGGATCCTCCTCGGGTGAACCATCTTCCTTTGTCCAACCTGCACACGTAGCAACCCGTTAGAGCGCCACCGGCCTCTTGCCAGCGGGCACTCTGACGATCAAGTCAGCCACTAGAGAGAGTAATTTAGATCTAGAAGAGTGTGTCCATACCTCTAGGGTCTATCCCTTGGTATTTATTGCCTCCAATGACTTGCTCTCCAAGCTAAACATGCTCACACACGTGTGATGACATCATCCCTTATTACACTGGGCCCATGCCCCTCAGTGAATCACGCAATCACGTAGACTGGTAAGGGTGACTCCACCTCATCGCATCGGCCCGTGCAACAAGGGGTAAGGCTTAACCGCCTTCCTTCCCAACCACTCGGCCCACATAGTTCTCTGCCCAAACTGCTATGTGGGCCTTCCGGTCTATCTCTTACACAGATCTTGGACCATTGGACCAATACTAAGCCCATGAGGGCTCATCCCACTCAGGGTCTCTTCCGATCCGACCCGTAATGTTGTGCGGATTTGTCCCACTACAAGTGACAATTTTTTGTACTGGGCTGTCATTAATTACAGAATTAGGGACAACGCACTAAAAAATTGTTACTGAATATCCTTTAGCAACACACTTTTAGTGATAACCTAGTGACAAAATCGTTCTCGCTACAAATCAATTTTTTGGAAGTGTATGTTATATATTTTGTGATTATCACATGTTCAGGATTGTTTTGGTAAGAAATTTGCGGATACAATTTTTTTTTTCTAAGCAAATAATTTATGAATCTTTGAAAACGAATTACAAAGATTAAAGGGACCCAAGACTAAAACGTCAAAAGCCCAGAGGGAAAAAACAAGATACAAGGAGGGTGGTATGAAACCAACCAGAAATTGAACCAAAAACCAGAATAAAAGCACTCTTAAAGCACCCCAAATAACTACAATAAGATAAAGATACAACCTAAGAGCTCCTACCCCTTAGCCAACCAAGAGCAAGCAAAGCCAGAAATCAATGGAATCAACAACAGAAGCAAAAAAAAAAACCCCAAACGACGAAACCTCCCAAAAACCAAAAACGAGATCAACGCTAGAAAAACTCCCATCAGCTGACAAGCGATAGATTAGAAATCCAATGACATGGAAGTTTCTCCCTCTAGTATATCAAGAGCTTTAATTTCCGCTTTAATTTCCTGTTCTGAAATTTCGATTCCCTTCAATTCTAAAAACTTCATAATATTAAAGCTCTCCCTTCCATGAAATTTTACACCAAAGAGGACACTCATTTTCATGTTCTCCTAGGCTTCCTTGATTAAAATTGAATTTCTTTTACGAATGTCGCTACTAACCTCCTCTTGACTTGAATGAGTGGGTCCATTGAGACTTCCAGTTAAACTTCCTTTCTTCGATCCCATCCTTGAAGCGCGGCTAACCATCCTAGAACACATCGCTGTTTTCAATGGATTTTTGCTCCATAAAGTTGTCCCACAATTAGCTTTCTTGGCCTTATGTCACTTCTTATGGCGCATGAGATCCACATATTTAATAAGAGGTTCATTTGAGACAAGATTCGTGTCATCATAATCAGAGCCCCCCGAAGCTGCCTTATCAATCGACACCAAGTCATCCAAATAGACATCTAAAAGCTTCTCTTGACTTCTTGTCTTCTTCACTAGTTCAACATCATGGGCCTCATAGAAAAGAGAATGAAGACCCAAAGAGTCCTCCACAAATGATTCCAAACCTTGAGAAGACTTTAAGCTATTGACATTAGGATCCTCATTTTTTCCCTTTTTCTAATGACAGGGCCTCCATAGGAACCTGTGAAAGCTTGTCTTCATGAACACTCAACGAATCGTTCTCTGCAAGAAAATTACTTGATTCCACCTTTCTAAAAGAATATTCCTCCTCTATTCCAACTAAGTATCTCGTTCCATCTTTAACTAGTTCAACTTTCCCTTCAATTCTTTGGGAATGTTTAGTCGCAATCAAGATTCTGCCCTTTTCGTATGATCCTTCTTTTAAAGTGTTCTCGTCCACTTGAAGAAAGTCACCCCATACACTACCAATATCTTAGAAAGTTTGCGAGGACCATGTACTTAGGGGCATCCCAAAGCATGAGATCCACACAAATCTCTCCTCTTTAGCTTGCTCGCCATTCCACGGTTGAAATTCTTCAAATCAGTTCTTCACCCATTTTTCTTTTAAAATCTTATCTCTGATTCCGTCATTGACAAACGTTATAATCACATACCTGCCAATCGCTTTAATTTGGACGTCATGGCCTTTCTCTACACTGAAGACACTTTCCAAATGTTTTGCAGAAAGAAGCTTTTTGATTTTCGCAATAGCGCTTCTATCTAGCCAACCATTTCCAATAGAATGACACTGAATACTTTTAGTTGCTAGTTTATCTCCAATACCCTTCACCCCTCTAGTGACATGTGCATATGTAGGCCTATCCTCATTATGTCCCCTTGATTGTGGATAAGATTGCAAAAAACATTTCTGATACCTTGTTGAGCTTTTGTTAGAGCTAGAAGCTACCTGAAATGCCTTCTGATTATCCTTCTTCTTGTCATAATTTACAATCTTAACCACAACACCCCTATCATCTATCCACAGACCATTTGCCTTGTCAATAGCCCTCCTAGCTTCCTCCTCAAAATCATATCGAATGAAACCAAAATTGCATCCGGAAATCTTGCTTCTCTTCATGGGAATGAAAGAATCCTTAACATTACCAAAATTGGAGAAAATTTTCCAGAACCAAAGCGTACCCACATCCTCTGGCAAGTAATCCACATACAGAGTATGCATTAGATATCCAAAGATGGAAAACTGAAAATACCTTGAAAAAACAGAGGACTAAATCTTTGCGGTGCGATCGATAGCGAAGAGGAACCGACGCATCCGAAAGATGTCTGCAACCAGAGAAAAAAACGGACCAGAAAGTCAACAAGCAAGCACGCGGTGGGGAGGAACAGATCTGATAGGGAACGATCGATGTCTTAAGACATTCTTCATTGCAGAAGATGGCTTTCTATGGCCGCTGTGCGCGGACTATGAGGTTGATGACCAGAAGAAACAGCAACGGGATTGCCAAAATTGACGAGCTCGCAGGAGAGGGGTTTGACGATAACAAGATCGGCAAAGGGGTTCCGATTGATGGGTTGTGGCGGCAATCCAAGTATGCAGTTGTTGGTGGATGAAAATTAGCGTAACGGTTTGATCAGTGTCTTCTTATCCTAATCAATCAAGAGAGAGGGAGAGGAGAGACATGGCTGAAATATTCCAAATTACTAGGGGGGAGAGAGAGGGAGAGGAGAGACATGGCTGAAATATTCCAAATTACTAGGGGGAGAGAGAGAGAGAGAGAGAGGGAGGGAGGGAGGGAGGGAGGGGGGGGGGGGGAGGGAGAGAGAGAGAGAGTGAGACAGAGAGAGAGAGAGAGATTCCCAGATAATTAAGTGGTGAAATCAATTTCGTATTCCCGAATATTTTGGAGCAGATTCCCGAATAATTTGGTACCCATAAATGTGGTTCAGTAAACTAATTAAGAAAATATAAAATTGCAAGATATATAGATAATAAATAATGGAATTAATAAGGGTACAATGGTCCGATTATTCACTTTCAGGATGGAATCATAAAGATTCAAATCTCATGGGATGAAATCATAATGGTAATATTGGTACAGGATGCTTAATAAAAATTTCCTATAAACAACAAGTATATTAAGTGCGTAAATCTCAAAAGCGGCCAAACTGGAGAATAAATTTCTACTTTGAAGTTACTCCTATTTGAACTTAAAATCTCTCGCTTCCACTTCAAAGTCACTTTGCAAATCGTTAATAATATTGCACAATTTAAAATATTAGCATTTTGCAATAATTTCTAAGTAATCTATATATAATAGATATAGTTGTATGGTTTATTTTAAAATAGCACCAATTTTTTAAAAATATAAATTTAATTAATAGAAGTTGTAAGGAATTACAAATTTTGTCGCCAACGGGTGCCTTTTGGCAATGAAATATGATTTTCCTTGCGAAAAGCTAGTTTTTTGCGACGAAATATTTATTTCCTCACCAAATCTTATCTTTCTGGCGAGGAAAATAATTTCGTCTGCATAGAGTACCTTTTGGCGACGAAAATACGGGTTTCCTCGCTAAAGGGTACCCATTTGGCCACGAAATCCAATTTCCTCGCCCAAAAGTCTCATTTGCCAACGAACCCAATTTCCTTTCCATCTAACCAACAATTTTAATTGTGACCCTTTGAAATTTTATATTGCACCTTCTTTTCTTATCAACCGTAAGTTTGTCGTTGCCAACATATTCTGGTAGCCCTTTTGTTTCAATTTTTTCTAAAAAATTAAAACAGATGTGACCCATGGTACAATTAATATATCTAACAAGTAATTTGAAATGTGACCCTTTTGAAATTTTAAATTGCACCCGGTTTCCTTTAACAATTGCACCTTGGTACCTTTAACAGCAGTAAGTTTGTCGTTGCCCACATGTTTTGGTATCCCTTTTGTTTTAATTTTTTCTAAAAAATTAAAACTGATGATGACCCATCATATAATTAATATATCTAAACAACAATTTGAAGTGTGAACCTTTGAAATTTTATTGGGTTTGTAACTTTCATGTCATTAGGGACCGAACTAGGATTTCATATACGAGTGGGACATGACATGAACAAAAAAAAATTTGAAATTTCAAGGTTAGGGAATCTAAAGCATTTAAATGTTTGAACGTTTAAAAAAAATCCAATATAAAATACAAGAACTAGGCAGGACAAGGTGGCTCAATAATCAAGAAAAAACAAATTAGCAAGATCGTTAACTAGAACAAAAATACACGATTATAATTAATAAGTTCCCCGACTGGATTAGATTTATGGATCTATCCCTGTAACTAGGTACGATTAACAAACCAAAAACAAATAAAGATGAAGAAATAAAAGTTTCTTAACGCCTTACCTCAACCATGTACCAGAATGGAAAGCGAAGGACGCCCCGACCCTTAGATCCCAAAAGTTGTCAGAACTAATTTTCGTACCAATTTCCTTCTTGATGAAAATAACCAAAGGTATTTCTGAAGGATGGGAGAGAGAGTTGTGTGTTGTTTTAAATCGAGTCATATTCCCCCTCCTTCATGTAATAGATTAGAAATGACGAATGATAAAAAAAAAAAAAAAAGAAAACTTTCTTATTTTTTATTTAGTGGGGTCACCATGTAAAGTTATACTATTTTTTTAAAAAATGTTGTGGAGATTTCAACTAGGAGTGGCCTAGGTCCCCCTTAGCCAACCACTAGTTCCCTCATTGCACATGATAATTAATCAATTATAATACTCAATTTTCTAGAGTGATTTGTTAAAATATCAGGGGCGCATTACCTCATGTACTAATGCGGACTCCTACAGGAAAGTGGAACTAGTCGATCACTTTTAAGCTCCCAAAAATTTATCAGAAACTACAACTGCTCCAACTCTGGGAAAATACATCCCTTTCATATTTTTGTTGAGGCCTATGACCAGCAATTTGAGTTGTGACCCTTTGAAATTTTATATTGCACCCGGTTTCCTTTTACAATTGCACCTTGTTTCCTTTAACAACAGTAAGTTTGTCGTTGCCTACATGTTTTGGTAGCCCATTTGTTTCAATTTTTTCTAAAAAATTAAAACTGAGGCTACCCATCCTACGATTAATATATCGATCTAACAAGCAATTTGAAATGCGGAAATGATTTGGGTACACCACCAAGTGTACCCCAATTGCACCCCACTTCATCGGGGCCGTCCAAGGCTTTTTTGGGCGGTCCAGATTTGAAGTGCTTTATGACCGGTCAAAAACCTTTATGACCGGTCATAAAGCACTTCAAATCTGAACCGCCCAAAAAAGTGTTTGGATGGCCCAGATGAGGTGGGGTGCAATTAGGGTACCCCTATATGGGGTACCATAGCAGCGTTCTTTGAAATGTGACCCTTTTCCTTTAACAATTGCACCCTCTTTCCTTTAACAACAGTAACTTGTCGTTGCCTACATGTTTTGGTATCCCTTTTGTTTTAATTTTTTCGAAAAAATTAAAACTGATGGTGACCCATCATATAATTAAAATATCTAAACAACAATTTAAAGTGTGAACCTTTGAAATTTTATTGGGCTTGTAACTTCACGTCATTAGGGACCAAATTACGATTTCATATACGAGTGGAACACGACATGAACAAATTTTTTTTGAAATTTTAAGGTTCAAGAATCTAAAGCATTTAAATGTTTCTTAAATTAGCAAGATCGTTGACGAGAAAAAAAAATCACACGATTATAATTAATAAGTTCCCCACTGAATTAGATTTATGGATCTGTCCCTGTAACTAGGTACTATTAACAAACCAGAAACAAATAAAAGATGAAAAAATAAAAGTTTCTTAACGCCTTACCTCGACCATGTACCACAACGGAATGCGAAGGATGCCCCAGCCCTTAGATCCCAAAAGTTCTTAGTGATTGAGTCAGAACTAATTTTCATACCGATGTCCTTCTCGATGAAAATAACCAAAAGGTATTTCTATAGGACGGGAGAGAGACTTGTGTTTTTTTTTGTGTGCAAATAGTAGCAAAGTCATGCGGAAGAGCTCTTAGATACCCCACACTGTATCCCGGAATTGAGTCTCATTCCCTCTCCTTCATGTAATAGATTTGGAATGATGAATGATTAAAAAAAAAAAGAAGAAAACAACTTTCTCATTTTTTATTTAGTGGGATCACCATGTAAAGTTATACTATTTTTTTAAAAAATGTTGTGGAGATTTCAACTAGGAGTGGCCTGGGTCCCCCTTAGCCAACCACTAGTTCCCTCATTGCACATGATAATTAATCAATTATAATACTCAAATTTCTAGAGTGATTTGTTAAAATATCAGGGGCGCATTACCTCATGTACTCATGCGGACTCCTACAGGAAAGTGGAACTAGTCCATCACTTTTAAGCTCCCAAAAATTTATCAGAAACTACAACTGCTCCAACTCTGGGAAAATACATCCCTTTCATATTTTTGTTGGGGCCTATGACCAGCAATTTGAGTTGTGACCCTTTGAAATTTTATATTGCACCCGGTTTCCTTTTACAATTGCACCTTGTTTCCTTTAACAACAGTAAGTTTGTCGTTGCCTACATGTTTTGGTAGCCCTTTTGTTTCAATTTTTTCTAAAAAATTAAAACTGAGGCGACCCATCCTACGATTAATATATCGATCTAACAAGTAATTTGAAATGCGGAAATGATTTGGGTACACCACCAAGTGTACCCCAATTGCACCCCACTTCATCGCGGCCGTCCAAGGCTTTTTTGGGCGGTCCAGATTTGAAGTGCTTTATGACCGGTCAAAAACCTTTATGACCGGTCATAAAGCACTTCAAATCTGAACCGCCCAAAAAAGTGTTTGGATGGCCCAGATAAGGTGGGGTGCAATTAGGGTACCCCTATATGGGGTACCATAGCAGCGTTCTTTGAAATGTGACCCTTTTCCTTTAACAATTGCACCCTCTTCCCTTTAACAACAGTAACTTGTCGTTGCCTACATGTTTTGGTATCCTTTTGTTTTAATTTTTTCTAAAAAATTAAAACTGATGGTGACCCATCATATAATTAAAATATCTAAACAACAATTTAAAGTGTGAACCTTTGAAATTTTATTGGGCTTGTAACTTCACGTCATTAGGGACCAAATTACGATTTCATATACGAGTGGAACACGACATGAACAAATTTTTTTTGAACTTTTAAGGTTCAAGAATCTAAAGCATTTAAATGTTTCTTAAATTAGCAAGATCGTTGACGAGAAAAAAAAATCACATGATTATAATTAATAAGTTCCCCACTGGATTAGATTTATGGATCTGTCCCTGTAACTAGGTACTATTAACAAACCAGAAACAAATAAAAGATGAAAAAATAAAAGTTTCTTAACGCCTTACCTCGACCATGTACCACAACGGAATGCGAAGGATGCCCCAGCCCTTAGATCCCAAAAGTTCTTAGTGATTGAGTCAGAACTAATTTTCATACCGATGTCCTTCTCGATGAAAATAACCAAAAGGTATTTCTATAGGACGGGAGAGAGACTTGTGTTTTTTTTTGTGTGCAAATAGTAGCAAAGTCATGCGGAAGAGCTCTTAGATACCCCACACTGTATCCCGGAATTGAGTCTCATTCCCTCTCCTTCATGTAATAGATTTGGAATGATGAATGATTAAAAAAAAAAAAGAAAACAACTTTCTCATTTTTTATTTAGTGGGATCACCATGTAAAGTTATACTATTTTTTTAAAAAATGTTGTGGAGATTTCAACTAGGAGTGGCCTGGGTCCCCCTTAGCCAACCACTAGTTCCCTCATTGCACATGATAATTAATCAATTATAATACTCAAATTTCTAGAGTGATTTGTTAAAATATCAGGGGCGCATTACCTCATGTACTCATGCGGACTCCTACAGGAAAGTGGAACTAGTCCATCACTTTTAAGCTCCCAAAAATTTATCAGAAACTACAACTGCTCCAACTCTGGGAAAATACATCCCTTTCATATTTTTGTTGGGGCCTATGATCAGCACTTTGAGTCGTGACCCTTTGAAATTTTATATTGCACCCGGTTTCCTTTTACAATTGCACCTTGTTTCCTTTAACAACAGTAAGTTTGTCGTTGCCTACATGTTTTGGTAGCCCTTTTGTTTCAATTTTTTCTAAAAAATTAAAACTGAGGCGACCCATCCTACGATTAATATATCGATCTAACAAGTAATTTGAAATGCGGAAATGATTTGGGTACACCACCAAGTGTACCCCAATTGCACCCCACTTCATCGGGGCCGTCCAAGGCTTTTTTGGGCGGTCCAGATTTGAAGTGCTTTATGACCGATCAAAAACCTTTATGACCGGTCATAAAGCACTTCAAATCTGAACCGCCCAAAAAAGTGTTTGGATGACCCAGATAAGGTGGGGTGCAATTAGGGTACCCCTATATGGGGTACCATAGCAGCGTTCTTTGAAATGTGACCCTTTTCCTTTAACAATTGCACCCTCTTCCCTTTAACAACAGTAACTTGTCGTTGCCTACATGTTTTGGTATCCCTTTTGTTTTAATTTTTTCTAAAAAATTAAAACTGATGGTGACCCATCATATAATTAAAATATCTAAACAACAATTTAAAGTGTGAACCTTTGAAATTTTATTGGGCTTGTAACTTCACGTCATTAGGGACCAAATTACGATTTCATATACGAGTGGAACACGACATGAACAAATTTTTTTTGAACTTTTAAGGTTCAAGAATCTAAAGCATTTAAATGTTTCTTAAATTAGCAAGATCGTTGACGAGAAAAAAAAATCACACGATTATAATTAATAAGTTCCCCACTGGATTAGATTTATGGATCTGTCCCAGTAACTAGGTACTATTAACAAACCAGAAACAAATAAAAGATGAAAAAATAAAAGTTTCTTAACGCCTTACCTCGACCATGTACCACAACGGAATGCGAAGGATGCCCCAGCCCTTAGATCCCAAAAGTTCTTAGTGATTGAGTCAGAACTAATTTTCATACCAATGTCCTTCTCGATGAAAATAACCAAAGGTATTTCTATAGGACGGGAGAGAGACTTGTGTTTTTTTTTTTGTGCAAATAGTAGCAAAGTCATGCGGAAGAGCTCTTAGATACCCCACACTGTATCCCGGAATTGAGTCTCATTCCCTCTCCTTCATGTAATAGATTAGGAATGATAATTGATTAAAAAAAAAAAGAAGAAAACAACTTTCTCATTTTTTATTTAGTGGGATCACCATGTAAAGTTATACTATTTTTTTAAAAAAATGTTGTGGAGATTTCATCTCGGGGTGGCCTAGGGTCCCCATGGCCAACCACTAGTTCCGTCATTGCACATGATACTAATCAATTAAACTCAAATTATTTAAGTATCACATGTACTCATGCGAACTCCTACAGGAATGTGGAACTATATGCCCAGTTTTCCAAAAGATTTTAGCACCCATGTGGTAAAATAATGGTATTTCAAATTAAAAAATAAAGTGGTTCCGTGTATCGTTTTTCGATTTTTTTCGCACCAAATTAAAGTACTCCTCGTGTACTTTAGTTTAGTGCAAAAAAAATCGAAAAACGATATACGGAACCACTTCATTTTTTGATTTAAAAAATCATTATTTTAGCACTGGGGTGCTAAAATCTTTTGGAAAAATGGGACAGTCTTAGGGTCATTCTTGTGGCATTAATGCGAGCAAGTCCATCACTTTTAAGCTCCCAAAAATTTATCGGAAACTACAACTTCTCCAACTCTGGGAAAATACATCCCTTTCATATTTTTTTTGGGATCTATGACCAACAATTTGAGTTGTGACCCTTTGAAATTTTATATTTCACCCGGTTTCCTTTTACAATTGCACCTTGTTTCCTTTAACAACTGTAAGTTTGTCGTTGCCTGCATGTTTTGGTAGCCCTTTTGTTTCAATTTTTTGTAAAAAATTAAAACTGATGTGACCCATCCTACGATTAATATATCTAACAAGTAATTTGAAATGTGACCCTTTTCCTTTAACAATTGCACCCTCTTTCCTTTAACAAGTAAGTTTGTCGTTGCCCGCATGATTTGGTATCCCTTTTGTTTTAATTTTTCCTAAAAAATTAAAACTGATGGTAACCCATCATATAATTAATATATCTAAACAACAATTTGAAGTGTGAACCTTTGAAATTTTATTGGGCTTGTAACTTTCACGTCATTAGGGACCAAATTAAGATTTCATATACGAGTGGAACACGACATAAACAAATTTTTTTTGAAATTTTAAGGTTCTAGAATCTAAAGCATTTAAATGTTTCTTAAATTAGCAAGATCGTTGATGAGAAAAAAAAATCACACGATTATAATTAATAAGTTCCCCACTGGATTAGATTTATGGATCTGTCCCTGTAACTAGGTACTATTAACAAACCAGAAACAAATAAAAGATGAAAAAATAAAAGTTTCTTAATGCCTTACCTCGACCATGTACCAGAATGGAATGCGAAGGATGCCCCGGCCCTTGGATCCCAAAAGTTCTTAGTGATTGAGTCAGAAGTAATTTTCATACCAATGTCCTTCTCGATGAAAATAACCAAAGGTATTTCTATAGGACGGGAGAGAGACTTGTTTTTTTTTTTTTTGTGCAAATAGTAGCAAAGTCATGCGGAAGAGCTCTTAGATACCCCACACTGTATCCCGGAATTGAGTCTCATTCCCTCTCCTTCATGTAATAGATTAGGAATGATGAATGATAAAAAAAAAAAAGAAGAAAAAAACTTTCTCATTTTTTATTTAGTGGGGTCACCATGTAAAGTTATACTATTTTTTTAAAAAAATGTTGTGGAGATTTCAACTCGGGGTGGCCTAGGTCCCCCATGGCCAACCACTAGTTCCGTCATTGCACATGATATATACTAATCAATTATACTCAAATTATTGAAGTATCACAAGTACTCATGCGGACTCTTACAGGAAAGTGGAACTAGTCTTACTGTCTTAGGGTCATTCTTGAGGCAATGCGAGCAAGTCCATTACTTTTAAGCTCCAAAAAATTTATCCGAAACTAGAACTCATTCACACAACTGCTCCAACTCTGGAAAAAATACATCCCCTTCATATTTTTTTTTGGGTCTATGATTAGTGTGGAATATTATGTTCTCAAGAGAAATGGTTACAATACACACCCATTAAAAGGGTGTACCATATGCCCCTATTGTATGGTCTAGATTGTTCTCCTCATTGGCAATCGTAACATTTTTTAGTTTTTTGTAACTTTTCAACAAATGATTTGAAACATTTTCTATTATTCGTAACATTTTGGCGTGTCTTGTAACTTTTATAAAAAAATCGTAACTTTTATAAGGGTATGTATCATACACACCAGCATAAGGGTGTATATTGTAGCCTTTTCCATGAGTTTCGGGGCTTACTGTAAAGGTCATTAGGGTCATTCTTGTGGCATTAATGCTAGCAAGTCCATCACTTTTAAGCTCCCAAAAATTTATCGGAAACTACAACTGCTCCAACTCAGGGAAAATACATCCCTTTCATATTTTTTTGGGGGTCTATGACTAGCGTTGAATATTTTGTTCTGATAGGGGATGGCTATAATACACACCCATTAAAAGGGTGTACCATATGCATCTATTGTATAGACTAGATTGTGTCTCCTCATTGACAATCGTAAAATTTTTTAGTTTTTTGTAACTTCAACAAATGATTCGTAACATTTTGGTGTGTCTTGTAACTTCTATAAAAAAAAAATTGTAACTTTTATTATAAAAATTCATAACTTTTATAGGGGTATGCATGATACACACCCGCATAAGGAGTGTGTATTGTAGCCTTTTCCTTTGTCAAAATTGCATTATTGAAGGTCTATCGTTATTTTATTGATGATGGTCTCCACATGTGTGATTTGAAATTTTAATTTGCTCGCTCACACAACTGCTCCAACTCGGGGAAATACATCCCTTTCAATTTTTATTTTATTGTTTGGGGATATAGCGTGGAATATTATGTTGTCAAAATTGCATTACTGGGGGCCTATCTTTACTTTATTAATGATGGTCCCCACAAATTTTCCCCCTTGATTAACCAAAAGTAAGTCGTTGCCAACATTTATTGCCACATGTTAGAAATCTTGTCTCATAATTTGATCGGAGCCGCTTGTTAGAAAATTGAGCAAAAAACTGATCAAGCAGTCTATTGGTATCCGCTTGAATTGATTTTTTTTTACAAAAATCTTAAAAAACATAATTTGAATAAGTTTAGTGGCTCCAATCATTTGTGCGAAATCCCAAATTAGATCCAATACAACATGATGTACATTTGGTGTGCACCAAATTAAATGATGTACCCATAGCTACCTTCCTTGTCTTTCTTTTTCTTTTTTTTAATCAGCTACCTTACTTGCCATTATTTTCCCCCTGTAACCACCTGAAGGTTTCTCATTTGTAGTTTACCTGCAGGCTAAATAATGACACGTGATTATCACAATTAACAAATAAATTTAGAATTCGTAACTCAATAGACTGAGATTTAGGAGCTTACTCCTTATAATGTGCTTGAAATTTTTTGTTGTGCAATCCGGATCACACACGCACACAATCACGCATAATAAATCTGAGAAAAAACTCCGTCAATCCGTATATATTCACAAAATATACAAAGACATGAAAAAACCTTTCCGGAGAGCAATAACTAGCTCCCACTCCGGCGGGGGGAGGCCACAAACGGCTCCCCCTTTCACACTCTCAGCCTATCCCGCTCACATTGTGCTACCACACTCTAAAAGAGAGACAACAAGAGCTATTTATAATCCTAGGGTAATTTCTAAGGGAACCCTAGCACACCTCTAGCCTAAGGCCATCCAGCCCACACGGGTTGGATCCCAACACTTCTTATGCGATATCAACGTTTGTGAATGGCCCCCAGTAGCAAGCCCAGGGAACCCAAAAACATACTCACGACTAATAGTATGATCATGTGCTGAAGTACCACATCACTGCTGATACTTGTGACATTTAGGGTACATATTTCATGCATCCTTTAAATTGTTTTGAATTCCTAGCATTTTACATGTGCATGAAATTCCATAACTTCAGCTTTGAATTTATAACCAGCGTTAGGGTTGCAAACGAGTCGAGCCTAGTTGAGTTTTTTTGTGCTCAAGCTTGACTCAGCTGTTAAATGAGCCAGCTCTTAAAGAGCCAAGCCTGTTTTATGTACTAAAAAAGCCTCTATAACCAGCTGATTGAGCCTATACATACGAGCCAGTTTTATAGTGTAAAACTCGGCTCGTTTACTAAAGGATCCAAAACTTGAGGTCGAACCCGAGTTTCGATTTGCTCACAAGCTGCTTATAGTTCGTCTACAGCCCTAACTATTTTATAGGGTATTAATTCTAAAACCATAACATTTGTGTCTTTATCAGTTTTTTGTCTTGAGATAATGAAATCGGTAAATCGAGAGGTACCGACGCCCATGTACCGATGGCATACGGACAGCGCCGGGGACCCCGTTGTGGGTCCCAAACGGTTGATCCGAGCCGTCCATTCACTCCAGAATCAAATTCCGAGGGGGTCTCTGCGAGAATCACCTCAATCGGACGCTCCTAAGTGCTAGATCCAAAATCACCCCATTTCGTTCCAATTTTTTTGAACGAAATGGGGTGATTTTGGATCGAGCACTTAGGAGCGTTCGATTGAGGTGATTCCCAAGACCCCCTCGGAATTTGATTCTGGAGTGAATGGACGGTTCGGATCGACCGTTTGGGACCCACAACGCAAAGCCGGCTTTGGGCTAAAACCTGTAAAGCCATTGCTTTAAGCCCCCAAATTTTGAGGAAATTTTAGGGCCTCCAATTTCACAGACCCATGTACAAGTGATCGATGCATGAACAAAAATTAAATTAAGTCAATTCAGTTGTGTTGTCAAATATAACTCCTATATCAATCATAATAGTATGAGAATTTTTCCCCCCCAACTATTTTGATCTATGCAAAGCATTTTGAAATTTGGGAGCCCATTGAAAAAGTATGCTTTAGGCCTTACAAATGTCAAAACCGGCCCTGCCACAACGGGGTCCCCGGCGCCGTCGGTACGCCGTCTGTACTGTTTGGTTGGTACGGCTAGCATTGTTCTAATGAAATTTTGAACAAATATCATGAATTTCTATGCAAATATTTTGTGTCTGCATGTGAATGTTATGAATTTCAAGCAAAATATAATAAAGCTTAACTTCTTTTTGAAAAATCATTTCCTCGTCATGGAACTGTTGGAAAATGTCATGTCACCAAACAAGGTTAAAATAATTGCAAAATATTAAAGGAATCATTTACCACTAGTTGTGTGAATCCTCGTTGATTTAGTCTTTTGGGTTCTTCTATTGTCAGTCTATTGGGCTGAGAAGAAGACAACAAGAAAATAAAAAAACATAAACTCCAATGTACATTCTCACTTTCGTAAACACTTTTACACATTCATGTATACTTTTCACACATTTCAATAAACTTTTTAAGCTTTAATGTCAGCCCATTGGGCTGATTTTAGGATTTTCCTACTCTTTTTTAGCAAGGGGGCGCAACGTGCCAAGAAAAAGATTAAATTAATCACAAAAGAAATCAATCGTTCAAAACATAATACTTAAATATGACCGACAGTTTTATAGATTATTTTGGTGGTAAGGTTTGAAAAAACTCCCCCTCAATTTAATTTCTCTTTAGACGCGAACAGTATATGTGTCTCACAAGAAAATACTAAAATAAAATATAGTATAGAGCACATGATTAACGTTTTGATAAGATAATAAGATTTGGACCCACCAAAAAAAAAGTTAACAAAATTTGCACTTAGCTTCTATCTTTTTCTTTTTAAATTCAATCGTTCAAATCATTTTGTTTAGATAAGAAAGGAGGCACTTAAGTTAACAAAACTATTAAGGTGACACTTAAATAATCCCAAGGATGATAAACGGAATTGTAGTTCATAAAGTTAAGCATAAGATGTCTGACAAATGGAAAATGAAAATCTAACTTTTATCTGGAAATTGGTGCTGCAAAATTGCAGGATAAGCTCAAGGAAATAAAAATCCTGATGGAAAAGTGATACCTTGGTTAATGATTCAGACGATTTAGTTTTGTAAGAAATCAATTTAAAATGGCTTTGATGGAGTCATATTTCACACTTATATTTTTACAATAAGAAACACCTTACGTTTAATATCATATTTTCCATCCATATTATGGTACGATAATGTTGGATCAACTTTAACTTTTGGAGGAAAAAAAAAATTCTTTGTGGGCTTAGCCCTGGTCTACATCCAAAATTTGCATTTTGAATCGTTGACGTCAATTTAGAATGGCAGAAAAAATGATTTGTGGATGGTAACCCTGTAGTAATGTCACTTGAGCCTAAACAACACGTACAATTCTTAAATAATATTGAGCAGATATCTCAAATGTCAAATTTATGAAAACTTAGAACTCCAGCAAGCCCAGAAACTCATACCTCAATTTTTTTCTCTCTTCATTTTACTATAAACGTGATCTTCCTTTTCTGCGTGAACACCCAAGACCAATCTTAAAATGGGCCACAAGATTCACAAGAAGGAATCAATTACTTGGAATTCTCTTTCTGAACATCAATTAATTGGAATTGAAATAAGGATCCATTCTGATAGCACTCTCTGCCTCTCTAGCTCTAGAGCAGCCCATAAACTTACTAGACTCCATTTCACTTTTGGCCCAGTGGTTTCAAACCTCAATTCAAGACCGCAGGATGGCCCATTGGCCATAACATTGCATCTATTCCTTTCATAACATGCAAATACTTTTGGGTTGTTCATTGTGATCAAAATTCTGACTGACCCCTCTACTCAAGATTGCTATTTTGCACACGACACTTCATCTCAGCCCTTTGGAATCAAGGGCTGAGATTAGAATACCCTGATCTCCTCCCACCCCATCTTTACCAGAGTTAATAGGGAACTGAGAACCCATCAGGCACTACCTCTTTGGCAAGGGTCCTCTCGGGCGACTAACTCTCAACCTCTAAACCCCAACCCAATCCCACAACAAAACCACCCAAATCCCACTTCAAATCTCTCCCCTTTCACCTTTAACAAATCACAGTCCTCACAATATCCAAAAACCATCATTAGTCTCAATCAATCTCTCATCAGATCATACACAAATTCAAGATCCACAAAGAAGTCTCATTCCTTGGTGAAAAATACCCAACAACAACAAAAAAAACGCTAATTTTAACTTGTTGAATCAAGAAAATTGAAAAAGCTATTTCTCTACCTCTGATATATCCAAAGAGGAAAAGCCTACAAGCTCTAGTCCATACCAATGTCAAAACCCTGAATTCAAGCACCAAGAAATAGAAGGGCCGACAGTAGATCGAGACACATCAGCTCTAGCCAATGAAACCAGCGCATTGGGGAGATCTATACCCATCTCGTGCTACTTCGCAGGCTTTCGTACTTGGGTAATGCTGGAGGTTCAATTGGGGGTATACAACGCATTGGCAATATTAACTTAGATCATTTCACCCTTTTCCCTGTGCCATTTTTCTTAGTTTGGTATTTTCGTGGGCTCGCCGAAGAGGACACTCGCAAGAGAGGTAGGTGTCTGAGATGGGTTCTCGGTTCCCAGTTAAGTGTTAACGGGGGGGGCGGGGGGGGGGGGGGGGGGGGGGGGGGGGGGAGGGAGAGAGAGAGAGAGAGAGAGAGAGAGAGAGAGAGAGAGAGAGAGATGTGAATTTTGAAGAAATGAAGCAAGAATCTCACATTACAAAACACTTGAATTTCATATCTAGTTTCTTGATTACAGAGAAAAGCAACAAGATGTAGCTTATATAGCCTTAAACTCATCTACACCGACTTAGTGCTTATTAGTCTAAACTGACTTAGTAACTAACACCCTTAACACATTAGTTAAGCTAACTAACTGAACCACTACACAGTCACGTGATCACTGAGCTGGCAACTGAGTCACTTGAGCTCACTGAGTAGACCTCTTGACTCTCTAACATACCCCAGCAAACTGATGCTGGCGCTGGAGATAGCATCAGTTTGTCTCGAAGTAAAAGAAACCTAGCAACGGTTAAAGGCTTTGGCATTACATCAGCAACTTGAAACATGGAAGGAACATGACGAACTTGCAACTGTTTGAGAGCTATCCTTTCACGAACAAAATGAAAATCAACTTCATCATGTTTGGTTCTAGCGTGAAATACTGGGTTGGTGGCCAATGCTAGAGCAGAAACATTATCACACCAGAGAATTGGCCAGTGCTTTGTACTCTGCCTCTGTTGAGGAACGTGCCACTGTTACCTGTTTCTTAGCTGACCATGAGATGGGATTAGGTCCCATAAACACACAATAACCCCCAGTGGATCTCCTATCTTGAGCATCACTTGCCCAATCTGCATCTGAAAATGTTGTCAAACTGATAGAGCCCTTAGAAAACTGAAGGCCATAACCCAAGGATCCCTTAATGTATCTCAAAATTCGTTTTAACAGCAGTAAAATGTGTTTCTAGAGGATGATGCATGTGCTGACATACAGCATTTACAACAAAAGAACTTTATGGATGAGTGAGTGGAAGGTACTGCAAGGATCCAACCAGAGATCTATAGTGTTCTGGATTTGACAGAGGGGTGTGATCTTCAGTAGTAGGGGACTTAAGAGAAGATGGGGAATCATAAGGCTTGCAATTTGTCATGCTTGCCTTTTCTAGAATAGAAATAGCATATTTAGTCTGAGATAATAGCAGTCCAGCAGGAGTTTTCACAGCCTCTATGCCCAAAAAATAATATAGTTGCCCCAGATCTTTAAGTGCAAATGATGAACTAAGTTAAGTAATCAAAGAATCAGTCATGATAGAATTTGAACCAGTAATCAGGATGTCACCAACGTAGACTAAAACATAGATCAAATCTGAACCCTTATGTAATACAAACAGAGATGAATCTGCCAGACTGTTTACAAATCCCAGAGTAATAAGACACGAAGATAGCATATCATACCAGGCACGTGGTGTTTGTTTTAGACCATAAAGTGCTTTATGAAGTTGACATACAAAATGAGGCTGTTGAGGATCCACATAACCTTGTGGTTGCCTAAGAAAAACCTTTTCTTGTAGAGTACCATGCAAAAAAGCATTAGAAACATCCAGTTGACGAATAGGCCAATCAAAATGAAGAGCTAAAGATAGAACCACTCTCATAGTTGGTTGTTTCACCACTGGGCTAAAAGTTTATGTATAATCAACACCCTCAGTTTGTTGAAAACCTTGAGCAACTAGCCTAGCTTTATACCTTGAAATGGAGCCATCAGAATTTCTTTTGATTTTAAAATCCCACTTACACCCAATTATGGGAGCTCCTAGGGGAGGTGATACCAATGTCCAAGTACCTTGAGACATTAGTGTTGTGTACTCTTCAAACATGGCCTGTCTCCATTTAGAGAATTGCAGTGCTTCTTTAAAAGAAGTTGGTTCAATAAGAGGAGGAGATTGAACAAAGAAAGAGAAAGGAACTTTAGGGACTGAAATGCCACTTTTTGACCCGGTGATCATAGGGTGGTTGGAAACAATTAGAGGAGAAGTAGGAAGTGTTGTAGAAGAAACAATTTAGGAAGAAGCAATTGGAGTAGGAAGTGCTGGAGGAGGAGAAGGGACTGTTTCAGTAGGAGGTAAGGGAGATGATAAAACAGTAGGGACTCTCCTATGGAGGGAGGAAATATTGGGAGTACCAGATGGAAAAGGAGAATTAGAAATAGGAGAAGAAACAGAAGTAGGGGTAGGAACCACAAAATGAGGAATAGATGACATGGAATGAGAAGAAGAAGAAGAGGAATTAGACTTCACTAGAGTAGAGTAGGGAAAATTATTCTCCAAAAATTTGACATGCCTGGAGAGATATACACGATGGGTAAGGGGATCAGGACATCTAAACCCCTTAGTTCCTGGACTATACCTTAGAATGATGCAAGAAGTAGCCCTAGCTTCAAGTTTATTAGGAGCATAAGGTCTGAGCCATGGAAACAACAACATCCAAAAGGTTTAAGGGACATGTAGTCAGGAAGAGCATGATAGAGTTTGTGAAATGGCATATCAAATTGAATAGGAGCTTGAGGCAAACGATTGGTAAGATATACAGCAGTAGTAATGGCCTCTAACCAGAATTTAATTGGAAGATTGGCTTGTTAAAGGAGGGCGATTTCTGTTTCCACTATATGTGCATGCTTTCTTTCAGCAATACCATTCTGTTGTGGAATGTAAGGACATGAAGTTTCATGAAAAATACCAAACTGGGAGAAGAAATATTTCATTATTTTGTTAAGGAACTCACCACCACAATCAGATCTGATGGTCTTAATGGTGTGGTTGAAATGATTGGAAACAAAAGTATGAAATGCTTGCATATGAGAAGACACACCACTTTTGAAATGCAAGAGAAAAATCCAACAATACCTAGTAAAATCATCAACAAGAAGCAAGTAGTATTTATATTCTGAAAAAGAAGGCATAGGGGAAGGTCCCCATACATCCATGTGCAAAAGCTCAAATGGTGTGGTAGTAGAAGTGGTAGAAACAAAAAATGGGAGTTTATGGATCTTGGCCTTGTTGCAAGCATAACACTCAAGATGGTGAATATAAAGAATGGGGAGATGGTACTTAGTAGATAGGTGTTGGAGAAGAACTGTATGAGGATGCCCCAACCTCTTGTGCCAAAGATCTGTTTCAGTGGTGTGACTGAAAAGGGCAGTAGGCCTAGTGGAGGCCTTAAAGGAAGGAAGAAGGGGATAGAGACCCTGATGGCAGGGTCCCTGATGAAGCACTTGATTGGTGAGTTGGTCCTAAACAACATACCCACAAGAATCCAAGATGATTTTTGCAATGGTTATCCTGAGCAAATTTGTGCACTGAAAGGAGATTATGGGAAATTTGAGGCACATGCAAGATAGTATAAAGTTTAAAAAGATGAGTGGGAGTAGGAAGCAACCCCTTACCTAAATGAGTGACAAACACAGTCTGTCCATTTCCTACTGTCACAGCTGTTGGTGTTGCATAGCTTGGCATTGGTATATTAATTGCATCTCTTGTCACATGAGATGTCGCTTCTGAGTCAAAGTACCAAGGCCCTGATGAAGAAGGTAATGGTGGAGTAATCTGTGATTGAATGACAGCACTGGAGGGACCATAATACTGAGGCTATGGCGACTGTTGAACACTAAGAGCTGTTTGAACATTGGGATTGTAGTTGACAGGACCATAGTATTCATAGTGAGGGGCAGGAGATGGTGTCATATGTGGTGGAAAAACAGATCCACTGTTATCAAAGTTTCCTTGAGATGTGAGCATAAAAGCCTGTTGTGGATGGGTCATAGTAGGTACAAACCCCTGTGCTATACTCCTGCCAAAACTAGCAGTTGATTGACCAGTCCCAGAGAAAACTAGTCCAGTATTTGAGTAAGGAGACTGTGACGAAACAGGCCTTGTATTTGAGAAAGAGGAGGACTGCATAGTCTGTTGTCTATAAGGTCTATACCCCAGGTTTTGTCTATGATAACAAGTGGAGGCTTGGTGATTTGTTTTACCACAAATCTGGCATTCACCATTGGACCCAGAGGGAAAAGGAAAGTCCTGTTGAAAACCACCTTTAAAAGACTGTTGCCCTCTGTTCCTATTACCATTTGAGTAATTCCTATTGTTGTTCCTGTTTCCACCATATGTATTCCATCCAAAATGTGGCATCTGGGCATTATTAGAAGAATATTGTGGAGCTTGAGATCTAAAAGTCACCGAAAATGGATACTGCTGTGCTTGAGATTGCACCCCAGGCATGAGATTGGTAGCAGAATTAATCATTCCAGGAGTAACACTTGTAGAAGAAGGCATACTATTATGTTAAGCAACTAGAATGGTAGTAGGGTCAATTTGTTCAGAATTCAAGGATAGATCTTATGTCATTAGCATTGAACATAGACCACTGAAAGTAAAGGGAGTTGTCTCTGCCTTAGTTCTTATGGCTTGTTTGAATGTGCGATACTCACTCCCTTCTAAACCACGAAAAGTATGAAATACTAGTTCCTCATCATCCATATGACACCCAGACCTTCCAATTTGAGTAGAATCCCTTTGATGTAATTTAGATATTGTTCCATCGTAGTATTCTTTTTCAATGTATAGAGGCGATTCTTGAGTTCTCGTATGTGTGTTCGTGAGAGTACACTAAATTTCTCTTCCAATTTGGACTACAGATCATGTGTATGTTTCGCACCAACAACATGAGGCAAATTTTGTTGTGTAAGAGTAGCAATTATACAAGATAACAGCATTCGATCTATAGTTTCCCATTTGACAAACTCTGGATTTGGAATCTTGTTCCCAGACGTATCTTGGGTTTGAGATGCAGGAACTTCAACAGTTCCACTCGCATATTCAAATAAGCAATTTGCTTTCAAAGGATTTTCAATTTGTACTTTCCATGTAAGATAGTTTGACGATTCTAACTTTACTGTAACAAATGATTGAAAATTGGCAATCAGAAAAGTTAGAGAAGGAGGCAAGTACTCTGTAGATGACGATGACGCCATTGTTGTTCCATAAATGTAGAGAAGAAGATGCTACACGAGGATCGATTAAAGGCTTCTGACTTGCGTCTTGAATAGCTCTAATACCATGTGAACTTTGAAGAAATGAAGCAAGAATCTCACATTACAAAACACTTGAATTTCAGATCTAGTTTCTTGATTACAGAGAAAAGCAACGAGATGTAGCATATATAGCCTTAAACTCATCTACACCAACTTAGTGCTTATTAGTCTAAACCGACTTAGTAACTAACACCCTTAACATAGCAGTTAAGCCAACTAACTGAAACACTACACAATCACGTGATCACTGAGTTGACAACTGAGTCACTTGAGAGCTCACTGAGTAGACCTCTTGACTCTCTAACAAGAGAGAGAGAGAGAGAGAGAGAGAGAAAGAGAGAGAGAGAGAGAGAGAGAGAGAGAGAGAGAGAGAGAGAGAGAGATAACTCTGTTAAAGATGGGGTGGGTGGAGAGAGGGTATTCTAATCACAGCCCTTGATTCCAAGGGGCTAAGATGGAGTGTCAAAATGTGTGTGCAAAATGTGTCTTCGGATCTGGCCCCTTTTTTAAAGTAAAAATGCATGAAGAGAAAATAATGTAATCAAATGAGAGTTAGTGAACCAATGATCGATTAGTATCAGGATCATTGATATTGAGGTTGTTACGCAGTGTCACTTGTTACACAGTGTCGCTGCGTGCTCATTGGTTTTGATATTTTGGTTATTGGATGTAATTACTGGAACGGTAAGTGTAGATAAGTTTTTAAAGGATAACGGAAAGAAATTAATTAAGCTTATATATGTGAACATAGAACTGATTGTCTAATTGATTTGCGGCTGGCAAACAAATATAGTTACAGGTAAGAGATCCTCATTCAACAACCACGCATGTCACAAGTAAGAAACTTGACCTAAATGTGGAGAGAGGTGATAAAGTGTGTTCAAGGAAGTAGTTTTTAACTCCTTGGCTTTAGAATAGTGGATCGCCACAAGTGCCGAAGTACTGTAGCCAAATGTGTAATAGCTAGGCAAGTACCCAGACTCTAGCCGCATGATTTTTTGAGTTGCCTCGTGTCTTAGCGAACTTCTGTCTTCACCAATTAATGCTGCATCTATTTATCTAAACATATCTTGGAGATACGTTATTAATGTTACAAAACCAGGTTTTATGTTTATTGACTCAGAATTAGATATTGTGTTTGATTAAGAGGCTAAGCCTCATGAACTCAATCCAATTACTGACTAAAATTTGTATTGGATTGGGCTTTATTCAAATTTTAACTAAATCAAGAAAGATTCAAATGCTCACTTAAAATTTAAGCCTTGTTTGAATGCCACAATTGACAACTATGCTATTAATTAACATTTTTCTCGATTCAGGTGTCTAATTAAGTCAGTTTTTGGACACCTTATCTCACCATCCACCAGCGAGGGGTCAATTAATAGCAAAGTTTTGTGTGGACTAGCCCATAAGAGTTAATATCACATAAATGAAAAGGAGACAACCCAAAATGGAATACTGAACAATTAAAAGGGTTAAGGGACGGAGGAAATACTAGTTTAACTATGTAAAACCAGAGTAGGAACAATAATTTTGCAAAATGTAATGGTTTTTGCTCCACAAGTTTTGAGGGAAAAGAAATCGCGTGAAAGTTCGACACTATTTATACCCAAATTTTGCATAAAATTACAACGGGACCGAAAATATTATTTTTGGGACAAGATTGAACTGAACCAAGTAATGTCCCATTTATATTTTTCAAGAAGATCAAATCTATTTGGTTTGGGCCCAGTCAGTAGTTATTATTTGAAAGGCCTATTGGTCAATTGGCCCATTACCTCTTTACACGCACGAGTAAAATGGCCTATTACCACCACCAAGGAGAAAAAAGTGCAAGGCGTGGGACACCTGACACCACGGCAGGAAAGCGGGAAAAGGCCAATGCTGACAAACATGGAGCCTATAAATCCAAATTTTCATGAATTAAGGAGGGTTTTAACACCAATCAAGCCCAACTTTTATTCAATTACCTTTCAATTCAAATACGGTTCAGCAAAGTACCCATTTTCCTTAAGTGGTTTGAGAAATTGTTACTGTATCTTTTTTCCAAGCCTAGCCTAGATCTTTTACATTTTCATGTAAGCTTTCCCTTCAACTTTGTTAATCTACCTAATAAAGTTCGATTTTATTTATTGTTGTTCTCTCGTTTCTCACAACAGTTGAGAAATTATTAAGTCATTTCATCAAAACAAACCACGAACCATCGTTTGGCTCACCCTTACCCTTAAGTCAAACACAATCATTTGAAGAAGCTAGATAAAGGTCTGCAGGCTTTATACGAAGTTGGAATGACTTTATACGAAGTTGAACATTTTGCATACTTTTCTTCCTTTCTTTGAGACTGAACAGGACCAATGGTAGTGTTGCAAATAAGATGTTCGTAAAAATGCCTCTTTGAGAACTAGCGAATTGTGAAAATTTCATTTTGGAAACAATTCATTGTTTCTCTCCGTTTCAAATAATTCGAAAGTTTGCATTTTTTTGTATCTACACCAATAGGATTGAACTTTTTTCTTTCTTCTCCATTTTTTCTTGTATAGCGGCCACATAGATTGTTATGATCTGTAAAGATAGGATGAGCATGGCATGTATTTTGGCCAAAGCCGCTAATAAGGGATGGGATGCTTCGAGTGATAACAAGAACTCATTGAGACGTAAAGCTACTTATGTCTCCAGACTCTACAGATTAAGGTTGAATCTTTTATAGGTCAATTAACATGTTCATTGTTGAAGCCTTTTGTATGTGAACCTGATTGTAGTTTGCAGGTCTCCACAAGAAACCATGCCAAGTATTCTCTGCTAGTATGCTCGCTTGGTGAGGTTGACTTCTTTGTATTTATCAATTATCTTTCTTCCTATATCAAGAGATGATGATTTTCCTAACTTTTTTGCTTAGGATCAAGTCACGAATTGGTCCCCCTTGGTTTCGTGGGCAAAAGGAAGACGATGGATATGGAGACATTCATTTGATATTCGTGTAAGAGATGGTGTTTGGATGTGTTTTATGGTATGTATAAAAGGAGTAAGCCTGCACTGCTGCCATGGTCAAGTTTCTTTGAATCTCTCATGACAATTTAATGTTGTCCCGAAATCTTATTCGCAACCAAAATTTAGCTTCAAATGACCTCGATTAGGTTTTTTCCAATACCAGCTACAAACGACTCCTCTGTAGTCAAGCAATGTGTTTCAGATAGGGACAGACCAACGGGGGTGGCAAATATTCCCACTAGATACACTAGGAGTCCAGGTTAATTTGAAAAAAGTCTATTGGATTGGCCCATATAAGTCCCATGAATAAAACAGTAAATTCATAAAGTTGTTATATATGTTACTTGGTTCCTTTTCTATGGTCGAGTCTTTTGCTTAATGTGTTTTGATGGGAATAAATAATGTCATCTGTTTTCATTTTGATTAAAAAACAGTAAAATAGGAGGAATGGTTAAATAAAATGATTTATCAATCAACAAATACATGATATAAAGACCTAGAAATCAATAGATTAAATTTTTTTTTAAATAGAAAAGGGTACCAATTGCAGGACAGTTTTAAAAAAGAATGATATTGATATCCTGTAAGGACTAATAAACGCAAAAGTTACTAGGACAAATTCAAATACCTTATGTGTATTTCATATGCCTCATGAACTATTATAACTAATCCATATCCAATAACTCTGCTTTCAAGTATATTGAGATGATACTTATTAGATTGACTTACGGTCATTGAGAAATTGGTTTATGAACTAAGAATGAATAGATACACGTTTTTTAAATTAGAAGAAGTTGGAAAGATAAGAAAGCCTAGGGTAGCCTAGCAGAGCCTATTATGAGGTCAGCAACAGAATCTTTGTATTATCGTTGTCAGCCGAACCTGAATTCTTGTCAGTTGAAAGGACATGAGATTATTTGTTACGAAAACCTAAATACGGCATTTACTCTATAAGCACAATTGGTGTATCATCAGGGTGATATGCACCATAATACTAAAGATAAATCCCACTAATAAATAATTTAGTCCTCTTCATCTAGCCCCAGGTTGGACAAGCAAAGGAGTAGAATATTCATACGATGGCCATAGTTTGTGGTTTAAATTATGTCAAGGTGAAGATTCTAGAAAATCAGATAAGAAAAAGGCTAAAAAATGAATCAACTTACTTGTTCTTTATTTTTGCACTTCTATTACTGTGATCTGTTAAATACTTGCAATGCAAAGGTCACTTGCAATCCCATGTGTCTAATCAATCGCCACAATCGAGTTATGCGGATCGGGAGGAGGGGATTTCACAAATTTTGGATATGTTCAGTGAAAGGGTCGAAAGAATGTTGGTTTACAGTTGCAACATAATTGATGTGGCGTCAATGGAATGCCGGCTATTCATATTCCTCCATTTTACGACGAGCGACTTTTCAATTTTCCATTGATTCTGGGCGAGTTTTTTCTGGGATTCTTTGGGTTTTCTTGATTTTGCAAGTTAGCAGTGTGTTGTGTAATTGACATTGTGAAGTGTTCGTAGCTTTGATGGACACAAGTAACTGAAAATAGGGACCCGCGAAAGTATAAAATAATTGAATCCACTTAATTAAAGTGACCGGTCATAATGTGTTTATGACCGGTCATAATGCCTTTTTACAGGTACAGATAACCTGCAAAAAGGCATTATGACCGGTAATAAACACATTATGATCGGTCATAATATGTCTTATTGTCCGCCCAATGGGCGGACAGTAGATTTTGCCTTAAAGTGAAAAGATCATGACCTTGGTAGAAAATCGGTAAATATAAAGACATTGGACATCTTGTCCTGGATGATAATTTTTTTTTTACATCATAATATTGTTGTTCATTGGTCTATTTACTCATGCAATGAGAGGCTAGCTGATGAATTATTGTCTAGTATTGTAAATTGGAGGTATTCAATCATACTATGCTATTAGCATTTCGATTACTCTTATTTGAGAAATTATCCATGTGTGACTATGTCTAGTTTCTTCTAAGGATGGATCAATGTGAATTCGTCAATCCCAATAATAGCAAAGGACTTGAATGATGCGACTGTGCACATGTGTAAGCGTCTTTCATATGTATCTCATTGTCTAGAATTTGCAACAGTTAGAACAGAGGGTCGAAGGATTATGTGACTAATGTAATGACAAAATTATACTAGTGGGCTACAAATGCATATGTTATGTCATACGAGATAGGCCAAGTAATGTACTTCTTGAAAACTATACATTCAGATAGACAATGTTAATAGCAATTCTAGTTCAAATATACACAATATGTTGGTTGAAGTTTTTACAATTGAAGGCACACACAGATTAATATACACAAATCTAGCACTCACGTTTTTATTTAAACCAAATAAACACTACAATTACAACCATGCTCTCACCTCACAATATCTCACACAATCTCTTACAAACATAGACTTTATTCAGATATATGGAATTACTATACTCACACTTACACAATTTATTTAGATAGACAACTCATAACGCTTACAACAAATCTAGTTGAACCATCGACAATGTTCATGATCATCGGCGTTTATTTAAGGAAACTGTGCACGAAATTAGTAATTTGTATCCCAAAAGCGGTCAAAGCCAAACAGAAACCTATGAACGCCCACGGAGAAGCAAAGTACGTACGTCTCAAGTATGCCATAAACTGCGACCACCAACGCTTACTATACTTGAATGCTTTTTGGCACTCATCATTGAAGTAGAACTTCCCTTGTACAACTTCCTTGCATAGCTTGTTGAATAGATCACAGACGTCTTTGTCCGAGCCCAAGTAGTTATGTATAACTTTGGCTTGTTGAAGCCCTTTGACGTCCTCCTTAGAGTTAATTAAGATGTCCATGAGCTTTGCATATGAAGTAAAGTGCAACGAAACATTAGGGCAACATTGTTCCAAGGCGATGAGGTTCCTGAAGAATGGCTCTGTGGAGTCATGTATATGGAGAGCTGGGATTTCAAATCTAGCCCTACGAAACCACAAAGATAGGCAGTTACTGTCACGCCCTCAAATTTAACAATCCAAATATAAATAAAATCCACGTGGAACATGTTCAAAGTTTAACATTCCCTTTCGAATAGTCAAAGTCAAATATTACATTCTCACCAAAATAGTCAATAAGTTCTAACCAACTAGAGCCAAATCCCAAAGTATAGATATAGAGTTTAAGAGTTATTACATTGCCAAATTGTCAAAAGGATAAACAATAGAAGTTACAAAATCATCTTTCCAAAAATATAACACAAAGATGAGAAAATAACTTCATGCACGTTAAAGCTCCATGTATGTATCACTCGACAAGCACCCAACTTCATGCTCCATGCCGTGTACTTGAAAATTGATAGGTTGAGCTCACTAGCCCAGTAGGAAAATTATTCTACTAACGCTAGGTGTATAAACATGATACATGCATAATGAGTGAGTATGGGGATGGAAACGACCAATGTACAAGGTTGAAAATGAACGGAAGACTATAGTTTGACCACGAAGTAACCAAAATGTATCCAAGTGTTCAAGATGTGTCCAAGTGTCCCAAAACAATTTTAAGCATCCAACCAAAGTCCAAGTAGTTACCAAAATCCTCATTTTTGCATACCGAAAGCCAAACTTTTGCCAAATACGCCAAGTTAACCCAATTACATCAAACCGACATTTCATAAGAAAACATTCATCCATTTTAATAGGGAAATATCCCTCTGCCGGATTTCATGGGCTCCGTGCACCCCTACCGGATTTCATGGGCTCCGT
>CM037159.1:979910-982410 GCA_020921065.1 Vaccinium darrowii | reverse complement strand
ACTTTGTATTATCTCTAATTCTCTATACTGTGTTCGTTACTTCGTTGGATCCGATCGTCTGTTTGATGTATTTTTTACTGTTGTAGGTTTTTTTTTAAACAAATCAGTGTACAACCCCCCCCCCCCCCCCCCCCCCCCCCCCCCCCCCGCCTCTCTCTCTGTGTGTGTGACAACTGACAAGCTACAAGTTATTGTTGTAGGGTTTTATTTTTTATTTTTTTTCACAAATCTGTGTTTTTTTACAAGTTACTGGAAATTGTTTACCACAAGTTCACAATATACTTTATAGAGTGATTCAACTAATACTCATTTTTTACGACTAATACTCATTTTTGTTTGGTATTTTTTGAACCACTTTGGATCAGGTTATGGAGTCCTCAGATAATGTTGATGAAGTAGAAGCTGTTATCCATGGTGGTGAATCTGGTGATCCTGGCAGAAAGTCTTCGAAGAGAAAGGCTCCAACTAAGAAAAAGGCTGGTAAAAACAAGGGCGGTAGACAACGAGCCGAAGCATGGGACCACTACCATAAAATTGAGGCAAAAGACACCTCTGATGGGATTCAGCGGGCTGTATGTAAGTATTGTGAAAAAAAATATAAGGCTGATCCTAAAATGCATGGGGTAAGTAATTTGACTAGTCATGTTGCAGTCTGCAAGAAATACCCTTATAAAGAACTTGATGGTCAACAAAGTTTGAATTTTCGATCGAACAGACATGGAAATGAGGGTTTCGATCTCGTTGCAACTACTTTTTCTGTCGATGCTGCTAAAAATTCTCTTGTTGAGATGATAATGATCGATGAACTTCCCTTTAGTTTCGTAGAGGGAATTAGTTTTAAAAAGTTTTGCAATGTCTTGCAACCTAAATTTAGTCCTATTCCTTCTCGTTTTACTATTGCTAGAGATGTTAAAGTCTATAATAGAGAGAGGGATGCGTTGATGAAAGTCCTTAAAAGTCGTAGGGTTTCTCTCACAACAGACACGTGGACGTCAATTCAGAATTTGAATTATATGTGTCTAACTGCTCACTTTATTGATGACAATTGGAAACTTCATAAGAGGATTTTGAACTTTTGTCTTGTCGAAGATCATAAGGGAGACACTATTGGTAAAAAGGTTGAGACATGCTTGCTTGAGTGGAACATTGGAGGTGTCTTTACTTTAACGGTAGACAATGCTAGTTCAAATAGCACGGCTATCAAGTATTTAGTAAAGAAAACAAAGGATTGGGAGGGAACCATATTAGAGCATGAATTTGTACATATTCGTTGTTGTGCACATATTCTAAACCTTATTGTTAGTGATGGTTTGAAAGAGCTTGATACATCTATTGCTTGCATACGTGAGGTTGTGAGGTATGTAAGGGGTTCTCCTCAAAGGCTAGAGACATTTAAGCATTGTGCCAAGAAAGAGAAAATTGATTCAAAAAAGTATTTGTGCCTTGATGTTCCAACTAGGTGGAACTCCACTTATTTAATGCTTGACGCGGCTCAAAAATATGAGAAGGCTTTTAACTGGTTACATGAAGATGACTCAAATTTTAAGGCACTTTTTAAGGATGAGGATGTTAGTGAGGGAGAGGAGGAAACCGGAATTAATGGGGCAAGTATGGCGAATCGAGGGAGTGGGCAAAAGAGGATGCCAAGTAAGAGGGATTGGGCTGATTGTAGAACGTTTGTTCACTTCTTAAGGCTTTTTTATGTGGCAACTAAGAGGTTTTCCGGTACCCTTTATGTCACCTCAAATGTTTTCTTTAATGACATGTTTGTGATTCAATCCGAAATAGAGAAATTGATCCAAAAGGATGATCTACTTTTGTCTTCAATGGCAATAAGTATGAAAACAAAACTTGAGAAGTATTGGGGGAAAGGGGATAAAATCAACTTGTTATTATATGTTGCCATGGTGCTTGATCCTAGGAGGAAATTGGAATTTGTGAATTTTAGCTTCAACCAATTGTTTGGTAAAGTTGTGGGTGATGAAATGGAGGCAACGGTGAGGGCTTGTTTGACTCGTTTGTATGATGACTATGCTAAACGTGATTCAGTTTCAAATAGTGTGGAAGTGCCTAGTGTGGTTGAGGGCCTTGAGGGCTCGGCTATGTGTGTTGACGACGATTTTGAGGATCCTCTCCTATCCCTAACTAGTCGGTTTAACATTTACATGGAGGAGCGACATTCAGTTTCAAGGAAGACTGATTTGGATAAATACTTGGCTGATTGTTGTGAAGGAGATAGTAAGGACAATGCAGCGTTTGACATTCTTAAATGGTGGAAGGACAATTCTGGAAGGTATAGAGTTTTATCACAAGTGGCACAAGATGTGTTGGCGTTTCCCGTTTCTACAGTTGCATCGGAGTTGGCATTTAGCACGGGGGGACGAATACTTGACCCTTTTCGCAACACTCTTTCTCCCAAGATGGTAGAGATGCTTGTATGCGGATAAAATTGGCTTCTAAACAATGCTCCCATCTCTCTTCGCAAGTCAATGGATGCCGT
>CM037159.1:957410-974910 GCA_020921065.1 Vaccinium darrowii | reverse complement strand
CCAAGTTAACCCAATTACATCAAAACCGACATTTCATAAGAAAAAATTCATCCATTTTAATAGGGAAGTATTCCTCTGCCGGATTTCATGGGCTCCGTGCACCCCTGCCGGATTTCATGGGCTCCGTGCACCCCTGTCGGATTTCGCGGGCTCCGTGCACCCATGGCTAGGGACACCAAACGGGTGATCCCTAGAGTTCATTTTTTTCCAATAATATCAATTCAAAACCATTTGTCTTTCAAAAGTTCCCAAAAGTCCCATTTGTTCCAAATATTCACCATTTTCGCCAAAATGTGTCAACCGACGCGTGTCCGATACGTAAAACATAAAATTTGTTAATTCACGTGCCCAAGGGTTAAATTTATGAATTCAAGGTGGATTCGGTGTTCAAAATGGTAGTATGGGTCAAAAACACGAAGATATGGACGATCGGGGACCAAACGGGCATTAAAGGGTGGCCTAAAACGACCCCAAAAACAGGGGATAGGCTCTGGAAAACAGGGGCAGCAGCCCTAAAACAGGGGCAGCAAGCAGATTTTCACCCTATTGGTGTGGAATTTCAACCCAAACACAATTGTAAGGTTCTAGGCCAAAAATTGGACATGTAGAGTAACTAATGGACATCAAAGGAGTGCAAATCAACCAACAATAGCATCAATCAAATACTCAATCCATAGATCACAAAATTAAGCTCAAACAAACCCACTAGGGAAGAAATTCAAGAATTAGATGGAATTTAAGAGCTAGAACAAAGTATATGCTATATATCACATAAATACAACTAGAGGGAGTGAAACTTGTCTTCCTACCTCAAGATTTGAGCTTGAAATGAGTGGGTAAATGAAAACCCTAGCCTCCAATGAGCTCCAACCCGAAATGTGGGTTCTTGGTGCGAAACAAGTGCAATCCAAGCTTCAATACGCGTAGAGGAGATGATTTTAGGTGGGGTTCTTGAAGGAGACTTGAGGTTTTGTGGATTTTTGGAGCTTTGAGCATTCCGGGAAAAATATGCAAAACTACGAGTCCTTACAGTTACGTTCTTTGAAATTGATGGCAAATAGATTCTTATCCTCAACGGGTACAAACTTGACTCCTGTGTAGTCGAGGTCTGATGCACAAACCTCTAATGTAGTTTTTTCTCCACTAGGTTTCTTATTTTTCCCTGGAAGGTAATGTTCGAGCAGTAAATGGAGAATATGATATGGTTTTACTTTTTCATTTTGATCGGGATACGGTTTTTCTTCTTTTGTAGTACCACCACGAACCCAAAGGACACAGTCACCAGGCGAATTACAACCACCAGTTTTGGTCTCGCTAGCTTTCCCTGACACTTCTTTTTCATGTTCATTTTCTTTTGTAGTACCATCACGGGCAGCGCTAGGCAAACTACAACAACATTTTTTGTCTTGCTACCACTATTTTCACCTTCTGGACTCATAATGTCGCTAAATTACGAAACGACATAATCGGTCAGTGATAACTTCTTTCCCTCCAGGATCTTAGCCTCGGGGATCTTATAAACTGTGATTGTGAACAACTTTTCAAGCACGAAGAAAGGAATCTGATTTTCGAGGAGTAGCAAGTCATGTTTGACAATTTCCGCGGTCGATATGCTATCAAAAATAGGATCTGACTTCTGTTGTGTGCCACCGCTGCTACTTGAGGCCTGAGACAAAAAGTTTAAGTGATGCCTTTTACAAAAAGAATATCTACACTTTCGTTATAAAAACAAGTACTCTCTCCATCCCTTTTTAAATGTGTTACTAAGTAAATCTAATTTATTAAAGAAACATCATCATTATACCTTTCACGTCAACTTTTTCCTCCACTTTACACTTTTCATATCAACTTTTACCTCTACTTTCCAAAATTATCCTCCACTTTTACCCATTAACTCTTTACCTACTAATTTTCAAAAGGGCAAAATGATAATTGTACCAATTTTTACCCATTAAATTTTCAAACCACACACTTATTTAGGGACAGTCCAAAATAGAAATGTCTACATTTAAAAAGAGATAGAGGGAGTATCGTTTCCTGCTTTTTGGAATGCAAAATCACTTATCAAATTTGTACATATATACAGCCTTATCTGACAAATTGTTTGGATTCATTATTTTTTTGACCGGTTCATATGAAATTGTTAGCCCAAAGGTTTCTTTGATACCTTATTAATTTTGATGATAGTAAAACATCGACAATTTCAATTACCAAAAACAGTATATATATAAAATTTGTTTTAGAAAAAAAATTGATTCTATGATATTTGATATATACTGATTTTATCAATGACTAATTTTAGGTTTAGAAAAAAATCGATATTCAACGTTGGAGGATACTCAAGCATTTGATTGAGATACTCATGGAAATATTTGTACATCACATTCCTTATCTCGAATAGACGAGGATTACACAAAGAGGGAGAAGATTAAAGACAAATTTTACTTTCATATTGTGCTGAATGCAAAGGCTATCAATGGAATATAATTTTTTGAGTATCTATTAGCAAGGGAAGTTAGACCATTGAGAATCATTCAATGCCATTATTGTATGGCTACTTTCTGCTAATAACACATAATTATTTCTTTTCATCTCTTATCAACTGAACAGGATCTGAAAGTGACACCTTGGTTAACCTCTCCTCTATACTTTAGGTTATGAATCTTCTCTTGGGTCCGTATTAATGATTCAAACGATTTATCTCGTTGCCATTAAAGAGAATAATATTTTTGTAAGAAATAAATTTAAAAAGGAATTGATGAACTCATATTTCATACTTATTTTTTTCACAAGAAGAAACACCTTAACTTTAATATCATGTATACTATCCATATTATACGTAATTATACTACGTATAATATTGGATCAACTAGAACTTTTGAAAAAAAGAAAAGAAAGAAATTCTATGCTGGCTAATAGCCTAGGGCTACATACAAAATTTGAATTTTGAATTGTCCTCGCCGATTCAGAATGCCACAAATTACAGTTTGGCAGAGCATGAAAAGATGTTTTGTTCATGGTAACCCAGCAGCAATGTCATTTGAGTCTAAACAACACATATACAATTCTTAAAGGATCCCCAACAGATATCTTCAAAATATAAACATTTTGAGCTAGGGAGAAAGAGGACAAAAAAAAACACAATTTCTAATGTGTAAAAGTGCCTTAAAAAGTGTTAAAGATGCATCGAAAACTATGTTTTTTTGTCCTATTTCTTTCTTATTGACAACCA
This sequence comes from Vaccinium darrowii, assembly GCA_020921065.1. NCBI lineage: Eukaryota > Viridiplantae > Streptophyta > Magnoliopsida > Ericales > Ericaceae > Vaccinium > Vaccinium darrowii. The sequence continues at coordinate 971,678 of CM037159.1, read as the reverse complement.
ATGTTTTTTTGTCCTCTTTCTTTCTTATTGACAACCAATGAGTTGATATTAGTATTTACCATAAAAGTCCATTCGTTTAATACTCTTGCTCTCCAGAGCAGCCCATAAACATATCACTGAAGCCCATAAACATACTTGACTCCATTCCACTTTTGGCCCAGTGGTTTCAACCTCAATTGAAGACCGAAGAAGGGCCCATAACATTGCATCCATCTTTTCAGAACAGGTAAATGCTTTTGGGTAGTTTGGTCCTTTTACTATCTTATTTTGGAAAACTAGCTAGTGAGAGCTTCACATATCATTGTGTGCTCATTGTGGATCACACAATGAATGATATTTTTGATGAAATTCTCACGGACCCCTCTACTCAAAATTCTTTTTTTTTTTTTAAATAAAATACATGAAGAGCAAATAACGCAATCAAATGAGAGTCATTGAACTAATGATCGATTAATATCATAATCATTGATATTAAAGATGTTACGCAACGTCGTTTCGTGTTCATTGGTTTTTGATGAAATTCTCACGAACCCCTCTACTCAAAATTCTTTTTTTTTTTAAATAAAATACATGAAGATCAAATAACGCAATCAAATGAGAGTCATTGAACTACTGATCGATTAATATAGGAATCATTGATATTAAAGATGTTACGCAACGTCGTTTTGTGTTCATTGGTTTTGATGTTATGGTTATTGTATGCTTAATTATTGGAATAGTAAGAGTAGATTAACTTGTTAAAAGATAATGAAAAGAAATTATTTAAGTGTAAATATGAGAACATATAACTGATTGATTTGCAAAAAGCAAATAATTATAGTTGCAAGTAAGAGTTGACGACCTGGCATGTCACAAGTAAGAAACTTGACCTAAATGTGGAGAGAGGTGCTAAAGTAGGTTCAAGGAAGGAGAAAATTTTGGGTGCGAATTGGGTAGGGACACGTGGTGTCTGGCACCCAATCTGAGCCGTTCAAACACGTTTTGGGCGGCTCAGATCTGAGGTAGCATTTTTGTAATTTTTTGAAGCAAATTTACCCTATCAGATCTGAGCCATCCAAAACGTGTTTGGACGGCTCGGATTGGGTTTCGGGCACCACGTGTCCCTACACAATCCGCACCCAAAAATTTTCTCTCAAGGAAGTAGTTTTTTTCGACTTGGCTTTGGAATAGTGGAACACCACAGGTGCCAAGGAGTCTGTTAATAGCAAAGCTTCATGTAGACTAGCCTATAAGAGCAGCACATAAGATTTTGAACCCAAAAATCTTTGGATAGAGCAAACCATTATTCTCATGTCTTGATCGAGTGGCCAACGCTCATGATTCATTAATGAAGTTTTTCGTCTGAGCTGAGTTTTAACTAAAATATTTTTTGCATTGTTGATTTTCTTAGACTATAAGTTGTTAAATCAGTTGATGTATGTAAGTAGATTGATTTGACGCCTTGTTTTTGTTTTTTTTTTCAATCGATAAAAGAGAGCAAATTACATCACATCAATCGTAAGAGTTCATAAGACATAAGAATCATGGTTAACCAATTCAAACCGTTACGGGATAGAAACAAAGGGAGAAAAAGTCCCTACACAGGGAAGATTCGAACTCCTAACCTCCTTTTTTAGATGCAAGAGTTGGTGGCCAAACTGAGATAGCCTAATTGGTTAACTTGTACTCTAAGAACATAAAAAATACTGAAAATATTGTACTGGAAACTCCCTTGTCCTTGGATTTGGTTTGGGCACTAGATACCAATCTAAGCTATTACCCAGATTTTTACTCGAGGAGATGTTCCAAGTATCTCACGAACGAAATCAAATGCTGTTTCTTCTTCTCCCTTCCATCGACTATAGATGTGCCGACTTGCTATGTTGTATCAATCTACTTAGTTTGGGCAGTTGCAGGCGAATTGAATCATGACCAATGCCAAAGGTACCATTGTGACATCGATCCGCTTATTCTCCTCCGAATTTTGGCTTTCTGATCCTCTTTTTGGAACTTACTGATTATACAATCATTTGTTGCATGCCAGTGGTTTTTAATATCATTACCGATGAAGAAGATCAAATAAATCCTTACCTTTACATATTTTCCATTCACTTGTCAAGAAATTAGTATAGAAAAATTATTTGCGAGAAAATTATAGTGAATGTAATGGAAAATGAAAAGTATTTTCCTTTCTGCATGCACTTGATGGATAAAATTTATCAATTAATTAGATACTAGTTTAACCATTAAAACCAACGTAGGAACAATATTCTTGCAAAATGTTACTCCTATGGTTTTTGCAAGACAAGTTTTGAGGGAAAAGTAATCGCGTGAAAGTTTGATGCATGGGTCCCAAAACTTACATGCTACTATACACATTAAAAATATAGGAAAGTCAAACATTTTTTGTACTTTACATTGTTTGCGATTGAACTAGCCCAATGGTAGTTTTGTGCATAGGATGTTTGTAAAAATGCCTCTTTGAATCCCAAATTCTAGATGGCCAGTATGTCTTCCCTCAATGGCTCAATTAGAACTGGTGATTTGTGAAATTTCATTTTGGTAACAAGTCATTGTTTCACGTCTGTTTCAAATAATTCGGAAGTTTCGACTTTTTTAGTTTTGGTAGCTACACCAATGGGATTGATCTTTTTTCTTTCTTTCGTATGATAGGATCATCGGAAGAGCATGGCATATATTTACGCCAAAGCTGCTAACGCATGGGATACTTTGAGTGATAACAAGAACTCATTGAGACATAAAGCTACTTGTTTCTCTACAGATTAAGATTGAGTACATCCGGCATTTCTCATTCCGATACTAATTTCATTGTCATTCTCTTTTAGTTCGTGATCTCCTGGATTTTGGCAACAATTTATGGAAACTGGAGATTAGGATTTAGGTTAACATTGTTTGCCAACTTCAAGGTTTGCTTCTAAAGTTATTGCAAAATGCACGACCCACTTCGCATTGTGGAGTTGGGAACTTTCCTAGTACTTTCCGTAATTCAGCTCCCATTCTGCTCTTGATCCAAGATTAAGGATACCACGTTGGCTCCAGGCTGTATGATATTTTTTCTCTTCTTTGACGGAATTCTTTAAGAATGAAATGTCATGCTGTCTCCCTTAATAGGTTCCTTCGGTGCTTGCATTATCCCTGCAATATATGTTGGGATTTGTTACTTTCAAAAAGCCAAGTAAAATCATCAATGGGTATTTTGGGCTCTGTTTGGGTTCCTTTTTGGCATTTTCTAGGGGTGTATTGACATGTCTATTTTGTATTTGCTGCCCTCTCCATACGCACAGGTTGGAAATTCACTACCCTATCGACATACAACCCTCAAGTTTGAATCTCTTATCACTATTTGAACACATATACTTGCTTTGTGTTTGTACAATGATTAAATCAAGCAATTGTCTCTCTCATTCTCTTCCCTTAATTGTACAATTCACTTTTGAAATTTATAGTTTGTTGATCGTTTCCGTAATTCTCCTTTTCTTATTTTCTTCTCTATTTCCATAATATGTTGCATCTCTTATTATAGTTTATCATGTTCTTTGCTAAAGCAGAGCTTTCCTTTCGTAAATGAACTTGATTGTGGTTTGAAGGTCTCCACAAGAACGATGTCAAGCAATATTCTTTGCTAGTACACTCGATTGGTGAGGTTGACATCTTTGTATTCATAAATTTATCTTTAATGATGATTTTCCAAACGTTTTCTGTTTAGGAACAAGTCACGAATTGATCCCCCTTCGTTTCATGGGCAAAAGGAAGACAATAATGGATATGGAGATTTTCATTTCTACTGTCAAGCACAAGGTACTCTCGGTATTAGCTAACTTGCTAAAAGTGTGAGTAACATTTAACTTTTTTATAACTACTAAGCTACTGGACGATGAAGATTCAGATGTTGAGTATTTGTTGAACTGATAAGTTGCTCCTCAAGGTGGTGAGACATTCCTTTGACAAGTTCCTAGTGAGATGTTTAGGTTGATGGTTAGTAAAGCTTTTTAGTTGATCTCAATTTTAGATTTAGGATCAGTTTTCTTATTTTAGAGAACCATGGCGGCTGTATCCTTAGTTTTGTGGATAATGGAAAGCTTAACATCTTTGGCGTAAACTGTTTTAACTGTGTTTTATATGACTCATTTGGCAATTGAAATTTTTCCGGTCCATTAAAATTAGGTAAATGTTTCAGCAACCAAATGTTTATTCTTTTTGACAAAAATTTGTGGGTATTAAATTCTGGTTAATTTGGTTCCTAAAAGTAAAGCTTTTGGAAACCATATGTATTAGAAGCTAACAAATGTTTTTAGCAACAAAGTGTTTATTTCAGACAAAATTTGGATAGCCTTTAGGAACAAAATTTTTGGTCTGAAAAATGAAAATATTATGAACTAATCTGGATTTGGTTGCTTATTCTCCCCTTTTAGCAATAAAACTGTATTTTTTAAAAACTTTTCTGGGCCATATTTTAAGCACAAACCTCGTGACCATTGAATATTGTCCCAAAATCTGTTTGGCAACCCAAATTTTTTAGCTTTTGCAAAAAAAAATTGTTGGTTCCTAAAACTATTACAAGTTGTAGTGATAGTTAGGCACGACTCTCTCCTTTTCGAGCACTTGAACTTCTTTCTAAGACATCACGAGCATGTTCGCAAGGTATGCATAGTACGTCAAGTGTTGTGAAAACCCAGGGCAATACTGTTCAAAGGCAATGAGGGTTCTGAGGAATGGCTCTCTGGCCCTAGAGTCGGGATTTTGAAAGGAGCTCTATGACACCACCAAAATGGTTCAGGTTCGCTGAACTTGACCTTGATTAGGTATTTTCTGGTACCGGGTACGAATGACTCCTCTGTTGTCAAGGTTTGTGATGCAGACAAGGGCAGACCAAGGGGGTGCCAAATATTCCCACTAGATATACTAGTTGTACAGGTTAATTTGAAAAAGTTCTATACGATCAGCCCCTGTAAGCTATGAGCCATTTTTGTCTTGGGTATGAATTAAATGACTGGTAAGTATATAATACACACAATCTTGTCTCCTTCTCGAAACAAGCAAGTAGCAATATATATTATGGACTACATTTTTTGGTTACTAGTGTAGATGCACATGTAGTTTGGGACCTTGCTGAGTACAAATTGTTCATTCTAACACACTTGACCATACTTGTAGATAGAAATATATCTCACGCACTTGAACCCACAATTTAACACTTCCAATCTAGTTGAACAGAACCATCAAACAAATACTTCCCCCACCTTTTACAACTCCGCAAAACACCCACATGATGACTACTCAAAAGGTTCATCTGGATTATTCGAGACACAACCATTACGTAGGAAGTACGAACATTAGAAAATACTCAATTATCCCACACAATTTGTCAAAGGAAGCCGAGGATGAACTCTGTAACGTCTATTCCAAAGGCGATAAAACCAACACAGAAGGCAATGAATGTCCATGGAGAAGCGAAATATGTGCGTCTCACGTGTGCAATACTCTTAGGCAAACATAGCTCACTGTAGTCTTTGGCTCTCTGGCACTTTTCAGCAAAATGGAATTTCCCCAGTACAACTTCCTGACAGAGGTTGTTCAAGAGATCAGCGGCATCTTGGTTGGTGCCCAAATAGTTATGGATGATTCCAGCATTTGCAAGCACTTGGACATCTTTTTCAGAGTTAACGAGCAATCCCATGAGGAATGCATACGACACGAAGTAACTCGAAACTTTGGGAGAACACTGTTCGAAAGCAATGAGGTTTCTAAGGAATGGCTCAGTGGTATAGTCTATGGTCAGCTGTGGGATTTCAAATTGAGCTCTATGAAACCACCAGCAATGGCTTTGTTTGTTTCCGAACTCGACCTTGAAAAGGTCTTCACCAGTACCGGCTACAAACTTTACCCCTGCATAATCGAGCTCTGTTGCACAAGGCATTGTTAATAGCCTAAAATCATTCCTACTACTATGGTTACCTCTCTCTTTCGGTGGATCAAAACGAAGGTACTGGTCATGTATAACATGGAGAATATGATAATAACATTCCTCAGGATCTTCTTTTGTGTCATCGGCAGGGCCGCCTTCTTCTGTTTCATCGCCAGGGCTACCTTCTTTTATTGGATCGCCATTACCGCCGCCTTCTTTTTTGTCGCTCGGGCTTCCTCCTCCGTTTGTATTGCCATTGCCGCCTTCTTCATTTGTGTCTCCAGGGCCGCCTTTTTTTGTTGTGTCATTGGAAATTGCAATGACATTCTTCATGACTGCAAAAACAACAATTGGTTGTCCTAGTACAGAAGGACAAAAAAGAATTGTTTTTTTTTCCATCAGGTTCTGGACTCATCTTTTTGCCCAAGTATAAAAGGATATAATCCGCGAGGGAACGTCTAGGCCCTCTTGGGCTCCGTATCTTGTCCAAAGTGAGTTCGAACAATTTTTGGAGCACGAAGAAGGGAAGTTGGTTCCCTAGAATTAGCAAGTCGTGTTGGACTGTGGCCCGAGTCTGCATATTGATGATGTGAGGATCATCCTGTTACAATCTCCAAAGAATGGTTTTAGTGATAACCCAGTTGACTAATTTTAGATTTTTGCCTTCTATGTAATAGGAGTATGAAGTTTTGGAAATTTTTAAAAATAATATTGCAACACTACCTTGTCCTGGATGTCGAACGCCCCGTCTCCATCATGCTCCTCTCGATTTTCATGAAGATAGTTCCTGAAGAGAAGGTCAAGGATGAAGCAACCATCGATTAGCATCATTTCTGCGGTGAGCTTTTCGCCAACATACTCTGCGTAGCAATCGATGGCTTTTTGTTTCAACTTCCGCATTTCTTTATAACATTCATGTAAGAGGTTTCCAGTCTTTGGGATGTGTGAATGAGGATTGTCGCCGGGTAATTCAAAGGCACTTCTCCTCCATGCCAAGGTATAGGCGTACTTCTGTTTGATATCCTGTATGACCCGTGATTTCAGGTGTTCCTCATTGATGTGAAGAGGGCCAATTGGGAAGAGGTGAGGGGTGTAGGCACTTTCCTTCAGCTGAAAAAGCTCTTTGGGCACCCTATAAATGCTTGCGGAAGGTAGAATTGAGCTATTCACGAAGCCACCAACCATTTTTAAGACAAGGCTTTTAAAAACCTCCTCCTCGTCAACCTTCGTCTGGCCAGTTAGTACTGGACATGGTTCAGTAAGCTTCTTAAACATTTGCCTAGCATCCATCTCCAGTGGGGCAGACATACTGCCAACCACATGTGTGTCAGTGTGGGCCTGTGCCCACACTAGATTTTTGAAAGGATTTTTTTTTTTTTTTTTTGTATTTTTTAGAAAAATATACATCACTTTTTTTATATATACAAAAAAACTAATTAGTGCACTTGGGGCGTCATTTCTTGGTGTTATAATGTTATTTTCCTGCGCATATTTATGTGTAACTCAAGACTAAACATATGAGTTTTATCTGAATATGTGATGAAGGCCGATTAAAAAAAAGTAATAGAGAATGGTGTTAGGGCATCATGTGGCGATGCCCCAGAACCACTGTATAACTAATTACTCACAAACAAGCTTAATTAAGTGAAATTTTTGCTTCCAAACTATAACGTGTTTACAGAACCCTAGACCTCCACCAACTCGAACCCCATGCCCCCCTTGGAAGTCAAGCGATACAACAAAATAGGCTAAGAGAAACATCTATCCATAAAATGTAAGTCAAGCGAGACTCATTTCAAATGAAAATTAATCAAGATACGTTAGATTCTTTAAAAAGAGAGTTTTTTTTCACATCAAAAGTACAAGCATTTATAAATTGTGCACTCACTGAAGCAATTTTCTGGCTACGCCACTGCTGCCAACCTCCTTTCTAAGCTCTTTGTGTCGAAATGGTGTAGGACTTTCTGGCGTCTATGGATCTATAGATAGGCTCCTTCCGTATCTTTTCATTGATATACTACTCCCTCTGTTCCAAATTGTTGATCCTTCTTTCCTTTTTTGGCTGTCTCAAAACATATGGGCTGTGTTTGGTTGGATAGTTTAGTTTAGTTTTGATGATGTTAGCAGGTGGAATGAGTGGAGAGAGATAGAGAGAGAAATGAGGGAAATGATGATGTCATCAAAACTAAAACTAAAACTAAACAGAGAAACGAACACTACAACAAAAATGATAAACGGTGACGAAATTCTGGTGACGAAATTAATTTGTCTCCTATATGACTATTTTTGTCACTAATATGTTCCCTCTACATCTTTTTGGTGACGAAAATATTTTCGTCACTAATGTGCTCCCTCCACATCTTTTTGGTGACAAAAATATTTTTTTCGTCACTAATGTGTTCCCTCCACATCTTTTTGGTGACGAAAATATTTTTTCGTCACTAATGTGTTCCCTCCACATCTTTTTTGTGACGAAAATATTTTTTTCGTCACTAATGTGTTCCCTCCACATCTTTTTGGTGACGAAAATATTTTTTTCGTCACTAATGTGTTCCCTCCATTTACTCCACCAAAACTAATTTTCCTTATTTATTTAATCATTTTCTTGTAAAAATTTGCCTCGATCGGGTTTAGAAAGCTTCTTAATTATCAAGACACAATTTCATTAACACAAATATTTTTTTTTTGTCTGATCAATTGTGTAGCGATAGCTCCTCAACCGGCCCCACCCCCCATTCCCCCAATACCCTTCCCCATTTCGGCTGAACTTTCTTTTTCTTTTTTCTTTTTCTGTTTTTTCTTTTTTCTTTTTGCTTTTAACTTTATTTATTTACATTTGCAAGTAAATTATTTTTTTTTCTTTTTCTGTTTTTTCTTTATTTTTTCTTTTAACTTTATTTATTAATTTGTCTTAACAATGAATAATATAAAAAAAAAAGCTTCTAAAAGTGAATAATATTACAATCATGTTTAAAAGTAAGTAAATAAAAAAAGTAATTAAAGGAATTAAAGTAATATAAATAAAGTAAATAAAGGAATTAATATAATTAATATAAATAATATATTAGAGGGTAATTAAAAGAGGGAAGGAAAGGAAATCATATTACAATCACGTTTTAAAGTGTCTAAATATTACAATCACGTTGACAATATTACAATCACAAGTTGCAAGACAAGTTGCAGGATCACAAGTTGCAGGACAAGTTGCAAGATCACAAGTTGCAAGATCACAAGATCACAAGTTGCAGGATCACAAGTGCGTGCAAAATATTAAGAAAAAGATTAAATAATTAAGAAAAAGATGTAAATACAAAATATTAAATAAATAAAAAACAAAAAATATAAATAAATAAATAAATTAAAAGATAAAAAAGATATTAATGAAAGAGATAAATAAATAATTAAATAAAAATTGAATTAAATTAAAGAATTGAATTGAATAAATAATTAAATGAATTAAATAAATAATTAAATGAATTAAATAATTAATTTAATTTATATAAAGAAATGAAATGATATAAATAAAGTAAATACGGTAATTAAAGGAAATAAAGTAATATAAATAAAGTAATTATAGGAGTTAAAGTAATATAAATAAATAAATAAATTAAAAGATAAAAAAGATATTAATGAAACATATAAATAAATAATTAAATAAAAATTGAATTAAATTAAAGAATTGAATTAAATAAATAATTAACTGAATGAAAAAAATTTATTAAAGTAGTGATATTAGTAGGTGTTTGTATAAGTATAAAATTTATAAAAGAAATTATATTAGTAGGGGTTTACATAAGAATAGTCCGGTTTTTATAGTATAAATATTAAAAGATGCCAAAACGACACAAGTGTTGCCCAGCTCAGCTGGTTCGCGCGCGCGAGTCGCACACGTGAGGTCGCCGGATCGAATCCCAGGAGGAGCAAAAATCCTTCATTTTCCGCTGCCACACGTAGGCGCCACGCGGGTGCCACGATGTCGCCATGCGGGCGCCAGGGCATGTGCCACGTATGCGACACGAAGGCGCCAGGTCGTGTGACACACGGGTGCGACGTAGGCGCCACGCGGTTGCCACGTCAGCACCAATTTCTAGTCACAAAAATTTTACGGAGACGAAATTTTTCGTCACTAATTTTCAAATTATTGGTGACGAAAAATTTCGTCTCCAATTTTCAAATTATTAGTGACGAAAAATTTCGTCTCCAAAATTTACTGTTGGTGACGAAACAATAATTTCGTCACCACGTGACTTTCGGAGACAACCTATAGGTGGCAAAACTATTTTTTGTCACCAATACCATCGGAGACAAAAACCATGCATTTGATGACGATTTAATTCGTCTCCAAAGACCAAATTTCTTGTAGTGGAACAAGGCCATGGTCATTTTAAAAAGTTAACAAAGAAAAGTGTGTACTTCTTTACTTTTTTGGTACTTTTCAAAAAAAGTTAGATTCCCAAAGTAGGACTAACAATTTGGGACGGAGGGAGTATGTAGATTACCGTTCTCGAGTTGTAGGGGTCTGAGTAGGTGTTCTTGCTAAGTACTGTAATTGTGAACCACAAGGGACTGGTAAAGTGGTCTTGTCTTGCATTGGGACTTGGGATTTGCTCTACCTAAGGTCTCAGATTCTCAGGTTCAAATGTACTTCTCAGCAAACTCTTCGAGCCACTGGGCATTATGCTCGGTCGTTACCTCTAAGGTCCCGGAACTAATCGAGGTATGTGCAAGATGGCCCAAACATCCGATTATTAAAAAAAAAAAAAAGGGTACTGTAATTGTGATCTGTCGTTAGACCATGGCAGATATCTGTATAGTTGATGGGCCACAAAATATGGACCATGGCAGATATCTTTGTTGATTGATTGATGGTGGTTTCCTGTACGGACTTGACACGTTGTTGTCAGTAAAACCTTTTTTTTTTTTGTAGTGATTACAGATATTGAAGTGTTATAAATGGAGTGCAAGATCCATTACATATTTCCTTGTATGAAATACCCACTCCCTAATTGTATGAAATACCCACTCCCTAATCCCTCCCAAAAAGATTGTTCCGTCTGAAAAAAAAGAACTTTTGAAAGGCATTTTGGTTCGAGAAATTCCATTTTTTTGAAAAGGGACCTCTTAAACACCACATTCTTCCTTGTTCCTCAACTCTCCATCACAAGCACACCAATAATTAAGCTGATCTCATCTCAACATGCCACCCTAAGACACAAATATTACATATATACTGAGTACAAACATTGATTACAAAATACTCAATTAATTAGTATTACACAATTTGTCAAAAGAAGCTAAGGATGAATTGTGTGACGCCAATTCCAAAAGCGATAAAACCAACACAGAAAGCAATGAATGTCCACGGAGATGCAAAATATGTGCGTTTCATGTGTGCAATATTCTTAGGCCAACAAAGCTCGCTGTACTCGATGGCTTCCCTGCATGCTCCAGCGAAATGAAATTCCCCCAGTACAACTTCTTGGCAGAGGTTGTTCAAGAGATCAGCGGCATCTTGGTTGGTGCCCAAATAGTTATGGATGATTCCAGCTTTTGCGAGCACTTGGACATCTTTTTCAGAGTTAACGAGCAATCCCATCAGGAATGCATACGACGTGAAGTAACTTGAAACTTTGGGAGAACACTGTTCGAAAGCAATGAGGTTTCTAAGGAATGGCTCGGTAGTATAGTCTATGGTTAGTTGTGGGATTTCAAATTGAGCTCTATGAAACCACCTGCAACGGCGTTGTTTTTTCCCGAACTTGACCTTGAATAGGTCTTCACCAGTGCCTGCTACAAATTTGACTCCTGCATAATCGAGCTCTGATGCACAGGGCATGATTAATTTCCTACTACCTGTCTCTTTCGGTGGATTGAAACGAAGGTAATAGTCGTGTATAACGTGGAGAATATGGTAATATTTTTTTTCTTTTGTGTCGCCAGGGCCGCCTTCTTCTTTTGTTTTGCCAGGTTTGCCTTTTCCTTTTTTGTTGCCAGGGCCACCTTCTTCTTTTATGTCGTCGAAAATTGAAAGGACACACTTTTCAACATTGGGGAGACAAAAATAGGTAGCCCTAGTAGTGTTTCTTTTTGCCCAGGTATAAAAGGACATAATCCGTGAGAGAACGTTTAGGGCTCTTCTTCTGAAACTTATCCACCGTGAGTTCAAACAATTTCTCCAGCACAAAGAAAGGAAGCTGGTTGCCAAGCATCAGCAAGTCACTTTGGACGGTGGCCCGAGTCGGCATGTTATCGATGTAAGGATCTTCCTGTTACAAACTCCAAATTATTATGAATAGTAAACTTTGTTGTATATGCATTTAGACAAGGATATTTTGTGATACCTAAATGTATCTGTTATTTACACTATATATAGTGATGTGTATAGCCCACAAAGGAGATAGGGAGCAAGGATATTTTCCAGAAGTATAGTTGATATTCATTTAGATCGAGATATTGTGAGTTTTGTGGAGATGTTGTATTTCAGTATTTGAGTGTACAGACGGTTCTTGGTTCATGGGAAAATCTCTAGCTTCACACAAAACTTCCTATACGATCGATGTATTTTTGGGGTGGAACGTCACAAAACTTCCAGTTGCAAGCGGACACATCTTCTCTTTTAGGAGAGAGATTTATGCATGCCTTGATCTTTAAGTTTTCTGTATCTCTGACTCTTTGTATACTATTAATTGATTTTACATAACTTCTAACATTAATATTTCCAACAAAGTCGATGAGTCATCAATTATTTTTAATGTAATAGTGTTATGTTTTGGAATTTAAGAAAAATAATAATATTGCAACCCTACCTTGTCGACGCTAAATGCACTTTCTCCATCATCATGCTCTTCTGGATACTTATGAACATAGTACCTGAAGAGAAGTTCAAGGATGAAGCAACCATCGACCAACATCCTGTCTGCTGTGAGTGTTGGGGTGCTAGACTAAATTTGGGAGAAATTGGATAAAAGGACTGTGAATTGGTAAAAGAGGAGGGATGTGTGATGTAATAAGAGGAGAATGAAAGTGATGTTTGAAATGCTTTTCTGATTGCTATTTGAAGTTACACGGCAGTTCTATTTATAGAGCCAAGAACCGACTTACACCACAGACCTACACATCTCTAGAAAGCTCTTAATCCACCGACTCAACTCTCCGATATTTCCATCAGATTTTGTACCTGAATCTGCCATCATTACATTCTACATTATTCTAATAATTTTTTATATTTACTACTTCTACATTATTCTAGATATTTTGAATATTTTGAAGATTACAAATTATCTTTTTTTAACAATCCTCCTTAATTTGTAATCTTCATGACTTCATGGAATTGAGAGAATTTTTCTGTTGCCTCTGCTTTGGTCATTAAGTCAGCTAGCTGCTCCTTCGTTTTGACGAACTCGAGCTGAATTTCTCTTTTCTGCACCAAGTCTCTGATCAAGTGATGCCGGAGCTCAATGTGCTTTGTCCTGCCATGAAAAACTGGATTTTTGCTCATTGCTATGGCTGACATATTATCGCAGTAGATGACTGTAGGGCCTTCCTCTTTATGCTCCATGTCTGAAAGAATTCGTCTGAGCCATATAACCTCACATGTTGCATCTGTTGCTGCTATATATTCTGCTTCTGCCGATGAGAGAGCAATTGTCCTTTGCTTTTTAGAACTCCAAGCGATAATGTTAGATCCCAAGCAAAAGACGTAGCCAGATGTGCTCTTTCGATCATCGATTGATCCAGCCCAATCGCTATCGGTGTAGCCAATAAGCTTGCTATCATTTTCTTTTGTATACCTGATGCCGAGTTTCTTCGTCCCTTGTAGATAACGGAGAATCCGTTTTGCTGCGGTATAGTGTAGCTTGCTCGGCTCGTGCATAAATCTAGAAATGAGATTCACAGAATACACAATATCTGGCCTTGTATGAGTGAGATAATTGAGCGAACCAACCAATTTTCGGTAGGCCGTAGCATCGATCTTCTCTGCTCCATCATTCAGCTGCAGCTTGTCATTTAGAGAAAGTGGAGTAGAAACTGGCTTGCAGTTACTCATCCGAAATTTCTTCAATAAATCTTCGAGATATTTTTCTTGTGAGATAAAAATCCCTTCTTTGGATTGCCTCACTTGGATGCCAAGAAAATATCTTATGAGACCGAGATCAGTCATCTCGTACTCTTTCATCATGGCCTTTTTAAATTCTTCTAGCATCGCTGAATTGGTGCTTGTGTAGATTAAATCATCAACATATAAGCAAACAATGAGGAAGTCCTGCGTACCTCCTTTTTTGACATAGAGTGATGGTTCACTTCGGCTTCTATCAAAACCATTTTGGCAGAAGTACTTGTCAATGTTGCTATTCCACGCTCGA
>CM037159.1:837410-952410 GCA_020921065.1 Vaccinium darrowii | reverse complement strand
CAAAGATTAAAGGGGGCCGAGGCAAAAGGCATCACAATGCATAGAAGCATCCCAACAAAGTTGGAACCCAACCACACGACGATCATAAGCCGCCAAGGACCCAAAAGGGGGAAAAAAAACCATTGACAAGATGTCAACCAAAGAGCAGATCGGTAGCAACTCTTAAGCTGTTACTAGAAGCAAATTAAAACACTCCTAAATCAGCAGCAACTCAAACTTTCAAAGCAGCAGCTCAAATCTTCAAGGCATTCATGCTTGATAGCAGCCCCAAAACAACTCCTCAAAGTAGCAGCACCCCGATCCAAAAGCAGCTTCAAAACCTTTAAAAAACTCAATTAAATATAAGATCCCAGACTCCCACCTATTACATTGATAGCATTCCTCCTCTAAATTCACAACAATGGCATTCAGAGCCTATCCCTTGGAAGAAACCACCACAAATAACGATTGACACCGAAAGATTGAAATCCAAGAAAGCATCAAAGAAGCTATAATCAGATATGTATAAGATACCACTTTCAGAGCAGAAGCTTCAACATCAATATATCCAAAGATAACATCCCATAAAATGATATGTTGAAGACCTGAGATACTGCTCTTTGCTTGGATTGCCCCTCTCCTCCATAGTACTCAGACCCTAATAGCCTAGGACATCTCATAAATCTCAGATGTTATGAACTGAATAAGACAAAAAGAGCATCAGTGATTTTCGTTAGCCCTTACCTTGTTAAGAGCTTCCATCTCGGCTATCTTGCTAATGACCTCATTTTCATCTCCATCATAGCTAATACCGAATAGTTTGTCTACTGTCCAGATAGCCTGAGCTTCGTCTAGCAATATTCTATTTCGGTTGTTTATTTCTGCTGAAGAAATTGATGCCGATAGTGCAGCAGATGCTACTGCAGATCTTAAAACCACACACTTTTTATTCCTCTTCCCTTTGATGTTCCCTGAGTTCACTTTAGTGTACCCCAGAATTTCATTTATGCTCTTCATATTTCTTTTCCCTTTTATCCCTTTGATTGCCGCTTGGATAGGAATCTGATTTGCTTCAAAGTGATCAAGGTTGGGTTCTTCAACAGTGTTTACATTGGCATAATAACAGTCGTGCTCATTCTCAATAGCTACCACAACTTTGCCATCTTTATCATTTAATTCCTCTTTGTCAAGTAAACAGTTGGGCGACTTGCTTTGTGATTGGTTCTCCATTGAAGAGTCTCCAAGGCTGTCAGATACCTTCTCACTTCCCACAATTGAATTTTCGATCCCCAAGGAGGAGGAGCTCATTGATTCCATTATACAAGCTGCCACATTATTAATAAACGGCACGCCTGTTTCAATATTTGAATTTGCCACCTCATCATTGCTTGATCCCTCTTGTGGCCCATTTTTTGATCCCACATCAGCTGGTTTGTCCACCTCATCCATGTTCATTGCCTTGTCATCATCTTCTTCAGATTTCTTTTCCATGTCTAAATCAGAGGATATATCGAAAAAGCTTTGCTTAATGAATCTGAAGGAGTCTTCTTCCATCACTCTAACTGTATAAATTTCCTTGTCAATAATCAAATCAACGTAACCTTCAATTTTGTGAATTTGATCTGTGGCTATCAGAATCATGGCTTTGGCATAAGAAAATTCCTTCAAAGTGGCATCTTCTATTTTCAAGAACTTGCCCCATTTGTCGCCAATTTCTTTGAATGTCGGGGTTGACCATGCATTGAGTGGCATCCCGTAACATGATAACCACACAAATCTCTCCTCATTTGCTTGTTCTCCTTTCCACGGCCTTATTTCCTCGAACCATTTAGTTAACCATCTTTCTTTGATAATCGAGTCTCTGGATGCTACATCAGGGAAGGTGATAATGACGAATCTTCCTCCTAAAGTTTTAATTTGAACCTTTTGATCCCCTTCCCTTCTGAATACATGTTCTACGTCTTCAGTAGATATCAGTCTGCTCATCTTTGCGACGGCGCTCCTAAACAACCATCCATTCCCCGCAGATTGAACTTTGATGCTACCCAAATGCAATGTTGCTGGGGTCTCATTGATTTTTCCATTCCTCTGTTCCCCTTGTTTACTTGTTTCGTCAATCCCTCTCCTTCTCCACACTTCTTTGCCTCTATTTTCTTTTGGGAATTTCTGATGTTTTTGAACATACAAATTTGATTGATGAAAAAGATTTTTACCTTTGAATGGTGAAGATTGGGCGTTTGGCTTCCATTGGCTGGATTTGAAGTTGAATGGGAAACCCTTGCTGAATTGTGAGTTTTGCTTCCAAGATTTTGAATTGATCGTGTAGTTCCTGTTGAAGCTTCTTCGGGGATCTTGGACATCTACGTCCCTCAGAAATCTAGCAAATTTCACGACCAATTTGTGATCCCAGTACCATGAGTCTTTGGTTTTTGAAATCGCCATCTCCGCATCTTCCACCCTCGAGAATCTCACAAAAGCAAAATTTTGCCCAGTAATCTTGCTCCTTTTAGTTGGTATGAACAGATCCCTAATTATTCCAAATCTGGAGAAAAGATTGTAGAGCCAGATTTTGCGAATATGGAAGGGAAGATTATCTACGAAAATAGTTGTGGATCTCACTGAGAAAACTCTCTCTCTTGATCCTCTCGAATCCCCCAGTTTCGACACCCTTTTTCTCTCTATATCTCTCACCATGCTCCTCTCAGCCGGTTGAAGAGTGGGATTCATAATCCTTTAGGATTATCAATCAATCCAGACCATAAAATCAAAACAAACATGAGGGATCCCACCTCTCTCACAATCCTATCTCACTGATGAATCCTGGAAAAAAAAAAAAAAAAAAAAAAACTTTTGAATGGCATTGTGGTTCGAGAAATTCCATTTTTTTGAAAAGGGACCTCTTAAACACCACATTCTTCCTTGTTCCTCAGCTCTCCATCACAAGCGCACGACAATAATAATTAAGCTGAACTTATCTCAACATGCCACCCTAAGACAAATATTACATACTGATTACAAACATTTATTACAAAATACTCAATTAATTAGTATTACACAATTTGTCAAAAGACGCTACGGATGAATTGTGTGACGCCAATTCCAAAAGCGATAAAACCAACATAGAAAGCAATGAATGTCCACGGAGACGCAAAATATGTGTGTCTCACGTGTGCAATATTCTTAGGCCAACAAAGCTCGCTGTACTTGATGAGTCATCAATTATTTTTAATGTAATAGTGTTACGTTTTGGAATTTAAAAAAAATAATAATAATATTGCAACACTACCTTGTCGACGGTAAATGCCCTTTCTCCATCATCATGCTCTTCTGGAAACTTATGAACATAGTACCTGAAGAGAAATTCAAGGATGAAGCAACCATCGACCAACATCCTGTCTGCTATGAGCTCCTCTTCAACATGCTCCGCGTAGCATGCCTTGGCTTCATCTTCTGACTTTTCTATTTCAGCATAACATTTAGGCAGGGCAACCTGGTGGACGTGTTGATTTCGTTTCTCAATATCCGGCAATTCATCTCCTTCCCAAATATCCGGTAATTCAACGGCCGTTCTCCATAAGAGGTTATAGACATTTGCTATTTTGCTGTCCACGCGATGGCTCGCGATTCCAGGTGTTCCATATGGATTTGGAGAGGGCCAATAGGGAAGAGGCGAGGGGTGTAGGAACTTTCCTTCAGCTGAAAAAGCTCTTTGGGCACCCTGAAAATGCAAGCGGGAGTAGATTTATTAACTATGCATGCCATGAGATCAAGCCGAAGCATTTGAAGAACCTCTTCCTTGTCGGGCCTTTCAGGGAGCTCCTTGCGATTCCAGTGCCTCATTCGTGTTGGCGCAAAAAAAATCTTCGTCCTGGCATATAGCCAATCGAGACACTCTCCACAGTGTCATTCGAGTAACTTATTTTCAGTGTATCACAATTACTGCTGGATTTGAGCCTCTTTCTGGGGTGTGTGGATATGTATATTGCGGGTTCATCCGTATCTATTCATTGATGTCAAGTGTTGCAGACCAAGAGACAGATAAATCTGAACGACCGCCCTATTCATGTTTCAAATTTTCTCCTCTTTGGTTAACCAAAAGTTGGTCATTGCCAACATTTTATTGCCATCTGTTAGAAGCCTTGAGCCCTTGACTACCATTTAAGAAGCAGCTAGACTACCTTTTGCTTTTAGATAAAGCCAGAACTACCTAACTTGTCTTTCTTGTTTTAATCAACTATATACCTTGCTTGTTATTATTTTCCCCCTTTCTGTAACCACACAAAGGTGTCTCATTGTAGCTTACCAGGCTCAACGTGACTATTACAATTAACAAATAAATTTAGACTTTGCAACTCGAGCGACTGAGATTTAGCAGTTTACTCCTTGCGTATCAGGTTCGAAACTTCTTATGTGATATCAACGCTTGTTGAGCTAGTTAATACGGTATTTTGCCTTAACTTTAAATAACTCCCGCTAGCAAACTCGCCCAGACAACCCAAAAACATACCCCACTTAGACTTGTTGTATGAACATGTAGGGTGAAATCTCTAATAAGGAGGTTGGCTGGTGATTTTGACGATTTCGAGAAAGATTTGAGTCTTTTCATGTTCTTCCTGTCAAAGTGTAGTATCAGTCCTACTTCTATCTCTAGGGTTACTTGAGGTCACGTGAGATCACGTGCTTAGTGTGCAAGTGGTTAGGTAGTTGTAGATATTTTTTCTATTTCTGTTTTCTGTTGTTTACTGTTGTATATATAGTTTTATTGAGATTCATTTCAGTTTAATGAGAAAATATCGATCTCCTCTGAGTTAGAGAGAGAAGTAGATTAGGGTTTCAAATACATTCTTGATTTCTTGAGATTACTGCTGCATTTCTAGTTTTGTTGTCATGGTATCAGAGCCTGTTAAGGCGCAAGTCTATTGCAATCGCAGGTCCTAGAGCACGATCTACGCAATTCTGGTTTTTGACTCATCTTCAACAATCAACTGTTCTTGATCGATAATGGCGTCATCTTCCACCTCAACTACTGAGTATTTACCTCAATCCCTAACCTTTCTAATTGCGAATTTCCAGTCGTTTATTACTGTCAAACTGGATTCGATGAATCACTTTGCGTGGAAAACACAAGTTGAATCTGCTTTGCGTGCTAATTCTTTGTTCGATTATGTGAGTAATTCAAGTAGTATTCCACCGATTGAAACCCTAGATTCATCTGGTAACAAGATTCCCAATCCTGAGTATCTGAAATGGGATATTATTGATCGCATGTTGATGTCATGTCTAATCGCGACTTTAACACCCTCAGTTCTTCCTCATATTGTTAGAACTCGTCATACCTATGAAGTGTGGTCAAAGTTAGAGGAGAAATTTAGTTTGTTGTCTCGAACTCATGTTATGAACATTAAACGAAGACTCTATACACTCAAGAAAACAACTCCTATGGAACAATATCTAGATAATATCAAGAGCTTGTTACAGAAATTAGAAGCCTCTGGTTCGCATATGGAGGATGAAGATGTGGTATTTCACACTTTGAATGGGTTGCCATATGAGGTATATAGAACTTTTAAACAAGCCATAAGGACAAGGGCTGAAACTACACCTCTCACGTTTAGTGCTTTATACACAATGCTTATGGCAGAAGACATGTGTCAAGATGTAGTGGATACTTTGACTATCTTGGTGGCACAACGTCATAGAACAAACCCTAGTTCTGATGGAACACTGGTCATGCCTAGTTCTGGAGGTACACAGGGAACACAAGTCATGCTTAGTTCTAGAGGTACACAGGTTATATCTCAACCATCTATGAATGCTGCTCCAAGTTTTCAGTATCCTGTGCAATTTGGGGCTCAAGGACCTCAGTTTGGACAGAATAGCTCACAATCTGGGTACTCTAACTATGAAGGAAATAGAGGTTACAAAGGCAACAGATACAGGGGTCAAAGAAACAATAATTTTTCTAATGATTGCTGTCAGATTTGTGGGAAGAATAATCACCTAGGCAATCGATGTTACTATCGTCAAGACTTGAATTATAGACCTCCAAGTTTTCAAGCTTCTTCTGGGTTTCAGTCTGGTATAAGATCACAAACAGGAGAATTTCAGAATCAAGGGTTTCAAGCACCACAGAGTTTTAATGGGACACAGGGTGATCGTGTCAAAATCAAAATAATTATAACCAGTAAAATGCGTAAAATGGATTTAGTAGTAAAATGGGCGTACGGGTGTCGAACCACAGGGACTAAGTGTTACTTTCAATTTTAAAACTGATTTTCAAAGTGACTTAAAAATGAAGATTTTTGTGATTTTAATTTAGAGCTAATTAAATAAAAAGAGAATTTAGATTTTCTGTTTTTTAGTGAATGAGAGGAAGCTTAGGGTATCGGTTTCACCACTAACTTTGCATTCAATGGTTTACAAACTTTGTAACAATCTCGTGACTACACCAATTAATGTGGTAGTGATGTACTCCCATCTACAAGCCGAAGTACTATCGTCCAGAAATTCAAATATAAGTGAACTAAAAATACACCATCTTAGATGAGCACGGCCTGTCTACGCTAAACTAGGGTCATAGGCACAACCCGTCTCATCTCAAGCAAAGCATAATTTTAACTCACTTAATATTTGGTAGCTTGAAAACAATTGCATAACCGTTGTATTTATAATCACAGAAAATAAATACAACATACACTGAATTTTACAATGAAGTTTACTTGGAACAAAGTCTGGATTATACAATCACCACATCTTATTGGTCTAGCCACAAAATATAATTACAAAAGAAAATAAACCATAGTTACAAAGTTAGGGCTTACCAATACCCTAAAAAAGGATTTAGCCGGCCACGGAGCTACTGATCAGGGCCATGAAAAATGTGAGAGGAGTTTTTGGTTTTCTGCTTTCAATTCTCTCTGTCGTCCGCTCTCTCTGTTTCTGAATATCTCCCCCCTCCAACACTTTTCAATGGATACAACAACATCATTATATAATCAGTGCAGAGGAGGAAACAAACAAGAGCATTCAATACTCTCGTCCGCGTGATCCTTCCCAAAATCCACAAAGGTCAACAATAGCTGCTGGTTAAATCTCCCATTGGATGTTCTTTGAAAAACCAACGTGGGTTGCTCCTCTATTAGGTCTGCGATCATCTCGACTAATTTTCGAAACGAAGTCCGATCGGGGCTCAGGAACAGTCAAACTTCTTATTTTAATGCCTGGAGTAAAACGGTATAACTTTTGCAATTTATGTGCTTGGCATGTGTTTCGTGGGGCGAAACAAGATATCATCCGGACTCCCCATTATTTCCATCACCTATCCATTTCTCCACCACCCACGTTTCTTTTCTTTAATGGGCCACTGACATTGAATTGTTTATTCATAAACAATGGAATTGTTTATTCATTAATTGGCAAAGTTTGGTCAGTGGATGATGATCCGAAAGATAGGCTGGGAAAATGATCCAATGCCATGCTCTCGCGCGTAACTCTCTTAATTTAAGGCCAAATGTGGTATCCTGCCCCTGAAACCTACAATTACAAAAATACAACAAAAGACATTAAATAATAATAATAAGGGACATAACAAATGTATGTAAGGCGGCCTAAATGTATACATTTCGGCACTTATCACACCCCCCAACTTACATTTTGCTAGTCCTCGAGCAAAACAAAAAGAAAAATAACACAAATTACACTAATATATATCCTGTGTCGGAGGATAAACGATTGCCTTTAGCATATGCAACAAGCCTTTTAAACCCTTAGGCGGCCCTAGTAGGACGAGTGAAGTCTCGTGAGGGTTTTCAGCAGTGATTACCCACAAAACACAACGGAATCAGATACTTTAAATGCAAGTCATATCCAACCGGCAACCTCTCGTAGTACCACAACATCGGCCGAGCAAGTCAAAGGCAAGATACTTCATTCATACAAAGAGTTAAACAAGTGAACTTCTTATCCAGATTTAGCACAAAAATCAATCCTCTTACCTACGGTCAGATAGAGAATTCTCACATGGCATGCGTGTAAGTGGAAACCACACATAAACATTCACTAATCTTGAAAACAGTTCACACACCACTGATAGCTCGGTATTTCTTTAAGCACGCCCCTTTCCTTTATTCAAATGAGTCATTTTTTTTTCCTTCTTCTTTTTCATTTTTTTTTTCCTTCTTCTTTTTCATTTTTTTTTTCATGTGGTTGTGCAATGCTTGGACCTCTCGGGCTTTCTAATTGACCCTTTTAGCGAGCGTTAGGTCGGCCATCCCTAAGCCAATTGGCCCTAGGGTACCAGGTTTTGAGAGACCCCTCGGACTTAATTACTCGAGTCAAAAAGGCTTTATGTTGAGATCCAAGCTAACCACTTTCAACAATGCCTTCACAAGGTCTATCCATCTTTTGACGCGAACAATGCGGTGGGAGCAAACCCCGATTGCCCGGTTACTCAATGAACGCCCGGATAAACATTAACAATACAACACGGCATTATCTTTTTATTACTTTTTTTTTTTAACAAAGAAAGGGGCTTCAAGAATTCCACAGACAAGTCAATTTACACCGAGGTATCAATGACACGTGAACCAAATTCAAAGCCAGTGAATGCCTAAGTGGAATAGTGCGCGTGCATAAGCATTAATTCAAGTGAGCATACGCTATCCAACTATAGATAATACGGCTTAACCAAGTGCTTCCCTTTAATGTCATGTTCACAAGCTTAAGTCTATCCATGAAATCGTATCGAGACTCCGTCTCACACAACAAACATCATAGCACTAATCAGGAGCCATCACTTAAAGTAAGCACACACAAGTATCCAAATTCCTTAATTATTTTTTTTTTTTGCATAATTTTTCCAATTTTTCTCAAAAAAATTTTTTTGGTTTGTTTTTTTTTGTTTTTTTTTTAAATTTCAAGATTCTTAATGTACACAAAACACGAAGTATACTCTCCCCCCAACTTGAATGACATTGTCCCCAATGACAAATGCAGAAGACAACTTGGAAATTAAAACGGATAGGGACGAAGAGATATCACCTCAGAAAGCCAAAACTGAAAAAGAAAATGCTAATCTGCCAAACTGTTGACCGACGATACCTGCAAATAAACTATATATACAAAAGAAAAGGCAGAATCACAAAGTTCTTTTTTATAGTTTTTTTTTTTGACTCAAATTTACAAGAAATAAACAATGCCCTTACTGACCGGAGCTGGGATTTTTTTTTTAAACTTGAGCAAGTTAATGCCCAATCTTCACGCGAAAACCACGAGTACTACTTTTCTCCCTAGCCAAAGACTATGTTCGACTAGGTGGCTATACCAGACCTTCAACCTCACGAATCAGACTCGGGCTCCGGCACTCGCAACTGCAAGTTGTCGACATAGTGAAGTGGCAACAACCAGGTCCGGCTACCAAAAACATTATTCAAGCACAAGGGTAGACTGGATCTACCAACTGAACAGATTCAATTATCTCCCCATTGGATATGCCATCGACATATGGTTTCAAACGCTGGCCATTAACTTTGAACATGCTGCCAGTAGTGGGATTCTGAATCTCAACTGCTCCGTGAGGGAACACTTGAGTAACAATGAATGGACCATCCCACCTAGACCTTAACTTACCAGGAAAAAGACGCAACTTGGAGTTGAAAAGCCAAACCTTTTGGTTAGGCTCAAAGGACTTTCGGCGGATATGCTTATCATGAAAAGCTTTCATCCTGGCCTTGTAGATTTTGGCATTGTCATAAGAATCATTGCGAATTTCTTCAAGCTCATTAAGTTGCAGTCTACGATTAGAACCAGCAGTAGCCATATCAAAGTTAAACCTTCTTATAGCCCAAAATGCTCGATATTCTAGTTCAACAGGTAAATGACAAGCTTTGCCAAACACTAACCGGTAAGGGGACATCCCAATGGGTGTCTTGTAGGCCGTGCGGTAGGCCCACAGAGCATCATCTAATCTTAGAGACCAATCTTTTCGGTCAGGTCTCACTGTTTTCTCCAAAATACTCTTCACCTTCCGGTTTGACACTTCTACTTGGCCACTAGTTTGGGGATGATATGGAGTGGCAACTTTGTGGGTGATTGAGTATTTACGAACAAGTGCCGCAAAATGCCTATTCACGAAATGGGTTCCATTATCACTGATGATAGCCCGAGGAAAGCCAAACCGACTAAAAATGTTGCTTTGAAGAAATTGGACCACAACTTTGTGATCATTAGTCTTTGTGGCTACCGCTTCTACCCATTTGGAGACATAGTCTACAGCCAAAAGGATATACTCAAACCCAAATGAAGGTGGAAAGGGACCCATGAAGTCAATACCCCACACATCAAAAACCTCAACAATAACAAATGGGGGTAAGTGGCATCATGTCACGACGTGCCAAATTTCCGGTTTGTTGACATCGCAAGCAAGCTTGACAGAATGTGTGGGCATCTTTAAAGATGGTTGGCCAATAAAAGCCACTTTGCAAGATCTTGGCGGCAGTCTTTTTACCACTGAAATGACCACCACAGGCAAGCGAGTGACAAAAGGTAAGAATGCCATGAAATTCACTCTCAGGGACACACCGGCGAATGATTTGGTCAGGGCAGTACTTGAACAATTCTGGATCCTCCCAAAAGTAGAATTTGACTTGTGAAAAGAATCGGTCCTTTTCTTGTTTAGACCATTGACGAGGAATGTGCCCTGTGGCAAGATAGTTCACTATGTGAGCAAACCATGGAGGTTTGGTTTGTGTGACCCCAAAAAGTTGTTCGTCAGGAAACGAATCTTTCAATGGAACGAGGTCATCCGAATGCTCAACAAGGATCCTTGACAGATGATCTGCTACTGAATTTTCAGAACCCTTTTTGTCCCGAATTTCATAATCAAACTCTTGGAGCAAAAGAACCCACCTAATCAACCTAGGCTTGGTCTCTTTCTTTGAAAGCAAATACCGCAAGGCGGCATGGTCAGTGTACACCAAGACTTTCGAGCCTAAGAGATAGGATCAGAATTTATCCAAGGAAAACACTACTGCTAGCAATTCTTTCTCAGTTGTGGTATAATTCAGTTGAGCTTCCGAGAGTGTCTTACTAGCGTAGTAAATCACATGAGGGACTTTATTCACACGCTGGCCCAGAACTGCACCAACTGCATAGTCGGATGCATCGCACATGATCTCAAATGGTAGAGACCAATCTGGAGATTGCAAGATGGGGGCTAATGTGAGCAGTGAGCGAAGCTTTTCGAAAGCGTGCATGCACGCTTCATCAAAGACGAATGGTGCATCTTTGGCAAGAAGAGAACACAAGGGTCTGGAAATCTTACTGAAATCCTTTATGAAGCGTCTATAGAAGCCCGCATGACCGAGGAAAGAACGGATTTGCTTGACAGAATTTGGAGGTGGAAGTTTAGAAATGAGATCAACTTTTGCCTTATCAACTTCTATGCCTCTCTTAGACACAATGTGACCTAAGACAATTCCTTCTTGTACCATGAAATGACTCTTTTCCCAACTCAACACTAGATTGGTTTCCATACAACGTTGAAGCACTTTTGTAAGATTTCGGAGACAATCATCAAAAGTAGGGCCAAATACAGAAAAATCATCCATGAAAACCTCAAGGAAATTCTCAACCATGTCTGAGAATATTGCCATCATACACCTTTGAAAAGTTGCAGGTGCATTACATAAGCCAAACGGCATACGCCGATATGCAAATGTGCCAAAGGGACAAGTGAAGGTGGTCTTTTCTTGATCCTCAGGATAAACAGGAACTTGGTTGTATCCCGAATACCCATCTAGGAAACAATAATAGCTCTGACCAGCCAATCTTTCAAGGATTTGATCAATGAATGGCAAAGGGAAGTGATTTTTCTGGTCATGGAATTCAACTTCCTATAGTCAATACATACTCTCCAACCAGTGGTCACACGGGTAGGGACTAACTCGCCCTTATCATTTTCAACCACTGTAATGCCAGACTTCTTTGGCACCACTTGAATAGGACTCACCCATTGACTATCTGATATGGGGTAAATGATACCCGCATCAAGCAATTTGACCACTTCCTTCATCACAACCTCTTTCATGTTTGGATTTAACCTTCGTTGCATCTCCCGACTGGGTTTTGCATTTTCCTCACAATAAATGCGATGCATGCATACTGAGGGAGCTATGCCTTTCAAATCAGCTATGGACCATCCAATTGCTCTTTTGTGCTGACTGAGCACCTGTAAGAGTTGACTCTCTTGGTCAGTGGTCAAGCTAGAGGAAATGATTACTGGAAGGTTTTCTTCTGGGCCTAGGAAGGCATACTTAAGCGTAGCCGGGAGTGGCTTCAACTCGAGTTTGGGTGCAGACTCAATTGAGGGCAGTGCAGGCTCACTAGACAGTTCGGGTAATGACTCAAATGGAACTCTCCATGGTGGAAAGTCTACAAAGGATGCTGATTCTAGTAAGGAATTGACCTCTTCAATGGACTGATCAACATCAAAACTGTCAGAGTCAAAGTAGGAAAGACAGGTCTCCAGAGGATCATCGGCTAGAGTGTAAGGAAGTGCCTCAGCAACCAAGTCTTCAATTTCATCGACTGCAAAACAGTCTTCTTCCCTTTGAGGTTGTTGAGAGGCGCTAAACACATTTAACCGCAACTTCATGTTACCAAAGGAAACATCCATGACCCCAGTCCGACATTGAATGCTAGCATTAGCCGTAGCTAAGAAAGGTCGACCAAGGATGACAGTAGTTTGCTTCCTAGGGTTGTGCACAGGTTCCATGTCAAGAACTAGAAAATCCACTGGAAAGTAGAATTTCTCGATCTGAACCAAGACATCCTCAATAATGCCACGGGGCAATTTGATGGATCTATCAGCTAATTGGAGGGTGACCGACGTGGGTTTCAACTCACCAAGTCCAAATTATTCATACACTGAATAAGGGAGTATGTTCACACTCGCTCCCAAATCTAAGAGTGCTCTATCTATAGAATGATTGCCAATGATGCAAGAGATAGTAGGAGCACCAGGATCCTTGAATTTGGGAGGCGTGTTGTGCTGTAGAATTGAGCTCACCTATTCAGTAACAAGAATGGGCTTTGAAACATAAGCTCGAGACTTGCGCTTTTGGGTGCACAGATCTTTCAAAAACTTGGCATAGGATGGGACTTGCTTGATAGCATCAAGAAGCGGAAGATTGATTTTGACTTGTTTGAACACTTCTATGATCTCTTCCATTTTGGCACTTTTCTTAGCAAAGGGTGAAGGTGTATCAAGACAAGTGGGAAAAGGTGCTTTTGGAATGTATGGTGGCGGAGTAGGGCTTAGCGGAGATGGAGGGGAATCATCTTCCTTAGTCATAGAAGCATCAGGGACAGATGGAGACACTTTCTCAATTATTTTTTCTTTCTCAGGATGAGTCTCTACTTCCCTCTTGTTTCTAAGGGTGACTACAAGTTTTGCTTGCTCATGGAAAGAACCACTTGCATGAGAATTTTCGACCACATACTGTCCCTTAGGATTGCTTTCTAGCTGACTTGGTAACTTTCCCTCAGCACGTTTACTGAGTGCATTAGCAAGTTGGCCCACCTGGGCCTCAAGTTTTGAAATGGACTGGGTGTGGGAATGGAGTAGCTGGGTGTTAGCCTCTAGCCCTTGAAGAGCTTGTAACACTTTGTCCTCAAAAGATGAGTTTCTTTGAGGTGGAGGGACGGAAGGTTGTTGCGGCAAAGCAGAACCGTAGGCCGAAGGATTAGGAAAATTTTGCCTTTGGGGAAAAGAATTACCCTGACCCTGTTGTCTCCAGGAGAGATTGGGGTGATTTCTCCATCCTGGGTTGTAAGTGTTGGAAAATGGATCATTTCCTGGTCTAGGGAAACCTTGAGCCAAATTGACTTGCTCTTGGACATACTCTGGATACTGGGAAGCAATGGGACAATCACTCACTGAGTGACTTGGACTAGAGCATAAGGCACATGCTTCTTGGAAAGCATTAGGCTGAGAAGAAGAAGAAGGGACTTGACCAACTGAGAGTAGCTGGTCAAGTTTACGAGTCAAGACGGCCACTTGATCAGAAAGATCATTGGATTGTTTAATCTCATAGACTCCCCTTTGTGAACTAGATGAGGGTCTCTCAGTCCTAGAGGCAGAAGCATGGTGTTGGGAATTTTCACTGAGGTTGTCAAACAATTCCCATGCTTCGTTTTCATTTTTCAGCATGAATGTGCCACTACAAGAGGCGTCAACCATTTGACGGTTACGTTCACTTAAGCCATCATAAAAGTATTGGACAAGTTGCCACTTTGGCACTGCATGATGGGGGCACCGGCGAATGATGTCTCGAAACCTTTCCCAAGTTTCATGGAATTGTTCAGTATCATGTTGAGAGAAAGTGGTGATATCTCTCCTGATTTTATTTGTTTTCCCTATGGGAAAGTATTTTTTGAGAAACTCTTGTTGCATTTGTGCCCAGGTAGAGATAGTGCCTGCTTCCAAGGAATTGAACCAATGTTTGGCTTTATCCTTAAGTGAAAAAGGCAAAAGCCTCAGCCTAAGAGCATCATCAGTGAAGTTTGGGATTTTGAATGTGGAGCAGATTTCTAGGAATTCATCCAACTGCTTGTATGGGTCCTCGTTATTAAGTCCATAGAATGATGGGAGCATCTGAATAATGCTGGACTTAATCTCATATTGAGTTGCCTGGACATCGGGCAATCGAATGCAGGAGGGTGATGTGTATACTGAGGGAATAAAGTACTCCCTCAATTGTTTAGTGAGTGGCGGATCATTAGGATCTCCTTCCAAGGCCATTGATTCAAAAGGTTCTATGAGATCCCTAATGCGATTTTTGGCTCGAATCTTCCTAGCAGTTCTCTCTAACTCAGAGTCAATCGGAACTAACTCAGGAGTAATAGATCGACGCCCGTGCATAAAACATAAAACACACACAAACTCTAAAGACTCTCCTAATTTTTTTTGCGAAGGAACGGGTGATGAAATCCCGAGCCTCTTTTTAGAGCTCTTTTTTTTTTCTTTTTTCGGAGCACCTGCGAGCGCTGCAATAACAAACGTTACAAAACAAACAGATTATAGGCGGTTGAACCTGCCGTAAAAGAAATAAGAGGGGTATTTGAAGTACCGACCTCTATAAAAAAAAATAATAATAATAAAAATAAAAAGGTGAGAGAGATTAATCTTCACACAAAAGAAAAGTATATATACACTATAGATACTGACAGCAAGTAAATGGAGGGGTTAACCTCCAAGGTTAGAAATTAGTAGTCCAATTGTCCAAAGTCCAAAGTCCAATTGTCCTCTACAAAGTAATGTTACACGGCTGGGATAGGAAAATCTACTGATTGAATTATTTTATTTCTGTTATATTATTTTATTTCTTTTTTTATTTAAGAAGAAAACAAATCAATTTCGAAATTCAAAGTAATTATCACAGTCCCCGGCAACGGCGCCAAAAATTTGATCGTGTCAAAATCAAAATAATTATAACCCGTAAAATGCGTAAAATGGATTTAGTAGTAAAATGGGCGTACGGGTGTCGAACCACAGGGACTAAGTGTTACTTTCAATTTTAAAACTGATTTTCAAAGTGACTTAAAAATGAAGATTTTTGTGATTTTAATTTAGAGCTAATTAAATAAAAAGAGAATTTAGATTTTCTGTTTTTTAGTGAATGAGAGGAAGCTTAGGGTATCGGTTTCACCACTAACTTTGCATTCAATGGTTTACAAACTTTGTAACAATCTCGTGACTACACCAATTAATGTGGTAGTGATGTACTCCCATCTACAAGCCGAAGTACTATCGTCCAGAAATTCAAATATAAGTGAACTAAAAATACACCATCTTAGATGAGCACGGCCTGTCTACGCTAAACTAGGGTCATAGGCACAACCCGTCTCATCTCAAGCAAAGCATAATTTTAACTCACTTAATATTTGGTAGCTTGAAAACAATTGCATAACCGTTGTATTTATAATCACAGAAAATAAATACAACATACACTGAATTTTACAATGAGGTTTACTTGGAACAAAGTCTGGATTATACAATCACCACATCTTATTGGTCTAGCCACAAAATATAATTACAAAAGAAAATAAACCATAGTTACAAAGTTAGGGCTTACCAATACCCTAAAAAAGGATTTAGCCGGCCACGGAGCTACTGATCAGGGCCATGAAAAATGTGAGAGGAGTTTTTGGTTTTCTGCTTTCAATTCTCTCTGTCGTCCGCTCTCTCTGTTTCTGAATATCTCCCCCCTCCAGCACTTTTCAATGGATACAACAACATCATTATATAATCAGTGCAGAGGAGGAAACAAACAAGAGCATTCAATACTCTCTTCCGCGTGATCCTTCCCAAAATCCACAAAGGTCAACAATAGCTGCTGGTTAAATCTCCCATTGGATGTTCTTTGAAAAACCAACGTGGGTTGCTCCTCTATTAGGTCTGCGATCATCTCGACTAATTTTCGAAACGAAGTCCGATCGGGGCTCAGGAACAGTCAAACTTCTTATTTTAATGCCTGGAATAAAACGGTATAACTTTTGCAATTTATGTGCTTGGCATGTGTTTCGTGGGGCGAAACAAGATATCATCCGGACTCCCCATTATTTCCATCACCTATCCATTTCTCCACCACCCACGTTTCTTTTCTTTAATGGGCCACTGACATTGAATTGTTTATTCATAAACAATGGAATTGTTTATTCATTAATTGGCAAAGTTTGGTCAGTGGATGATGATCCGAAAGATAGGCTGGGAAAATGATCCAATGCCATGCTCTCGCGCGTAACTCTCTTAATTTAAGGCCAAATGTGGTATCCTGCCCCTGAAACCTACAATTACAAAAATACAACAAAAGACATTAAATAATAATAATAAGGGACATAACAAATGTATGTAAGGCGGCCTAAATGTATACATTTCGGCACTTATCACAGGCTAATGGCTTTCCTGGGAATAATCCCTCTGGTTCATTACGTCCACAAGCATTTATAGCTACTGCAGATGGTTTTGGTTCTTATAATAGCATGCAACCTCAGCAACCACCACCTTCTTATTCTTACTCCAGCTATCCTCCACCTCCTATGATGCATCACCAGCATTTCCCTATGATCTCTCAACCTCACAGTAATGTTTCAGGGGTTCAAGCTCACAGTAATGTTTCAGGGGTTCAAACTGGGTATACACCGTGGTATTTTGACTCAGGTGCCACAACTCATGTCACTAATGATGCCTCTCACATTGCTGTACCAACCAACACTAATGCACCTCTTTCTGTCATTGTGGGCAATGGAAATCAAGTGCCAGTCTCTCATTCAGGTAAAGGCTTACTTTCATTTCCCTATCAACAATTCAAACTTCAAAATGTCTTGCATGTTCCTAAAATCTCTCACAACTTACTTTCTGTTCATCAATTTGCATTGGACAATCATTGTCGTATCATTTTTTATTCTTGTGGATATGTCATTCAGGACATGTTCAACAATCAGATCCTACACAAGGGACCCTGCCACCAAGGTCTCTATCCCCTTCTGCCTTCTTCTAGCAATCCTAACACTGCTGCTACTGCTCTTCTTTGCACTTCCACTGCTGCAGAACTATGGCACAGACGGCTAGGGCATCCTCACAATGCTCTTCTTCAACATTTGTCTACTACATATAGTTTACCAATTCCTTCTTCTTTCAATAACCATCATTGCTATGCATGTAATAACGGCAAGAGCCACAGATTGCCATTCGCTGTTTCTACTACTCAAACCACCTTTCCTTTTGAATTACTTCATGCAGATGTATGGGGTCCGGCCCCTATTGCTTCTTTTTCTGGGTATAGATATTATCTTTTGCTTATGATGATTTCACTAGATATAGTCGGCTTTTTCCTTTGCATTTTAAAAGTGAAGTTGCTTCTATTCAAGCATTCAAAACCTTTGTTTCAAATCAATTTGCTTGCTCCATCAAAACAATCAGATCTGATTGTGGGGAGGAATTCCTCAATAAAGTCATGACAGCCTTCTTTTCTAAGTTTGGTATCATTCAAGAAACTTCTTGTCCTTACACTCCACAGCAAAATGGTCTTGTGGAAAGAAAGCATGCCCATCTTGTAGAAACTGCCATCACATTGCTCCAACAAGCTAACATGCCTATCCAATTTTGGCTTGAAGCTATCACTACTGCATTGTACTTAATCAATAGGTTACCTCACTCATCCTTAAACTTTGCAGTCCCTTATCACAAGTTATATAATATAGCACCTGATTATCACACTCTTCGACCTTTTAGGTGTTGTTGTTTTCCATGGTTAAGACCCTATACTTCTAATAAACTTGAGCCAAGGTCACAACCTTGTGTCTTTCTGGGTTATTGTGCTGGGAGTAAAGGTTTCAGATGTCTAGACCCTATTATTAGGAGGGTGTATGTCTCTAGACATGTCAAATTCCTTGAACAAGACTTTCCATATTCAACTTTACTTGCTTCTCCTACAGCTTCATCTTCGTATTCTTCTCAATTTACTACCATCTCTCCTGTTATTCCTTCTTCTCATAATACTTCCTCAGCCAATGATCCTACCTCTTCTCCTGATACTTATTCAGCTATTGTTCCTCCTGCTATACCTTTTGCTATTGTTTCATCTCATTCTATGATTACCAGGTCTAAGAGTGGAATCCAAGTTCCCAAAGTTCCATTCTCTCTCTTAGTCCAATCTCTTCCCACTACTGAGCCACTTTCTTTCAAGGAAGCTATGGCTTTTCCTGAATGGAGGCAAGCAATGACAGAAGAGTACAATGCATTAATGTCTCAAAAGACTTGGTCTCTTGTTTCTCCCAAGCCTGGTGCTCCTATTATTGGCTGCAAATGGATATTTCGAATTAAAAGGAATTCTGATGGGTCTATTTCCAGATATAAAGCAAGCTTGGTTGCTCAGGGGTTTCAACAGACAGAAGGGGTGGATTATACAGAGACATTTATCCCTGTGGTTAAACAACCAACTATTAGAGTTGTGTTGTCTTTGGCTTTGCACTTTGGTTGGTCAATTCGCCAATTGGATGTTGTCTTTGGCTTTGCACTTTGGTTGGTCAATTCGCCAATTGGATGTCTCAAACGCTTTTCTCCATGGTACCTTACAAGAACAAGTTTATATTAAACAACCTCAAGGTTATGTAAACTCTGAATATCCAACTCATGTGTGCCATCTTCATAAGGCACTATATGGACTTAAACAGGCTCCCAGAGCCTGGTATAAGATGTTATCTCATCATTTACTGTCCCTGGGATTTAAAAACAGTTTGGTTGATTCCTCTCTGTTTGTCCTTCATCAAGGTTCTAATTTGATTTATTTCTTGGTTTATGTGGATGATCTTCTTATTACTGGTAACAATCAACAGTTGGTGAACCAGGTTATTAGTCAACTTAGTGCTTCTTTTGCCCTCAAAGATCTTGGTCAGCTGAATTTTTTCCTGGGTATTGAAGTGGTTAACACCTCCAAAGGTATTATCCTTTCACAGCAAAAATATACTATGGACTTGCTTGCTAAAGCTGGACTGAGTGATTGTAGGCCTTGTTCTACCCCAAGTTCTCTTAGACACGATGATGCATCTTCTTCCTCTCCCATACCTAATCCTGAAATATATAGGTCTCTTGTTGGATCCTTACAATATCTGACTCTTACACGACCTGAACTTTCTTTTGTTGTTAACACTGTGTGTCAACACATGCATATGCCTTTGGAGTGCCATTATACTCCTGTTAAGCGTATTCTTAGATACGTTAAAGGAACTTTGAATCAAGGATTGTTGTTTTCTAAGGCTCCTTTGTGTTTGGCTGCATTTTCTGATGCCGACTCGGTAGGAAATTCTGTTGATCGCAGATCTACTGGCGGCTATTGTGTGTTTCTGGGTAAGAATCTCATTTCTTGGTCCGCTAAGAAACAGGCTACGGTTGCAAGGTCCTCTACTGAGGCCGAGTACAAAGCCCTAGCAAATGCAGCATCTGAAGTAGTGTGGTTAATCCAGTTGTTTAAAGATTTACATATCTCAGATTTCTCTGTTGTTCCTATCTTATGGTGTGACAACAATTCCGCCATTGCTTTGGCTACAAATCCTGTTTTTCACGCACGTACAAAGCACATTGAGGTTGATTTCCATTTCGTTAGAGAAAAGATTGCTCAGAAACAACTCCAAGTACGTCATGTTCCTTCAGATTTTCAGCTTGCTGACATATTCACTAAACCCTTATCTTTTGCTCGATTCCTTTGCTTAAAGGACGAACTGATGCTGTCTTCCATCCCTACCTCAGTTTGTGGGGGCGTGTCAAAGTGTAGTA
Organism: Vaccinium darrowii; assembly: GCA_020921065.1. Taxonomy (NCBI): domain Eukaryota; kingdom Viridiplantae; phylum Streptophyta; class Magnoliopsida; order Ericales; family Ericaceae; genus Vaccinium; species Vaccinium darrowii. The sequence continues at coordinate 932,099 of CM037159.1, read as the reverse complement.
TCAGTCCTACTTCTATCTCTGGGGTAACTTGAGGTCATGCGAGATCACGTGCTTAGTGTGCAAGTGGTTAGGTAGTTGTAGATATTTTTTCTATTTCTGTTTTCTGTTGTTTACTGTTGTATATATAGTTTTGTTGAGATTCATTTCAGTTTAATGAGAAAATATCGATCTCCTCTGAGTTAGAGAGAGAAGTAGATTAGGGTTTCAAATACATTCTTGATTTCTTGAGATTACTGCTGCATTTCTAGTTTTGTTGTCACTTCCATGCTACGTTTGTTTGGGTTTTGCTTCTTCGGTTGGTTTTGCTTTGTCGGGTGCTTTTTAGCTTGGAGGCATTGTTCAAAGGATATTTGGCTTGAGTTTGTCTTTAGAGTTGTTGTCCTTGATGCTGTTCTTTTGGTTCTTCTATCCTGTTTTTGCGTTGTGTTGCTCCTGCGGATTTGTAAAATTTTGTTTTCCTGGTTTGGGTGTTTGGGTGTTTTTGTTTTGAAGCTGCTGGTTGTGTTAGGCTGTAGGTTTTTTGTGTTGTTCATAGCCCTAACTATTGAGTAGCAATTCATCACATTAATTTTGAAATCATAACATGCATTTGTGTTATCAGTTTTTCGTCTTGATATAATGAAATTTTGAACAAATATTATTAATTTCTTTACAAATATTATGAATCTCCATGCGAATGTCATTTTTAAGCAAAATATAATAAAACTTGAAGCAATTTAAGAAGTTGCATACCTCCGCACCTAAATAGGGATATGCATTGTTAAATTTACCTCCGAGAAATTTACCTCTGTTTAAAAAGGCTGGTTCTTTAATTTCTCTCATGGAATTGGGGGAAAATGTCATGTCACTGAACAAGATTAAACTAATTGCAAAATATTAAAGGAATCATTTTCCACTCCTTGTGTGAACCCCCTAGATGATTTTTCCAGTTTTAGCACAGGGGCGCAACGCGTGCAAGAAAAAGATTAAATTAATCACAAGAGTCGAAAAGATCTCCCCCACTTCCCTCATTACACAACATGTGGAATTATGGCCGATAGTAATATGGATAGTTCACTATAAAACATATGGTTAATACTCTCACCGTCCTTTTTTAAGTGTGTTTCGTTCTAAATTCAACTTGTTAAAAGAGACATTATCATTACATCTTTCACATTTAATTTTACTTCTGTTTTTTCAAAAGTTCACAAGGGCAAAACAATAATTGTACAACATTTTACTCATTAACTTTTCAAAATACACATGCAAGGGAGTCAATTCAGGGGTGAACCTCCCGTGAGCCTCTTGAGCCACGTGGGGGCTTCGCCTAAGCCCTTTTTTCTAAGCGCTCCGCCTAAGCCCTTTTTTCTAAGCGCTCCGCCTGAGCGCTCTTGCCTAGCTGACTGGCTAGGACGGACCTCACCTTGGGCCTTTGCCTAGGCGCGTAGGGGCTTCGCCTAGCCATTTCGCCTAGCGCTCCACCTGAACTCTCTTGCCTAGCCGACCCGCTAGGACAGATCTCGCCTAGGCACGTAGGGGCTCCCCCTGAGCCACTTCACCGAAGCGCTCTGCCTGGTTCTTCCTCTTGAGGCCTTCTCCTAGCCTCTAGTTCGCCTGATGACCTCGCCTAAGGCTATTGCATGAGGACTTCGCCTAACTTGCGCAGGTAGTGTACGGGGATAAAATCCACGTAGCCCTGGATCACGTGCTTCCTTAATTCTACCCGTAATCTGCAAGACAGAAAAAGGGTTAGAGCGCCTTTGCCTCTTGCCGGCAAAGGCCCTCCGATGCCTAAGTTAGTTTCTTGTACTTGAATTCTTAAACTACACAACTCTCATGAAAAGAGTTTTATAGCGTACCTTTTTCCATGGTATGCCACTATTGGGTCCATCCAGCTCGGCCCAAATTCTGTCTCCATCATGATCTCCACTGCTCGACCAATGCTCGGTTCGCTTAAATAGTCCACAGCCACCGTGCGGCGGTACTCCGTCTTGATTGCCGACCCCAAGCAAGCTAGTGAATCTGCATGCGCATTCTGCCCGAGCTGATTTGTTGGATGTGGGCTCTGTCAAATTTGTCAAGCAAATCTTTGTCCGCTTCTGAGTATGCAGCCATCTTCTCGCTTTTTGTAGCATATTCTCCTGAAAGCTGATTAACAACTAACTGTGAGTCACAAAATATTCTTAACTTTTTTGCCTTGAGTTCCAGAGCATTCCTTAGTCCAGCAATCAAGGCTTCATATTTTGCCACATTGTTGGTGGCACTAAACCCCAATCGTAGTGCCTGCTCCAATACCAATCCTTCCGGAGAGAACAACACCGCTCCTGCTCCAGAACCTTTGTTGCAAGCTGACCCATCAACGTAAAGCCTCCATTCCTCTAGATCCAGATCGGCCATTCTCTGTGGCTGCTCGGGATGACTGAATTGCTCCTTCTCGTGGAGAGTTGGTGGTGGTGGAGCCACTGTCGGAGTGAACTCAACTACAAAATCAGCCAGAATCTGCCCTTTGATTGTTGTCCTGGGCTAATAGTCAAGGTCAAATTGGCTCAATCCTATTGACCATTTCGAGATTCTTCCAGAAAAGTCCGCTTTCCTAAGCAAAGCCCTTAATGGGTATTCAGTAAACACAGAGATGGGATGCTGCAAAAAGTAGTGAGGCAGTTTCCTTGATGCAATAACAAGAGCGTACACCAATTTCTCCAAAGGCAAATACCGTGTTTCTGCATCTAGCAAGGTTTTGCTTACAAAATAGATCGGGGCCTGCTCTTTCCCCTTTATTCGTAGGAGGACCGAGCTCACTGCGTGCTCGGATACTGCTAGATACAGTATCAATCGCTCCCCAGCTTTTGGATTAGAGAGCAAAGGTGGTGATGACAAATAGATTTTCAAATTCTAAAAGGCCTCTTCTTCAGAATTTGAAAGAAGGGCTTGCAACGATCTGAGGATTTACTGATAAAACGGTTAAGGGCCACTGCCATCCCTGTTAGCCTTTGGACCTCCTTCGTGGTCCTTGGGCTCTGAAGGTTCTGCAGAGCCGTTATCTGATCCGGATTAGCTTCAATCCCTCTCTTAGTTACCAGGTGTCCTAGAAATTTCCCCGAACTGACCCCAAAGGCACATTTTGAGGCGTTTAACTTTAACTCGTATTCTCTTAGAATATTGAAAGTTACCTTCAGGTCGGCAAGATGATCAGGCTTCAACTTACTCTTCACTACCATGTTGTCGATATAAACTTCCATGGTTCTGCCGAGCTGTTCCTTGAACATCTTGGTAACCAATCTTTGATAGGTTGCTCCGGCATTCCTTAGCCCAAATGGCATAACCTTGTAACAGTAGAGTCCTCTAGGTGAGATGAAGGACGTTTTCTCCTGGTCTGGCTCATACATAGCTATTTGATGATACCCTTGATATGCGTCAAGGAAGCTCATCCTCTCATAGCCTGATGTGGCATCCACTAGCTGATCAATCCTGGGAAGTGGAAAGCTGTCCTTGGGGCATGCTTTGTTGAGGCTGGTAAAGTCCACACAGACTCTCCACTTCCCGTTTTTCTTCTTGACCACAACCGTATTGGCTAGCCACTCCGGATAGCTCACTTCTCGTATGGCATCCGCTTCAAGCAGCCGATCTACCTCTTCTATCACAGCGTCTGCGTGCTGTGGGACCGATCTTCTCGCTTTTTGCACAACTGGTTTGTGCTGTGGATCCACATTTAAATGGTGGCAAATCACCTCGGGGTCTATCCCAGGCATCTCCTGGGGAGTCCATGCGAAAACATCAATGTGGTCCTTCAGAAAGGCAACCAAATCCCTTTCCTTCTGTTCTGCGAGGGTCTCGCCGATCAAGAAATATCTTTGTGCATCATCTTCTTGAATCTGTACCTTCTTTAACCCTTCCACCATCTTCTTGGTGGGATCACCTCCGACGTCCTCCAAGGTCGGCTGATCTAGAACTTCAACCGTCTGCACCAGCTTGGCTTTTGGGGATCTTTTCAAGACCATGTTGAAACATTGATCGGCTATTCTTTGATTACCCCTAATGCACTCTATACCATCCGCTCCAGGGTACTTGATCTTCTGGTGGTAAGTTGAGGAGACCGCCCTCATTTTGTGCATCCAAGTTCTTCCTATAATCACGTTATAGGAGGAAGGGATATCTACCACAAGGAAATCAGTCTTCGGGACTACTGATTCAGCTCGGATGGGCAACGTGACCTTTCCCATAGGCCATACCGTCTGTGCACTGAAGCCGACCAAAGGGACGAGACACTTTTGTAACGAACTCGTCGGGAGTTCCATCTTCTTAAAGGTGTCGTAATACATGATTTTCGTGCTTGCCCCTTGATCAACAAGTATCTTTTCTACGTCGTATTCCCCCCTATTCGTAGGGTGATCACCAATGCATCGTTATGGGGTACTGTTACTCCATCTAGATTGTCATCTGTGAAGGTGATGGGGGTCTTCGTTACTCTCTCAGTCCTCGGCCTCTTCGTGCCGAGCTTCATGACCAGCTTTACTTGCCCGTTAATCCTTTGAATATGCCTTATCTCATTGTTGGTATATGGGGCCACCAATCCGTGTATCATGTGGATTGTTCCCTTTGGACCCCTCTCGTAGTCCATCTCTTCTATCAGCTCGGCATCATTCTTGTTTTCAGCCAAAAATTCTTTAAGATGGCCTTCCGCCACTTTTTCATCCATAAACTTTTTGTACTCCACGCAGTCTTCAGTCATGTGTCCCCAATCTCTGTGATAGCTACAGTGCTGGTTGGTAGCTCTTCTCTTCTCTGGATTTCCTGTCATCTTTGGGGGTCTTCTGAACCATGATTCATTTTTTTATCCTGTACAACATCTTGTAGATTGGGATGTTGAATTTTGCCATGATGCTGAAGTACGATTTGGGGTCTGGATCAGCTTTGTCCTTCCTCTGCTGTGCATAATCCTTCTGTCCTGTTGTGTACTCCTTCTTGTACACCTTTGACTCCACCGCTTTCTTTTCTGGAAGCTGTGGTTGTCCAGCCACAATCTTCCCTCCAGCCTGGAGGATGTCATCCTCCACCCGTGCGTGCTCCTAAATTCTCTCCATGAGTTTTGCCACAGTCTTTACCGGATGCATGGTAAGCGATTCTCGTAGCTTACTGTGCATTGGTAGGCTCGTTTTGAATGTCGCCAAAGCATATTCTTCGCTGCAGTTTTCAATCTCGTTGAAAGTCTCCCAATAACGTTCGGAGTACAGCCGCAGGGTCTCGTCATCCCTCTGTTTCATAGAGGTTAATGCATCAAAGGTCTTTGGGGCCGCCCGGCTTGTCAAGAACCGTGAAGTGAACTCCTCGGCTAGTTGAGCCCAGCATAGGATTGACCCCTCTGGGAGCTTGTGGTACCAACTCAGGGCCACTTTTCCCAAGCTGGATGGGAACATCTTGCATAACAAGGCATCGTCTTGTTCATGCATGAACATGGCTTGTTGATAGTGTTGAATGTGAGCCATAGGATCCGTGCTAGTTTCATAAGGAATGAACGCTGAGTGCTTCACCCTGTTGGGTGTCCTTTCTATTCGGATCCAATGGGCTAGCGGTGACTTCGAGATCTGGCCTAGGGCTTCCTTAGCTGCTTCTCATGCAGTTTTAGGGCCTCCCTCAGCTCGGCCGGTTTCCTTTCCTCTTGCATATTGCTCGGGGATGTGCCCATTGGAGCCAAATCTCTCATATCTGTCCCTAGCGTGCTTTCTTCTTTCTTTCTTTTCGACGGAAACGCTCCTCTCTCTCCTTTTTCGTGGAGAGGCTGCTCGATCAGCGGAAACGTAGCCCCGATGATGAATTTTCTTTTCCTTCTCATACTGCACGGATCTCGTCCGTGAGCGTAAGTCCTTTTCCTTTTCTTGAAGCTGTTTTTTCAGGTTCTGAATCTCTCGCTCTCGTCGAATGAATTCACGGGCCAGTTCTTCTGCTTCCTGTTCTTTTCTGTCAAGACTATCCTCTCTCTCTTGATCTCTTGTGCGTCCATGATCCTCCATCCTTGGGGGACTCCTCCTCCGTTCTCATCGGTTGGAGGCTTCCCCCCATCTGGGCGGTGTCTTTGAGTGTCTTCGCCTTTCGCCTGTCCTTGGAGAATCATAGTTTATTAGGCGTGTATCCCTAAATTTTGGGATTTCAGGGATATACGCCATATTAAATCTCTTGGTGGCGGGCTTCTTTTGTGGTGCTCTCAAAGCCGCCGGAGTCTTGTCCACCCTTGCACCCTTTCTCGTAGTGTGCACAAGGGTAGTTCTAGCATCGTCTTCCATGTCCTCCCTTCGTGGAGTGCGTAAAACCAGCTCCGAAATCACCATTGTTGATTGTAGACACCCCAATTTTAAATCCCTGTGTATCCCCAATGATGAAAGAAACGCTCAGCGGTACTTTGGAACAGCTATTGTGGACTTCAGGATTTTTGGACAAAAACAGCCCTAGCCGTACGGTTCACTGTACAAACCGTACGGTCTATTTTTCAATGATCAAGCCGTATGGTTCACTCAATACAGCCGCACGGTCAACCCATCCAAGTCGTACGACTATGTGTCAGATAATATTCAAAAATTTATGGCAGAAGCATCTCACAATTTTGGGAAGATTTTATGCCGATTTTATTCTATTTTTCCATCTATAAATACCTCTCCTCTTCTCCCATTTTAGGAGCCCAGCAGCTCCAACAACATCCCGATACGCCGGAAAAATCCCCGGTCGCTCCCCCGTCCAAAAATCTCATCCAAAACTCGCGAAAAAGCCGTAATTCAATCTTCACTTCTCTATTTTTCATCTCCAGTAACCCATAACCCACACCAAAATTCTCCATTCGAAGTTTGTGTCCAAAGGATTCGAAGTCCTCAAAGCTGTTCAACATTTCTACAAAGATACAATCGCGATTCTAAAGCCGAGGTCTAAACCTTGGCCTTTGAGGGGATCCTCCCAAGTTGAGAGTGACTCTAATAGTCATCTCTAAGCATGGGTGGTTAAATTTGTCACAAAAAATCAAATTTTTCGAACAAAAACAAGCTACTGTCGAAAACCAAAATTTTGAAAATTTTCTCAAAAAATGAACCGTACGGTTCATTTAGGTGCACCGTACGGCCAACTTATGTTAGCCGTACGGCTAACCTCTGTAGCACAAAAAAAAATTCCTCTGTTTGTGCTCTGTTTTTCGGACTTCCTGCAACTTCTTTATTACACTTTGACCCCTTTACTCTCCTATAAGTGCTATTAAGTCTTTTTTTTTTTCTTTCTTATTAAATTTTATTTCCGTTATGGTTTTATGTATTATTTCTCTTTATTTACCCGTTTAATTGTCAAAGTTTTTCAATAAAATATTTTCTAAAATCCCACAAAAATTTAGTAGAAACCGGGAATTTCCCGGGCGAGCGGGGTGCTTTTTAATAAAACCTTCCCCGTTCGTAACCTGGCTTCCGAATCCCAGAATCTTTTCGCAGATCAAATCCTTTTTCAGAGTGGCACAAGAGTCATCAATTATTTTTCAACGGTTTCTCGGGTACCAAAATCATTTTCTAAATAAATCCCGGGTGGCGACTCACATTTTTCTTCTTCAATTTCAAAAATGCCAAATGGGCTTCTGAGCCGCGTGGATCTCACCGTCCACAAAATGGCGACTCCGCTGGGGATTTTTAAATTAATTTTTATTTTGGTATTTTACACTTGTAAAACGACCCCCGAAAGCTTGACAAAAACGAACACGCCCCGCGTGATCGAGAAAGGAATGGTGCAGTAACAGGGCTACGCCCGACCAATCCGGACTGGAGCTTTCCCAGTTATTTGCTTGAGTAAAATTTCAAAATAAAAATTGATTTATTGGTCAGCCAAATTTGAAAAATATTTGTGGGATTTTGAAAACAGTTTTATTGTTAAACTTTTGCATTGCACGTGCATCGATGTTGGACAAGCCCCGCCACTGCATCTTGGTTACCCTACCCGGCTTGCCGGTGTTAGGACATCCCAAGATTCTCGGCAACCCCGGACGTTGATGAGTCAGCCTGCCGTTCGACCTTTGCCATGCAGTACACTTGGCACTGGGAGGCAAATATTGGCTCTAGTCTAGGGAACCCCCTTAAAACCAAAACCCGGCCTTTGCATATAGTAAACCGTAGTACCTTCCAACATAAGACAGGAATCCGCAGGGTAGGACTATCTGTTATATCCTGTTTACCTGTTACCTGTTACTTGTTATTTACCTGTTAACTGTTCTACGTACATCCTGTTTGTCTGTTAATTGTTCATCTATCTTTGTATATATCACTCCATGTACATACTATCTCCATCTTGCATGCATACGTAGGGTAACTTAACCTTAGGTCATTACATCTTGTTCACATCCTTGAGGATTGCCCTAACAACCACACATTGTGTCGGATATATGATAATTCCTTTTTCTTCTTTTCAAAAAATAAAAATAAAAAAAAAAAAATACTGCACTTGGCTCCCTTTCCCAAAAGTGAAATACACATTTCCTTTATGGTAGAGTCGTCATGTCTGGAGGACCTTACAAGCGATTCAAGTCCACCCTCACCACCCACCAAGGGGCGCCCGTGTGGATAATCGAAGAAGTTCAGCCCGAGCAACCCCCATGCAAGCCAGAAGAGCCTCAACCAGGAAAACTCAACATAAAAGACCACATGGGGGAGGACCTTGATGAAAAACTCAGTCTGCTGGCCGAAGCCAACTTGCCTGGTGTGTATCTCCAATGGGATGCAAATGAAGGATGGAAGTTTTGCTTTCCCGAAAAGCCAGAGCCAATGCCAGAAAAAGATCACCTTAATGATGGAGCAAGATGACCGGGAGCTCGCAACCATGCCACCCGTGAAATACTTTGATGCCAATGGCCAGCCCGTCTACTACTTTGAAGACCCAGTCACAGGCCACAAGTACTGGGACGAGTGCGAATGTGACGTGTGCTTTGCAGATTGCCTTCTCAACAATGATGGCATGACCCCACAGCAGCTTAGGGAGCAGTACAAGCAGGAGAAGAACGAGGACCCCAAAGGAAAAGGAAAAGTTGATGAAACAGGACCCTCCGCAGGGTCGACATCTCCGAATCATCCATCCTCTTAAGAACGACTTTCAAAGCCAGAAATAATCATGCAATGATCAAATCAAACCAACATGGGTTTCTTTTGAAGAATCAAGTCAATCTATGATTCTTGTTAATTATTGGGTCTGTTGCTGTTTAATTATCAAGTTTGTCGCCAGATGTGAATATCCACTGACTTAATCCAGCCAGCTTGTGATTCTTAGCACCTGTTAATTATCGAGTCTGTTATCGAGTCTGTTGTTGTTTGATTATCGAGTCTGTTGTTGTTTGATTATCGAGATGGTTGTCAAGTTTGTCATGTCAGTTTGTAAAAATTTCATGCTATTAATAAGAAAAACCTTTTTAGAAAAAGAGCCAAATTTGTAGTTCTGAACTACGTCACGGCCTGATTCCTCTCCATGGGGATACGTAGGCAACCTCCGGTCCGGCCGTTGTTTTCATGGGAATTTGAATATATCCGAAAAAATAAGAAGGAAATTGGGGCAATCCTGCCATGCATCATGCATCATGCTCATGTACATAGATTTTGTTCCATTTTGTACATACCCTATACTCTGCATCCCTGAGTTCCATTTGTACATATCATCAGTACTAACCATTGGCAAAAAGAAGGAAAACCTCATACCGGGTTGGACTCGAACCCCTGAACAACGATTGGTTCGAACTGAGTCAAGAACAGAACAGTCAACCGGGAGCTCAGTTATGGTAGAGGAAACAGATGAAATTCAGCTTCTTAAGGATGCTCTGGAAGAACAGAAAACCACTAGTGCCAAGCAAATGGCCCAGATGATGCTCATGATCCAGAAACTGACTGCTCAACTCCCTCCACCAACCGGAGACTCAAGCAATCAGAACATGGAATCAGTATTGGCCAAACTGGCCAAGCTCGAGGAATCTGTTTAGAAACAAGAGAAAATAGAAGCTACAGGGATTGATATGGAGAAGTTGTGCCTTTTCCCGGATGCAAAGCTCCCCGATAAGTTCAAACCGATAGATTGGGACAAGTTTGATGGCAGCGGTGACCCGAAAGCTCATCTGCAAACATATGTGGGCACTTTGTCCATGTATGACGTTGGAAAAGATGCAATGGGCCAGATGTTTCAGCAAACTTTAACTGGACCTGCACTCTGCTGGTTTCTGAATCTGGACATCTCTAAGAAAAGGACATGGGAAGATATTGGTGTGGACGGTCGACCTCCACGCGGTTCGGATACGGTCTTTCGAAACGGTTCGAAAAACAAAAGATTTTAGAGTCGCCACCTGGGTTTTGGGAAAAGCAGTTTGGGACCCGAGAAACCAATTTGAAAATGATGATTTGAGCGAATGACTTATAAAACCAATTGAAAACCAGAGATTCGTTTTGGGTCCGGGAGCCAGGTTACGAACAGGGAAGGGTTTTAATGCACCCTGTTCGCCCGATTAAAAAAATCGGTCTTTACTAAACATTTGTGGGATTTCATTAGAAAACAATTTTATTGCTGAACCTCAACAGATAAACATTTAACTTGAACAAAGCAGACGATAATAATAAGAAAAGCAAATGACTAATATTGTAATTAACAGAAATCAAACGAAAATCCAAACTTCAAACTGTTCCTACAGGGGGAGGTTCAAATTTCACATTTTTACCGGAAACGTATGCCGTGCGGCACACTAGATGTACCGTGCGGCACAAACAGTGAGCCGTGCGGCACTGTTCTTCAAATTAACGATCAAATTTTCAAATGAGTACCGTACGGCACTCAAGGTGTACCGTGCGGCACAGTATGAGTACCGTGCGGCACACTTGGCTGCAAAACAGTTTGAAACTTTGGCTCTTCGAAATGATTGATCAGAGGCACATACAAGGTATGAAATGCATTCAAAATGAACTACTTTAAAGGGAGAAAGCAATGTATTGAGTATGGGATGTCCCTCCTTGTTGAATCGCTCCGTACGAGGCGATATTTTCACCGTACGACGCGACCGGGAGGTGTGAAATGAAACTAGACTTGCTGTAATTTGGGCATACCAAGCATGGAAATGATACAAGGAATCATTCCACCCTTGGTACCCTTCCCCTCAGGGTACCAAATTCAAGGAATTTGGCGAAACGGGTTTATACCTTCGGTTTCGAACTCTCGGATTAAACTTGTTTCCTGAACTTCTGAATGTTGCTTGACACTTCTCTGGACCTCACTTTCACTCTAGTATAGTGGTTAGAGGGATTGAAGGCTTGAGCTTTGGCAAACTTGGAACGGCTATCTTACGGCTTTAGAACCGAAAAACAGGGGATTGGATTTCAAAACTGGGTTTTGCTTTGGAAGAGATTGGTGTTGTTTTCTGAGTATTAGAGATGATAGTTAAGAGGTTTGGCCATGGAAATGACACTCAAGAGTGAAGCTTCATAACCATCTTTTCACAGAAATTTTTCTGGGATCGTCTCCCTCTCTCATTGGATTCAATCGGTTTATATAGAGGATGGGCAAGCCATAGCATGCCATAGTGCGCCGTTCTTGATTCTTGCCCATGGGGACAATGGCATGGGGAGTAGTATATCCCTTTCGGCCATGATCTTTCGGCCACGACCAGCAGGGCGGGGGAACCAATCTCGTCCGTGTTTTCTGCTGCTGGGAATTCGCGGAAACTGGGAACCCGTAAACAGTACCGTACGGTACACAAACTGTGCCGTGCGGTACAACTTGTGTACCGTGCGGCACACCTGGCCGTCAAATTTCCAAAACTCTGCTGTACGTGACACTGGCTGTCCCGTGCGTTGAGAGATGAGTACCGTGCGGTACTGTTGACTGAGTTGACTTGGAGAATTTCAATCCGAGAGTTCTTCCGGGTATTTCCGTTCATCATTGGGGATTAAAATGTACGTGAACGCTCATTTTGGGGTGTCTACAGTTGCCCCTCTTTGACGAGACTTACAATCATTGTGTCGACCGGAAGTCGCGTCAAAGATAGAAGACACCCCTCGATGCGGACGTCCTCGTACGAAAACAAACAAGTAATACATGATGCATGTGGTCGCGCTCGTGAGAGCTGCCTACGTACCCCGTTGTAGGGATCAGACCGGCGTAGTTCATCAGGGCCGAATGCATAAGGGTTTCTAGAAAACATACCTTTGATTGGGTAGTGGAGTTTGTCACTCTGCTTTTCAATGAGGGAAAAACGAATGATGTGCTATTGGTGCTGAAAACCGTTTTGTTAATGCTGGAGAGGACTTACGAAACCTTTTGTTGCTGACACAAGAAACCATTTGATGTTGAGGATAACTGTCGTTAATGCCGGAGAGGACTTACGAAACCACCGGATGCTGATAAAACTGTCGTTAATGCCGGAGAGGACTTACGAAACCGCCGGATGTTGGTAAAACTGTCGTAAATGCCGGAGAGGACTTACGAAACCACCGGATGTTGATGTTGATAAAACTGTCGTTTTTGCCTGGCGTGGACTTATGAAACCAACGGATGCTGATAAAACTGTCGTTAATGCCGGAGAGGACTTATGAAACCACCTTACGCTGATAAAACTATCGTTAATGCCGGAGAGGACTTACGAGACCATTCGATGTTGATAAAAATTGTTGTTGTAAATGCCGTTGAGGACTTACGAAACCATCGGATGCTGATCAAACTGTCGTTAATGCCGGAGAGGACTTACGAAACCACCTGATGCTGATAAAACCGTTGTTAATGCCGGAGAGGACTTACGAAACCACCTGATGCTGATAAAACCGTTGTTAATGCCGGAGAGGACTTACGAAACCGCCGGATGTTGGTAAAACTATCGTAAATGCCGGAGAGGACTTACGAAACCACCGGATGTTGATGTTGATAAAACTGTCGTTTTTGCCTGGCGTGGACTTATGAAACCAACGGATGCTGATAAAACTGTCGTTAATGCCGGAGAGGACTTATGAAACCACCTGATGCTGATAAAACCGTTGTTAATGCCGGAGAGGACTTACGAAACCACCTGATGCTGATAAAACCGTTGTTAATGCCGGAGAGGACTTATGAAACCACCTTACGCTGATAAAACTATCGTTAATGCCGGAGAGGACTTACGAGACCATTCGATGTTGATAAAAATTGTTGTTGTAAATGCCGTTGAGGACTTACGAAACCATCGGATGCTGATCAAACTGTCGTTAATGCCGGAGAGGACTTACGAAACCACCTGATGCTGATAAAACCGTTGTTAATGCCGGAGAGGACTTACGAAACCACCTGATGCTGATAAAACCGTTGTTAATGCCGGAGAGGACTTACGAAACCACCTGATGCTGTTTATGCCATCGAGGACTTACATAACCAAATGGTGCTTGTATACTGTCGATGGAACTGATAAGTGCGCATGCGAAGTTAACGAGGATTAGCCTGAGTGAGATTGCTGGCAACCTTGGCTTAGAAACCTTTGAGGAGGTTGAATCGGGTGCAAAAACTATTTAGGAACATAGGTGTGTACCGTGCGGCATCAATACTGTACCGTGCGGCAGAAATGGCGTGCCGTGCGGTACAAATGGCAAAAGGGTGTACCGTGCGGTGTACATATTGTGCCGTACGGTAGAGTGTATGTGCCGTACGGCACAAGTGGCTATTAAAACCGCCCAAAACCGTTTCGTTTTCTCCCACTCTTTCAAACGCATTCAAACATTTTAGTCAGTTATTCTGAGAGCGTGGTATTCCGAGAATCTTCATTTCCTTCAATCTTCTTACTCCTCCTTCCTTCCCTCAAATCTCCTTCAATCTTTCGATCGAAAATCTCCCCAAAACCCATATTTTCACTTCCGAAATATACTGGTATGGCAGATTCCGGGGAGGCACCGAGCGGTTCGGCCATGTCTACCGGCGATTCGTCGTCGTCGGCGCGCGGGGAGGGTAGTACTTCCTCCAGCAGGTCTGGAAGTGATTCGTCCATGGGAGTTCCGGCCGATGTCGGCCCAAATGTTGCAGGCCCAGTTCTTGAGCCCCACCGTGTGGCACCGATTGGGGCCGAAACACCACCACCCATGCCGGAAGCGGCTCATACGAGACTGAGTGGGACTCACACGGGTGAGGTTTTGACTCCGGTGTCATTACAGGGGGCCGAGAGCGTGGGTACTGCGCCGACGATGGGCAGCAGTGGTGTGGGGGACGATTTGGGTACCGCACGGCACACTGAGAGTGCCGTGGATGATGCTGGGAGTGCCGTGCCAGTAGATTCGAGTACCGTACGGCCTGATGAGAGTGCTGCGCCTATTGATCAGAGTACCCCTGGTGGTGATGGTATTGTTGGTGATGATCAGAGTGTTGTAGCTAGCCGTGAGGGGCCGGAGGTCATGGATGTTGATCCGTCAGGTACGGGTGCTATGAGTTTGAGTGGGATAGATGTTGTGGTAGAGAGAGCCCGTGCTCAGGAGAGCGGGTCTCAAGCTGAGGGTATCCCGAGGGATGTTTTGGTTGAGGATGTGACCGGGGGTAGTAGTACTGAGAGTGAGGAGGTGCCGTTGGTGAGGCGCATAGCTCCAGGTCCGGCTATTGCGATTGGTACTGCCAGAGTGCCAGAGGAGAGTGCTGAGATAGAGATAGAGCCTTCGGAGCCTCCGTTGTTTACACCTGCCGTTGGTTCTTCTCGTGGGTCTGGTCTGACTTTGGCAGACACTCTGGAGGGAGCGAGAGATGAGGACATAGCAGCGACCTTACAGGAGTTTCCCCGGTTTGAGAATGTCCTGGTTCAGGAGGGGATGGCGTCCATTGTCAGGGATGCTGAGCAGGAGGAGAGGGAGAGAGAGGCTGATGTAGCTGCCGGAGAGGGGCGTTTGACTATAGTCCGGGAGGTTGAGTTATCTATGGATCACAGGGTCCCTTTTACTCCTGCTACTTATGTGCCACGGGTGCACTTCTTTGTTCCTCAGGGGTGCGATACTTATACCCCTCTGCTGCCTACGTACCCAGATACGAGTGTGATTCGAGACCGTTCGACTCACATTGCGTATAGGAATCCTTTGGTATGTATCCTCTGTTTATCCTTTTCTGCTTGTGCTTGTTCATTTGCTTGCTTGTACATTCTTGTTAACAATACTGACTGAAGTTTTGTCATGCCTTTGTTTAACAGACTGAGAGATCTTTGGGTGGCTATGGAGGTTCTGCGCATTCTTTGGAGTATTACCGCGCGTTGCCATCACGAGTGAGGGCTTTGGTTGATGCCTCTGGGTTCACCATTTTTATCCGGCTTCTGACAGTGACTAGGACGGATCGCAAGCTGATACGAGCCCTGGTGGAGAGGTGGTGGGATACTACCAACACCTTCCACTTCAGATTCAGGGAGATGACGATTACTCCCCTTGACTTTGCTGCGATCACCGGTCTGAGAGTTGGAGGTGATCCCATCCCCTTTGACTCAGAGCTGTACTTGGACCCTGCTGCCGTTGAGCACTACCTAGGGAGGAGGCTTGGAGGTATTGAGTCAGGGGTGAGGTATACTATCTTGGTGGGTTTCTGGGACCACGAGCCAGAGTCAGAGGAGGAGGCTAGGCAGATGGCGAGAGCCTACTTGTTGTACCTCTTTGGTGCCTCCCTGTTTCCGAACAGGCAGGGCGTGGTGCACTTGGGTTGGTTGCCTGCACTGGAGGATCTGGAGACTGCTGGGAGGTTCGACTGGGGCGGCGCCGGTCTGTGTACTGTGTACTGCTTCCTTGGTTGCGTGTGCCGTGGTGTGGGCACGAGCCTTGGTGGCTACTGGAGGGTGCTAGAGGTAAAGCTTTGCTTGTATTCCTCTTTCAATGATAATGTTTTTATCCATGTTTCTTGATTTGACGACTTTCTGAACATGCAGGTGTGGGCTTATGAGGTGCTGGGTGTATTTGCCCCGGCCAATTCGCATAGCAATGAGGATGTGCTCCCGCGTGCCGAGAAGTGGGGGTCAGAGTACACAGGAGGTGGTGACCATAAGGGAGATTTGAGGACTTTTCGGCTCTTTCTGGACACTACTACAGGAGATAGGGTAAGCCTTTTTTACGATTTCAAATATTCATGCTTTATTGTCTTCCTGACAAACCTTTCTTTCTTGTAGGTGAGATGGAATGTTTGGCATAGGATGCGCAGGGATTACTTGGTTAGGAGCAGGGAGCTGACACGGAGTCGAGTGCTGCTGGAGTGCCCTTACGGTTGGCGATGGTACTTGGGTGACAGGGTTTCCCGTCAGTCCCTCGGGATTGACCATTTCAGAGTGCCTTCGCCGTTGCCTCCTCTTGTTCAGAGGACTGAGGAGTACACCCGAGCTGAGATAGAGAGATATACGGTGCCGACAGAGGTGGTCTTCGGTCTTTCGATAGATTATGAGGGTTTCTTGAGCACACACTTGGCATATGACCTGGACATGGAGAACCGTTTGAGGGCCGGTGTTGCTTTACCTGAGTTGAGGAGAGAGATTGAGGTGGTGACTGCTGACGGAGCACTTGGAGTGGTGACGGTGCCTCATATCACTCCTACAGTTACTCTTGCCACGACAGAGGTGACTTTTGATTATTATGCTTGCTTCTATTACTTGTTTATACCAGTATCTCATGTATTGCTGACGCCCCTTTTGAATTTCAGATTCCTGTTGAGTGGGCGGCGGCGTCGTACCAGCTGGCGCAGGACTTGCAGGCCATGGTCCGTCAGTTTGTGATGGGCATGGCCCCAGAGGTGCGCCCGCGGGCTGAGCCAGGAGTTGTACTTGGTCGTGGCCGGAGAGCTACTAGAGGGAGGGCACCGGCCCGTGGTGTTGGAGAGGCTAGCAGAGGTAGAGAGACCGGCCGAGGTACTCGCAGGAGGAGGGAGAGTACTAGCAGTGAGAGAGGAGCTAGCCGAGGGGCCACCCCTAGTGCCGGGGCTGCTGAGGTATACATTGGACTTGTCTTTCTTTTCTATTTGATCGTGCATGCCTTTCACTGCATTCTGACAAGTTTTGCTGCTTGTGTAGGGAGCGTCAGGCTCTGGGAGTGCTAGGCGTTCCACGCCTCGAGTTACTTCAGTGACTCCCCCTTCAGGCCGAGTCCTTCGTTCTTCTGAGAGACGGAGAGAGAGTGTACAGCAGAGGGAGGAGCCTGCGGAGAGCAGTAGTACTGATGACGATCCTGCTACGCCAGAGGAGTATAGACCTCGGGGGTCCGAGCTTCCAAAGCGCCCTCGTACCTGAGACAGTAGTTAGTGATAGCATTTTTCTAGGTGGGGCCTGCGTGCCTCTTTTTGATTTAGGCATCTGTTTAGCCTTCTGTATAGATGGCCTGCGAGCCGTAGTAGTTGATGACACATTGGGCCTGTTTGCCTCTGGATATGGTTTCACTTATCATGTGGATATTTTGATCCTGGTTTTATAAAAATTCGCATTTTATTCATATTGGCAATGAATCTGGAAAATCAAAGTTTGCATGTGAGTACTTAACTTAAAGCAACTGAATTCGAGACCAACAAACTTGTATATGGAAAACTTGATTTGCATTTATGGTTGTGACTCATAGGACTCAATGAAATGGAACTAAATTTTTGAACTTATATGTGCCATGTGTGGACTAACGTCAAGAGGATGACGCTTGTTGTGCACATATGTTGGCATCGCTGTTGACAAACAAATGGAATGACTCATGGATACAACATGTTACACATGAATTGACCACGCTTGTGGGGTGGCGTTATCATGTATAGCTCGTCGATACTTCTATTCCTTGGTATTCAAGTCTTCGAGACTTTTGATCATTAATTTCTGGTTGAGGTTGCCAACCGACCCCTCCAATAGGTCGTAGGCGCGCGCCATGGCTTGCATGCATAAGCTTTGTGCCAAAGAAAAGCACGGAGTGAGTCCCGGAGGCTCAAAACTGAATTTTGCTTGGAATCTGGCCAGTTGTGCCGTGCGGCACTGAAACTGTGCCGTGCGGCACTATTAGTGTGCCGTACGGTACAGGCCTGATAATGCCAAAAAATCTGCCACTTGCAGCGGATTTCTGGTCCTCCCTTTCGGCGTTTCATCACTTCAACGCACGTCCTAGGGACTTGAAGAGCCATTGTGGGGCATGTTTTGAGGGAACTTATCATTTTTAACATGATTCCTTGCGGTCTTCGAGTTGACGCGTCTTTCGAGGTGACCTTTGGAACTTGAAATTTCGTATTGTTCCTCATGCATGGTGGCTATAAAAAGCTGTTCATTTCCCCCCTTATTTGCACTCCAAATTCATAAACTCTTTCCTTGTTAACCCCGCCCCTTTTCTTGCACAATGGTGGTGAGCTTCTCAGCCTTGATGCGCCCCTGGCTCGATGATCTCGATGGCTTGGATTGGCTGCACTTTCGGGGTCATAGGCTGACTTCCCTTCGTTATATTCGAGACGTGTCCATACGTCCAGAGTTGTTGCGAGCTGCAACACAATTCTGGGACCCTGAGGTGCATGTCTTCCGCTTTGGTCTCCACGAGTTATGCCCCACTGTGGAAGAATTCTTCGCATACCTTGGAGGTTTTGATTTGGCGGAGCCCATCGTTCCACTCTACGGAGTTGGTTTTGCCCCAGTGTTGTCTTCCAAGCTAGGGATAAGTAACAATGCTGCTAAGTCCCTAATTCGTGGAGGCTTTCTGAATATCCCACGCTTGATTGAAGGATTCCGCTCTGACAACTTTGCTCTGTGCTTGTGTTTACTGGCTGCATTCTTGTTCGTGCAATCTGATGGTCAAGCAAGCTCTTCCCTGGTTGGTGTGGTTATGCAAATTGAGGAGCGTAATGATGTAGCCCCCATGGTTCTGGCTGAAACTTTGATGGGTCTAGATGGGGTTCATGCCGGTAGGACCGACATCTTCGGAGGTAGTCCGCTGCTCCTACAGGTAGGCTTCTCACTCAGCTCTCCTTTTTCTGGCTTTTACTCGTACTCATTTTACCTCAGCGCTCAGTTTAAAGTTGTCTAAGGCTTCTTACTTGTTTTCTCTCTTTCACACAGCTGTGGTTATGCGACAAGGCTAATCTGCTGGAGCCTGTGCCAAGAAACCGGGTTCATGAAACTCAAGGGTTCGTTATCAGGGATTTCAGGGAGGTTTTTGATGACGCGGGAGGTTGGACTCAGGTTCTTTCCCGGCTCACAGAAGAGGTAATCTCTTGGCGTTTGACTTGGATTGATCTTCCTGACATGGCTATTAGCAACATGGGGCGTCAGCGAGTGATTCTGGCAGGTTTGACTCGATGGACTTTCTACATTCCAAATCGCATCCTCCGTCAACTTGGAGCTCGTCAAGTACTGCCGCCTGCGGGTCCTGAGGATTTCGTCATACCGAATTTCAATGTTGCCACCTTCAGGGCTTACCAGAGCAATTGGAGGGAGCGTACGACCATTCCAAGAGACTTATATCCCAGTGTTCTTCTTCCGACACGCTATAAGAGATGGTTGACAAGGGATATTGAAGCAAGAGACAATGGAAACTAAGACAGACTTTTAGACTCGATCTTAATGTGCCTGAAATAAGTTGTGCACCCAGTGCTATGGATGTTTTTATTTCTTTTGTTTGAAAGTTTCATGCTCAGCCATGTAATCGAAGAAGCTTTGTTTGAATAAAACTTTGAGTTTTGAGAATTTTCTGCTCTTGATTCTTACTGGTTCTGCCTGCGAAATGCGTATGAGGACTTGGAATCAACTCGAAAGATTGTGACCGAACCTCGGGATGAGGCTGCCTACGTATCCCTTGTAGAAAGGAATCAGGTCATGACGTAGTTCAGGACTACAATTGTTTGGTTAGGGTTCGCTCGGGTATTTACACTTTTCCTTTTTGCGCTCTGAATTTTGCCTAGCACCACCTTTTCAGGTTTTCGGTCTAGCGAGCTTTTGATTGTTTTTGGCCTTATCTTTTGCCTAAGCTGCCCTTTCGGGTTTTCGGCCTAGCAGGCTTTTGCTCTAATTTTTGCCTGGAACTGCCCGCCCTTGCGGTTTTCAGTCCAGCGAGCTTCTCTCAGGGGTAATATCTCTTGAGTTGATCCAAGTTGACCAGAGTAGAAAACTCGTTGCCGTCAAGATCGATGAGTTGTGTTGCACCTCCGGACAAGATCTTCTTGATAATGTAGGGCCCGGCCCATTTTGGTCGAAATTTCCCGCGCGGATCGAACACTGGAGCCCGAATCTCCTTCAAAACCATGTCGCCTTCTTGTAAATCTCTGGACTTCACCTTCTTGTTAAAAGCACGGGCTATTCGGCGCTGATATCCCTGAACATGATATAAAGCTTTAAGCCGTCTCTCATCGAATAGCATGAGCTCTTCAAACCTTGCGTTTTGCCATTCAGCTTCATCAATTCTTGACTCCGCCATGATCCTTAAAGACGGGATTTCGAGTTCGATGGGAAGAACAGCCTCCATGCCGTAAACCAAAGAGTAGGGTGTTGCCCCTGTCGGAGTTCGAATGGACGTCCGGTATCCCCATAATGCTAAAGGCAGCTTTTCGTGCCAATCTCGTGCAGACTCGATGGTTCTTCCTAGTATAGACTTGATGGTCTTGTTGGCCGCTTCCACAGCTCCATTGGTTTGCGGTCGATAAACAGTTGACTTATGAACCTGAATCCCGAATTCTTCAAGAGTCTCTGCCGCTCTCCCCTTGAAATGAACCCCGTTATCTGATACGAAAGCCTGAGGGACCCCGTATCTGTAGATGACATTCTGCTTGATGAAATGAGCAACCTGGACCGCTGTGAGGGTCGTGTAGGAAGCAGCTTCAACCCATTTGGTGAAGTAATCAATTGCAACTAGGATGAACTTGTTTCCATTTGACGCTGCTGGCGTGATTCTGCCGATAATGTCTATGCCCCAGACGGAGAAGGGCCAAGGCGAGGTCATGGAATGCAATTCTGATGGCGGGACATGCATGAGATTGGCGTGAATCTGACATTTGTGACATCGCCTCACATATTCGATACATTGAGTCTCCATGGTTGACCAATAGTAACCTTGTCTTAAGACTTTCTTGGCGAGCATCATGCCATTCATATGAGGGCCGCAAACTCCTTTATGGATTTCTTCCATAATTCGGCTGGCTTCTTCTCCGTGTACACACAGTTTGTGTGTCCCACAATAGGATCTCCGATATAGCTGTCCTCCACAAATGATGTATTGAGACGCCAACCTCCGAAGAGCTATTTGGTCCTTCTTGTCTGCTTCTGCCGGATACTCGCCTCTTTCGATGAAGTTCCAAATGTCGTGAAACCACGGCAAGCCATCGTTTGGCTCGTCAATGGCCATGACGTACTCATAAACAGGCTTGTTTCTTTGTTCAATTATAACTGGCCGGAGTTTGACTCCGTTTGGTATCTCAACCATGGAGGCTAGCGTTGCAAGGGCATCGGCGAACCGATTCTTCAACCTTGGCACATGCGTGAAGGTGACCATCTGAAATCGCGGGATCAAATCATCTAGGTCTTGATGATAGGGTTTCAACTTATCTTCCTTGACCTTCCATTCACCGTTTGCTTGCGACACCACCAAGTTCGAGTCTCCGACGACTTCTAGTCTTTTGACTCCAATTTCTAAGGCGGCTTCCATCCCTACAATGCAGGCTTCATATTCTGACTGGTTGTTGGTGACCTCAAAGTTTAATTTGAAAGCCAGAGGGATATGTGATCCTTCTGGGGAAATTAACAGTACTCCGATTCCAAATCCTTTCTGATTGGCTGCTCCATCAAAATACAACGTCCAGACATCGTTGGTGGTCGTCATCACATTCTCATCTGGGAATTCAAATTCCACATCTTCTGGACCTTCTACCGGGTAATTGGCAAGAAATTCGGCGACAGCCCTTCCTTTTACTGACTTTCTGGTAACATACTTGATGTCGAATTCTGCTAGCAAAAGCAACCATCGCGCTAACTTGCCTGTAAGCGCGGGCTTCTCAAACAGATATTTGAGAGGGTCCATTCGAGAAATCAGCACAACAGAGTAAGCCAACATATAGTGTCTCAACTTCTTGGAAGCCCAGACCAAAGCCCAACAAGTCTTTTCCAGGGGAGTATATCGTTCTTCGCATCCAACCATCTTCTTGCTAATGTAATATACGGCTTTCTCAGATCCGCCTTCACCTTCTTGTGCTAACATGCATCCCATAGCTGATGGAGTGACTGACAGATATAGAATTAAAAGTTGCCCCGGTACTGGTGGCATTAGTACTGGAGGATTCTGCAAGTATTTCTTGACTGCTTCAAAGGCTTTCTGGCACCTGTCGTCCCACTTGAATGTCACGCCTTTCTTGAGAAGGTGAAACATCGGCTCGCAAGTTGTGGTTAACTTGGCGATGAATCTGCTGATGAACTGAATCTTGCCGAGGAAACTTCGTACTTCTTTCTCCGTCTGTGGTGGTTCCATTTCAAGAATGGCCTTGATTTTGGATGGATCCACTTCAATTCCTCGGGTTGTGATCATGAAACCCAACATCTTTCCCGCTGTAACCCCGAATGTGCATTTCTCGGGATTGAGACGCAATCTGTACTTGCGAATTCTTTCAAAGAACTTTCTCAGGGCGTGCAGGTGTCCTTCTCTTTCCTTGGATTTGACGATCATGTCGTCCACATATACCTCGACTTCTTTGTGAATCATATCATGCAATAGAGTTGTAGCAGCCCTCTGGTAAGTAGATCCGGCATTCTTTAACCCAAATGGCATAACCTTGTAACAGTAGGTGCCCCACTCTGTGGTGAAAGTTGTCTTCTCTCGGTCCTCGGGGGCCATGAGAATCTGATTGTGGCCTGAAAAACCATCCATGAACGATAGCAATGCGTGCCCCGCAGTGTTGTCTACGAGTACATCTATATGTGGCAGCGGGAAGTCATCCTTGGGGCTGGCTTTGTTTAAATCTCTGAAGTCCACACAGACTCTGATTTTCCCGTTCTTTTTGGGAACAGGTACAATGTTGGCGACCCACTGAGGGTACTCCGTGACCATCAAGAACCCTGCGTCTAACTGCTTCTGAACTTCCTTCTTGATTTCCAATACCCAGTCTGGTCTCATCTTCCTTAACTTCTGCTTGACAGGTTTTGCATCTGGATACAGCGGGATTCGATGCTCTACAATTTCTGGATCAATTCCGGGCATGTCCGCGTGAGACCATGCAAAAACATCTTGAAATTCTTTCAGAAGATTCGAGTGAGCTTTAAACTCCTCTGGAGATAGCCCAGAACCAATTTGAACCATTCGCGGATCACTCTCTCCTCTCAGATTTATTGAAATTACTTCTTCTTTTAGAGGCTGAGCATGCCTTTCATTTTCTCGTTCGATTAGGGATCGGAGTTCTTTTGGAATTTCTTCCTCAAACTCAATCCCATCATCGTCCGGGTCAACACAATTTATTTCAGACACAGCAAGATAAGCAAAGTCAACTTCATTCATTGCAAAAGAGGTGGCCCCAGGGGCGTGATACATGAGAGTAGACTCAAATTCAAAAGAAAAATGATGACGCGGAGGGCTGACAGACACATGCATTGACTCAGAAGTGGTCCCGAACTCAGTGTTAAACTCAGACTCAATGCTAGATTCTGACTTAGACTCAAATTCAGTGCCAATATAAACAATTTTAGGTAGAAAAGTGCAGTTTTTATAAATTCCATTGGCATCCACAATGAGTGAGGTCACATCTCCAAGGGCTTCTTGGCTTAGCATCATCAGCTCCATGTCTCCAACAGGTTCCAAACTAATTGTCATGGCAGCAGACCCGTCCTTGACCGTACCTGTCAGATTTTCGTCCTCAAACAACGATATCAGGTTCCCTGAGTCAAAAACTTCAATCCAGTCAGATTTGCATCGCTCGACCAACTCTTCTGGCTTCGCCGATTCATCATCACTGTCCCATGAGTCGTTGGCGAAGATTTCGAACCCTGGCAGTTTGGTCTTCTTCTTCACATCCCAAAACAGTTCCGGCTCTCCTTGGTAGATAGCCTCTTTTCCTTTGATAAAGCGAATGGGACCTTTCTTCGGTTGAACGCGAGTTCGGGCTTTCCATCCGCTTCCTTTCTCATCTCCACTGGGTTGATACCCAAGGCCGAAGTGGTTGTTGTTTACAGGGAACTCCGGGAATTCAGCTATCCCTTGATTGTTGCGGCCTAATCCCAGACCGGGCATGTAAGCCATCTTCCTCATCATTTCAATGGCCGTTGAGCTAATCGAGAAGTCCTCATCCATTTTGATAGTGAGAACTGTCCCAGCGGTGTCAAAAGAGAAACCTCCAAGGGTGACGTCTTCTTCTCCATGCATAATCTCGAGCAGAGGGGCGTTGTCAGAAACATGGGGACGAATCCCAGATTCCCCATAAATAGTTAGAGTTCCTGTGGCTAAACCAAGCTGAACTTTCTGATGCAGCGAAGATGGTACTGCCATGATGTCTGGGTGGTGAAGCCATGGTCTACCCAGCAGTAGGTTGAAAGACGAAGGAATGTCAAGCACGTGGAACTCGACTTTAGACTTGAAATCTTCGACAGACATTTCCAGTTGGACAACTCCAACTACATCCCTGCGCGTATTATCATAAGCACGCACTCCGAGGCTCGATGGTTGGAAATCCTTAGTCGTGAATCCCAGGCAGTAGGCTGTGCGCAGTGGACAAACATTTAAAGCAGATCCATTATCTAGGAGGATAACAGGGACCCACTTCCCTACACACTTCATGGTGATGTGTAATGGCTTGTTGTGGCCGGCTCCTTCCGGCGGCAGATCTTTCTCGGTGAATGTCACGACATGTTTTGCCTTGTTTGGCGCAAGCAAGGCCACTAGAGCTTCGGGGGGAATGTCGGGTGGCACCTCCATGTTTGACAGAGTTTTGATCAACTTCTGACGGTGTTCCCTGGATGAGGAAAGCAGCCCCCAGATGGATATAGATGCTGGAGTTCTTTCAAGTTGCTTCCGGATGGGGTTTTCCACTGGCATGGGATTCCTCTGTGATGGTTGAATTATAACTTCTGGTGTTTGAGTGACACCTTCTGGGTTACTTGGAATTGAGTCGTGCTGGACGGGATCGTCCCAAACAAATGCCCCAGCTTGAGCGTGGTTAGAAGTGTGGCCTCTTTGCAGGTCGGCAGGTTGATAGATTCGTCCGCTTCGCGTTACTCGGTTGACCGACGGTGGCTTTTCATCCCAAAAGTCTGAAAATTCATTGACCTTCCGCTTCCCAGCCTTGATGGATTCCAGCTTCTGCTGAGTATCAAAATACTCGGTCCAAAAACCTGCGACATTGCTCTCGGCTTTCTGTTTCTCGATTTTAATATCTCCCATCTTCTTTTCCAGATTTTCCACCGCTCGATCATGCCAAAATGAATGATCCAGTATGGTTTTGTTGACAGTCCACATTTCACCGTTATCAAACAGGACATCGATCACGTCTTCTTTATTCCACAATGAATCCGTGGGATCCTCCGTCAGAGCGGAAACATTTGACTGAGGATGAAACGTCACGGATGGCCGAGACAAAGATTCGTTGATAATGTAAGCTTGAGGAATCCATTCATGATCCCCAAAGATGGTTTCTATGGCAGAATGCCCTTCAATTCCAAGAAGTGGAGGTGGCAGCGAATTATCTGGAAGATTGCTGCTAGGGACCCAATGATAAACTTCTCCGAGTGTCCGATTCCATATGTCTCCGGGTTCTTCAAACAGAGTAGGGAGTGAAATTGCATCAAGTGGATCAGCACAAATTGCCTCCCATCTTTCCCGCCAATCTTCTTGTTCATTAGGCTCCACATATGCGAGAGTATGTACCATGCCGGCGATGCATACAACTTTGTCAATCCTACAGATGCTGGGATCAGTTGGTATGGAGACAACTGGTTTGTTATGAGAGTCGGGGATGACGAACCGGCTTGGATCCCACTCCTGGCGGAACTCTTCCCAGTCTTGATCATTCATAGCCCATTCTTCACTTTCTGTGATGTCCGCCCATCTAGGTTTTGACCTTGATTTGATGCTTGTGAGGGAGCAAACTTCCGACTCCTCCGATACGGGAACAACTGGTTTAGGCTCGGTGGCCGGTATGATGTAAAGATTCGGGTTTAATTTAGTGGAGCTTGGGTTATCTGGAGTGGAGCTGAAGGAGATTTGGTTGATTCGGGTATTGGGTTGGTGTTCCGGCATGGGGTTAGAGACGGTGTTTGGCTTTTTATGGGGGGGTGGAATTGTTCCGTCTTCAATGAGATCCTGAATCTTGTGTTTAAGACGGATACAATTGTTGGTATGATGGCCGGACATTTGGTGGTAGGAACAGAAGGCGTTCGGGTTATGGTTTGGAGGAAGCACTTTGGGTGGCTCGCGAGGCTCTAGCGGTTTGATGACGTCCTTCTCAAGGAGCCTTTGGTAAACTGTTGTTAAGGGAAAAGGGAATTGGTAGAAATTTCTTGCTTGCCGGGCTGGCTGGGCTGCTATTTGGTTAATAGGCTCGGTTTTGGTTGGTTTGGGGTTTGAGGAGCTGGCCTGAGCATGATTGTACTGGTTGGTTCCAAACAGGGTATTGCTGTTGCCAGAGTAAACTCGTCTGGGTTTGACAGATTCTCCTTTTTCAAATATACCAGTTCTGAGTGCATCTTCTACTGCGAGGCCGGCCTCGTAGAAAGTTTTGAAGTCGGCGGTGGTTTGGAAAACCACCAAGTGCTTTGCAAAATCGGGTGCCAAGTTCTTCGTGATAATTCTCATTTGCTCCTTCTCCGAGGGTCGATCCATCATCTGAGATGCTTTCCCTCTCCACCTTCTGATAAAGTCCGCAAAGGACTCATTGGCTCCCATCCTGGTTGCATCCAATTCCCGGATAGTCATCTCAAGCTGAACGTTGTAATTGTACTGGGCCATGAAAGCTGTCCCAATATCCTCCCAACTCCCTTTCTTTGAAATGTCAAGATTTAAAAACCATCGCAGTGCTGGCCCTGTCAATGTTTGCTGAAACATTTGACCCATAGCATTATTTTCAATGTTGTACATGGACAGAGTGCCCACGTATGCTTGTAGATGAGCTCTCGGGTCTCCGTTCCCATCAAATTTCTCCCAGGTTATGGGCTTGAATCCCTCGGGGAGTTTGGCGCCGGGGAATAGACACAACTTGTCCATGTCAATACCTGTGGCGGTTATCTTCTCTTGTTTCTGGACAGATTCCTCGAGTTTGGCGACTTTTGCCATCATTGCTTCTAAATTCGGATGCTCTTGCGGAGGTGGTTGCTCCCCTGGTGGCTTGTTCTGAAAAGTTAAACCTTGTATTAGGAGTAACATCTCAGCCATTTGATTATCACTGCGTTCCCGCTGTTCTTCGAAGGCTAGCCTGAGAGCCTCGATTTCACTTTTGCCCGCCATATCTGTAGGATGTGCTGAATCTGACTGGACCGCTTTTGACTCAGTTCGAATTAATCGTTGTTCGGGAGTTCTGGTCCAACTAGGTACAGTATTCTTCTTGCCCTTACCAATGATTGAAACTGATAGCGGAAAAATGAACTTAGTGACTGGTGCCAAAGAAATGCTATGTGTAGGAATTTATGTACAAATGAAAGAATGATGCATGATGTGCGATGCAACCACAGCTTTGGAAAGGATTGCCCCAATTTTCAGTGCTCTGTTCAATATATCTGAATTTTTGGATTTGCAAAATGAAGGCCGAACCTTTAGGGGTTGCCTACGTATCCTCATTTCGGAGGAATCAGGCCATGACGTAGTTCGGGACTACGATCGGCTCTTTTCTTTATCATAGGAAAAGCACTAACTCCATAAAACAAAGCACAAACTGACTCAATAAAGCAAAGTACAAACTTGGTAAGCAAAATACAAACAAAATACAGACTCGATAAGCAAAATACAGACTTGGCATTCTCAAAAAGGGCCCTGTTGGCTTGATCTGCTGACTACTGGCTGGCTGCCGATTCTTAGTCCGACTCGGTTGTTGGATCTGCTCGGGGAGCATTCCGGACTTGGTCCTCCTTGAGTTGCTTGGGAGACAGATTATCATTCAGAAGGAGACCATTTTTAATGCAGCCTTCGCAATCACACTCATCCCAGTCTTTGTGTCCCGTCACTGGGTCTTAGGAGTAGTAGACTGATGTTCCGTCTGGTTGGAAGTTTTTGACTGGCGGCATGATATCCACTTCTTCATTATCACTTTCTCGCTCCACCCTGACAGTGATTTTGTCGGGGACGTCTTTGGCTCCGTTGTCTGCAGGGAGGTGGAATTTCCAACCTTGATCATTCGCATGTTCAGAGTTGTCCCATTGAAGAGTTAAACCTGGCTGATCAGATGTGACTAGTTGGTGAAGCAACCCTTCAAGCTTGTCTTTATCTGGTACCTCATTCCCTATTTCTTCATTATCCATCTCTTCAAGTATCCACACCGGTGCCCCATGATGGGTGGTAAAGGTGGACT
The DNA here is from genome assembly GCA_020921065.1 of Vaccinium darrowii. NCBI lineage: Eukaryota > Viridiplantae > Streptophyta > Magnoliopsida > Ericales > Ericaceae > Vaccinium > Vaccinium darrowii. The sequence continues at coordinate 903,716 of CM037159.1, read as the reverse complement.
TGAGCTTTTTGTTTTCGGATTGATTGCTCATTTTTGGGTTACAGACTCTGATAAAATACAACATTCTAATTACCGCGAGGAAGAGAGCCAATCGCAGAATTTTCTTTAAAAAGAGTTTATTTTATTGGACAGAGCCTTTGATTATCGGGACAACCCTTCTTATTACCGTGGAAGTGAGGATGTGACAACCTAAGGTAAAAGCTATCATGTATGCGCATGCAATACAGGTAGATGACAAGCGGTTAAACAGTTAACAAGGCATATCACATAATCTTAACCTGTGGGTCCCTGCCCTAGTTTGGAAAGTTCTAGGTTAATTATATGCAAAGGCCGGTTTTGGTTTAGGGGGTTCCCCAGACTAGAGCCAATATTTGCCTCCCAGTGCCAAGTGTACTGCATGGCAAAGGTCAAGCGGCAGGCTGACTCATCACGGTCCAAGGTTGCTGAGCATCCGGGGATGTCCTAACACCAGCGAGCTGGGTAGGGTAACCAAGACGCAGCAGCGGGGTTTATCCAACATCGATGCAAGTGATGCAAAAGTTCAGCAATAAAATTGTTTTCAAAAATCTCACCAATGTTTTTCAAGCTTGGCTCGCTCTTTAAATTAATCAAAATTTTTGAAATTCTACTCATGCGAACAACCGAGAAAGCTCCAGTCCAGACTGATCGGGCTTTCACCCTGACATCAATCCTTTCTAGTACAGCGTAAAGCACGTACTTGGTGTCAAGCCTTCGAATGGTCATTTTACAAGTGTAAAATTTCAAAATAAGGATTAACTTAAAATATTCCCCAGCAGAGTCGCCATTTTGTGGACGGTCGACCTCCACGCGGTTCGGATACGGTCTTTCGAAACGGTTCGAAAAACAAAAGATTTTAGAGTCGCCACCCGGGTTTTGGGAAAAGCAGTTTGGGACCCGAGAAACCAATTTGAAAATGATGATTTGAGCGAATGACTTATAAAACCAATTGAAAACCAGAGATTCGTTTTGGGTCCGGGAGCCAGGTTACGAACAGGGAAGGGTTTTAATGCACCCTGTTCGCCCGATTAAAAAAATCGGTCTTTACTAAACATTTGTGGGATTTCATTAGAAAACAATTTTATTGCTGAACCTCAACAGATAAACATTTAACTTGAACAAAGCAGACGATAATAATAAGAAAAGCAAATGACTAATATTGTAATTAACAGAAATCAAACGAAAATCCAAACTTCAAACTGTTCCTACAGGGGGAGGTTCAAATTTCACATTTTTACCGGAAACGTATGCCGTGCGGCACACTAGATGTACCATGCGGCACAAACAGTGAGCCGTGCGGCACTGTTCTTCAAATTAACGGTCAAATTTTCAAATGAGTACCGTACGGCACTCAAGGTGTACCGTGCGGCACAGTATGAGTACCGTGCGGCACACTTGGCTGCAAAACAGTTTGAAACTTTGGCTCTTCGAAATGATTGATCAGAGGCACATACAAGGTATGAAATGCATTCAAAATGAACTACTTTAAAGGGAGAAAGCAATGTATTGAGTATGGGATGTCCCTCCTTGTTGAATCGCTCCGTACGAGGCGATATTTTCACCGTACGACGCGACCGGGAGGTGTGAAATGAAACTAGACTTGCTGTAATTTGGGCATACCAAGCATGGAAATGATACAAGGAATCATTCCACCCTTGGTACCCTTCCCCTCAGGGTACCAAATTCAAGGAATTTGGCGAAACGGGTTTATACCTTCGGTTTCGAACTCTCGGATTAAACTTGTTTCCTGAACTTCTGAATGTTGCTTGACACTTCTCTGGACCTCACTTTCACTCTAGTATAGTGGTTAGAGGGATTGAAGGCTTGAGCTTTGGCAAACTTGGAACGGCTATCTTACGGCTTTAGAACCGAAAAACAGGGGATTGGATTTCAAAACTGGGTTTTGCTTTGGAAGAGATTGGTGTTGTTTTCTGAGTATTAGAGATGATAGTTAAGAGGTTTGGCCATGGAAATGACACTCAAGAGTGAAGCTTCATAACCATCTTTTCACAGAAATTTTTCTGGGATCGTCTCCCTCTCTCATTGGATTCAATCGGTTTATATAGAGGATGGGCAAGCCATAGCATGCCATAGTGCGCCGTTCTTGATTCTTGCCCATGGGGACAATGGCATGGGGAGTAGTATATCCCTTTCGGCCATGATCTTTCGGCCACGACCAGCAGGGCGGGGGAACCAATCTCGTCCGTGTTTTCTGCTGCTGGGAATTCGCGGAAACTGGGAACCCGTAAACAGTACCGTACGGTACACAAACTGTGCCGTGCGGTACAACTTGTGTACCGTGCGGCACACCTGGCCGTCAAATTTCCAAAACTCTGCTGTACGTGACACTGGCTGTCCCGTGCGTTGAGAGATGAGTACCGTGCGGTACTGTTGACTGAGTTGACTTGGAGAATTTCAATCCGAGAGTTCTTCCGGGTATTTCCGTTCATCATTGGGGATTAAAATGTACGTGAACGCTCATTTTGGGGTGTCTACAATTGGGGCAGCCTTTGTCGCCCAATACAATTACAACATTCAACTCGAGATGACTATCCGAGAATTGGAGTCAACCAAGATAGGAAAGAATGAGTCTTTTGCCGACTTTGTCAAGAGGTGGAGGGGGAAAGCCTCTCAGATGATGGAACGACCTTCAGAAAAAGAACAGATGAGAATTATCACAAGGAATCTAGAACCAGATTTTGCCAAGCACCTGGTAGTCTTTCAAACCACCGCTGACTTCAAGACTTTCTATGAAGCCGGCCTGGCAGTTGAAGATGCTCTCCGAAGCGGCTTATTTGAGAAAGGTGAATCAACCCCTAAACCAAGACGAGTTTATTCTGGCAATAACAACGCCTTGTTTGGACCCAGCAATTACAACCAAAACCAAGCCAGCTCTTCCAACCCCAAACCAGTCAAAGCCGAACCTGTAAACCAGATTGCAGCCCAGCCACGATTCTAGCAAACAACTCCCCCACCGAGAAGGGAATTTCACCCACTCCCATAACCCAAACACCTATTGTGCCTACCATCAGATGTCCGGCCATCATACCAACAACTGCAACCGTCTCAAGCATAAAGTCCAAGATCTTGTGGACGACGGAACCCTCCCGCTCCCTGACCAAAAGCCCAACACCATTTCCAATCCTTTACCAAACCACAAGCAAAACACCACAGCTAGCCAAATATCCTTCATCTCCACTACAAAAGACCTGATCTCCACTAAATTTGACCCTAGCCTCTACATCACCACAGCTACCAAACCAAGACCCATTGTCCCCCTGCCGGAAGATCTTGGGGTCCATTTCCTTTCATATGCCAGTGCGATGCAAAACCCAAAAGTGGAGTGAAATTGTGGAAGAAGAAGAATGGTCCCTGAGCGATCAAGATTGGGAGGAATCCTGACAAGCATTGTTCGGTTCTTTGCTAATCTCTGGGGACCCAAGCCAATTCATTGTCCCCGAATTCCTGGATAAGCCTATTATTCATATACCAGAAAGTTCCCATGTCCGCCAGATTGATACAACAGGAAGCATTTCCGAACAAGGCAAAGAAGAAAGAAATACAAATCCTCTAGGAGAAGTGTTGACTCCAGACGGACATCCTGTGGATCATGTCTCACAACTCGCACATTTCAGAGAAGAAGGCCGTTCTGTCATAGAAGCTGCCTTCGGAAACCAAGATTGGCTCCCACAAGCATACATCAGTGACGGATCTTTACCTCAGCCGTCAGTTCCATTGTCGCCATCATCCGATGTATCAGTACTGGTCACTGACCCCATGGCTACCATTTGGGATGAAGAAGTAGTGGTCGATATCCGAGTAAGCAATGATGAGGTGTGGACTGTCAACAAAGCCATGTTGGATCCGTCCTTTTGGCAAAACTCCGAAGTAGATAACCTCCAGACAAAAATAGAAGCGGTTGAAATCAAAGAACAAAGGACCAGAAGTGATCTGATGAATTTCTGGACTGAAGATCAAGAAACCATGCAGAAAAGGGAAGCCATCAGGGGCGGCAAACGGAAAGTTAATGAAGAATACACGAATTTCTGGGGTGAAAATCAGGAGTTATGGGAAGAAACAGTCAACAGAATAACCAAAAGTGGTCGAGTCTACCATCCAGCCCACCTCCAAGATGGGAATCCCTCCAACCATGCCACAACGGGAGATTTCGTTTGGGATGATTCCTTCCTCGAGGACACGATTCCTAACCATCCAGAAGTTGTCATTCAGCAGAACCCGATTACTAAGCCCCCTCCGAAGAGCCCCCCGGTGACGAATGATCCGATTCAAAAACAGCTTGAACGAACCCCAGCCTCAATGTCTATTTGGGGGTTACTTTCTTCATCTCGAGAGCACCATCAGAAGCTAATCAAAGCCCTGTCAAATATGGAGGTGCCACCAGACACTCCTCCTGAAACGATGGTGGCCCTGCTTACACCCACCCGCGCAAAACACGTTGTAGTCTTCACCGAAAAGGATCTGCCGCCAGAAGGAGCTGGTCACAACAAGCCATTGCACATCACTCTGAAATGCATGGGAAAATGGGTCCCAGTTGTATTATTGGACAACGGATCTGCTTTAAATGTCTGTCCCCTGCGTACAGCTTATTGTTTGGGTTTCAAGAACAAGGATTTGCAGCCGTCTAATCTTGGAGTACGCGCCTATGACAATACTCGACAGGATGTGATTGGGACAATTCAAATGGAAATAATGATCGATGATTTTGAGACTCGTATTGAGTTCCATGTGCTCGACATTCCCTCATCATTCAACCTGTTGCTAGGTAGGCCATGGCTCCATCGATCCGACATCATGACTGTGCCTTCTTCTCTACATCAGAAAGTTCAGCTCGGATTGACCACAGGCACCTTGACCATCTATGGGGATTCTGGAATTCGTCCGCATGTTCCTGACAATGCTCCCTTACTTGAGATTGCTCACGGAGAGGAAGACATCACTCTCGGAAGATTTTCCTTTGATACTTCCGACGGGGTTCTTACTATCAAGATGGACGAGGATTTCTCAGTAAGATCAACTACCCTGGACATGATGTTGAAAATGGAGTATTTACCCGGCTTAGGGCTTGGTCGCAACAATCAAGGGGTAGCAGAGTTCCCTAAGTTTATGACAAATAATCACCGTTTCGGCCTTGGTTATAAATCAGCAAACAATGAATCTGGTCACAAACAGAAAGGGCAAACACGTGCCGATCAAGGGCCAATCCGTTTCACGAAAGCTCCAGAGGCTGTTTACCTGGGGGAGCCAGAACCATTCTGGGACATGGAGGCAAAAACCAAGCTGCCAAGATTCGAAATCTTTGCTGACAACACCTGGGATAGTGATGATGAGGCAGAAAAATGGGAAGAACTGGCTGAGATGCTCCATGTTTACTGGATCAAAGTTCTTGACTCAGGGAATCTTTCATCACTGTTTGGGGAGGAAAGTCCGCTAGGTATGAGAGAGGACGAGCCTGCTGCGACGCTTACTGATTTGAAGCCTGTTAAGGACATGGAGCTGATGATGCTGGGCCAGGAAGCTCTGGAGGATGTTACCACCCTCATTGTGGATGCCAATGGAACTTATAAAAATTGCACTTTTGTACCTAGAATCATTTACACTGGCACTGATTTTGAATCTGAATCTGAGTCTAGCACTGCATCTAGCATTGAGTCTGGTGTTGAGTCGGAGCTTGAGTCTGTTATCACTCCGCGTCACCACTTTTCCTTTGAGTTTGAGTCCACTTTCATGTATCATGCCCCTGGGGCCCCTTCCTTTGAAATGAATGAAATCGACTTTGCTTATCTTGCTGTACCCGAAATAAATTGCGTCGACCCCGATGATGTAGGGATCGAGTTTGAGGAAGAAATTCCAAAAGAACTCCGATCCCTAATCAAAAGGGAAGATGAAAGGCATGCTCAGCCTATAAAAGAAGAGGTTGTTTCTATAAATTTGAGAGATGAGACTAATCCGCGCACAGTTCAAATCGGCTCCGGATTGTCTCCAGAAGAATTCAAAGCTCACTCGGATCTCCTGAAAGAATTCGAAGATGTTTTTGCATGGTCACACGCAGATATGCCCGGCATCGATCCTGAAATAGTGGAGCATCGAATCTCCTTGTACCCCGACGCAAAGCCTGTCAAGCAGAAACTGAGAAAGATGAGGCCCGATTGGGTACTGGAAATCAAGAAGGAAGTTCAGAGACAGATAGACGCAGGATTTCTGATAGTCACCAAGTACCCTCAATGGGTCGCGAATATTGTACCTGTTCCTAAAAAGAATAGGAAGATCAGGATCTGTGCAGACTTTAGGGATTTGAACAAGGCAAGCCCGAAAGATGATTTTCCTCTGCCACACATAGACGTATTGGTAGATAACACTGCGGGGCACGCACTGCTGTCATTCATGGATGGATTTTCTGGTTATAATCAAATTCTCATGGCTCCTGAAGATCGCGAGAAAACCACTTTCACCACGGAGTGGGGCACCTACTGCTATAGAGTTATGCCATTCGGACTGAAGAATGCAGGATCTACTTACCAGAGAGCTGCCACAGCATTGTTGCATGACATGATCCACAAGGAAGTAGAAGTGTATGTGGATGACATGATTGTCAAAGCCAAGGAAAGAGAAGGGCATCTGCCCGCTCTCAAGAAATTCTTCGAGAGAATCCGCAAATACAGATTGCGCCTCAATCCTGAGAAATGCACATTCGGAGTCACAGCGGGAAAAATGCTCGGATTCATGATCACCACACGAGGAATTGAGGTGGATCCATCAAAAATCAAAGCCATCCTGGAAATGGAGCCACCTCGAACGGAGAAGGAAATACGGAGTCTCCTCGGAAAGATTCAGTTTATCAGCAGATTCATTTCCAAGTTAACTTCCACTTGCGAGCCGATGTTTCGCTTGCTCAAGAAAGGTGTGTCATTCAAGTGGGACGACAAGTGTCAACAAGCTTTCGAGACCATCAAGAAGTATCTTCAGAACCCTCCGATACTAATGCCACCTATGCCAGGGCAACCCCTCATTCTATACTTATCTGTCACGTCATTAGCTATGGGATGCATGTTAGCACAAGAAGGAGAAGGAGGGAGCAAAAAGGCTATTTACTACATCAGCAAGAAAATGATGGGATGTGAAGAGCGATACACGTCACTAGAAAAAGTTTGTTGGGCATTAATCTGGGCTTCCAAGAAGTTGAGACATTACATGTTGGCTTATTCTGTGAAGCTAATCTCTCGAATGGATCCACTCAAATATCTGTTCGAAAAGCCAGCACTGACAGGTAAACTAGCACAATGGTTGCTTATGCTAGCAGAATTCGATATCAAGTACATCACTTGAAAGTCAGTAAAAGGAAAAGCAGTCGCAGAATTTCTAGCAGACCATCCTGTGGAAGGGCCTGAGGATATAGAGTTCGAATTCCCTGACGAGAACGTAATGACAGCAACCAACGATGTTTGGATGTTATATTTTGATGGAGCCGCCAACCAGAAAGGGTTCGGAATCGGGGTGTTGCTAGTCTCACCAGAAGGGTCGCACATCCCTCTTGCTTTCAAGTTGAATTTCGAAGTCACTAACAACCAATCAGAATACGAAGCATGCATAGTAGGGATGGATGCTGCCTTGGAAATCGGAGTTAAAAGACTAGAAGTAGTCGGGGATTCCAATTTGGTGGTATCACAAGCCAACGGAGACTGGAAGGTAAAAGAAGACAAGCTCAAACCCTACCACCAAGATCTCAAAGATCTAATTCCGCGATTTCAGACGGTCACATTCACTCATGTTCCTATATTGAAGAACAGATTTGCAGACGCCTTGGCAACTTTAGCCTCAATGGTGGAGATACCAGATGGAGTTAAGCTCAGACCAATCACAATTGAGCAGAGAGACAAACCTGTTTTCGAATATGTCATGGTTGTCAATGAACCTGACGACGGTCTGCCATGGTATCACGACATTTGGAACTTCATCGAGAGGGGGGAGTATCCGGCAGGAACCGAAAGGAAGGATCAGATTGCTCTTCGAAGATTGGCCTCTCAATACATCATTTGCAGAGGAAAACTGTACCGGCGGTCGCATTGTGGGACGCATAAATTATGTGTACATGGTACGGAAGCCACCATGATCATGGAAGAAATTCACGAAGGAGTTTGCGGTCCTCACATGAATGGGATAATGCTCACAAAGAAGATTCTCCGTCAGGGGTATTACTGGTCAACCATGGAAACTGAATGCGTCCAGTACGTAAGACAATGTCACAAGTGCCAGATTCATGCCAACCTCATGCATATACCACCATCAGAATTACACTCCATGACTTCACCTTGGCCTTTCTCTACTTGGGGCATTGATGTCATTGGTAGAATTACACCAGCCGCGTCTAACGGGCACAAGTTCATCTTGGTAGCAATCGATTATTTTACCAAATGGGTCGAAGCCGCTTCATATGCAACTTTGACAGCAGTCCAAGTCTCCCACTTAATCAAGCAGAACATCATCTATCGATATGGTGTCCCTCAGGCTTTTGTGTCAGACAACGGGGTTCATTTCAAGGGTAGAGCCGCAGAGACTCTCGAAGATTTTGGAATCCAGGTTCACAAATCAACTGTTTACCGGCCACAAACCAATGGAGCCATAGAAGCAGCAAAAAAAACCCTCAAGACGATACTGGAAAAGAGTACTCAGTCCGTAAGGGATTGGCATGAACAACTGCCGTTGGCATTGTGGGGATATCGGACGTCTATTAGTACTCCCACAGGGGCAACACCTTATTCTTTGGTATATGGAATGGAGGCTGTCCTCCCGATAGAGCTTGAGGTACCATCTCTGAGGGTCATGATCGAATCAGAAGTCAGCGAAGCGGAATGGCAAAGCTCGAGATTCGAGGAGCTTATGTAGTTTGACAAAAGGCAGCTCAAGGCTCTGTATCATGTTCAGGGTTATCAACGCAGAATTGCACGAGCATTTAACAAAAAAGTGAAATCCAGAAACTTGCAAGAAAGGGATATGGTTTTGAAAGAGATTCGAGCTCCAATCTTTGATCCTCGTGGGAAGTTTCGACCGAAATGGGAAGGTCCGTACATCATCAGGAAAATCTTGTCAGGAGGCGCAGCACAACTCATCGATCTCGACGGCAACGAATTCTCCACTTTGATCAACATGGATCAACTCAAGAGATATTACCCTTGAGAGAAGCTCGCTGGACTGAAAACTGTAAGGGCGGGCAGTGCCAGGCAAAATTTAGAGCAAGCCTGCTAAGTCGAAAACCCACATCGGGCGATTTAGGCAAAAGTTAAGGCAAATTAATCAAAAGAGCTCGCTAGACCGAAAACCTGAAAGGGCGGTACTAGGCAAAACTTAGAGCGCAAAAGGAGAGTGTCAATACTCGAGTGAACCCTAGCCGAATTTGTACTTTCGAACTACGTCATGACCTGATTCCTGTAAAAGCGATACGTAGGCATCCTCACTTTGAGGACCGGTCGCCATCTTCAAAATGTCTCTTTGAGTTGGTTTATGGCTATTGTGCAACTCTCATAATTCATCTTTATTGAAATAAACTTCTTGGATTACATGGCTGAGCATGAAACTTTCAAAACACAAAACAAACAGCAAAGCATGACCTCGCACAAAGCATCTCGTGGGTCTAAGCAATTTATTTCGGGCACATTAAGATCGAGTTCTAAAGTCAACTTTGACTTCCATGTTCTCTTGTTTCCATGTCTCTTATCAACCATCTCACATAACGCTCTGAAAGATTGACGCTCGGATACTGATCTCTTGGAATGGTCACACGCTCCCTCCAAGTATTCTGATAAGCTCTGAAGGTAGCAAAGTTGCGGTTCGGCATGACAAAGTTCTCTGGTGGTGGTATTATCTGACGAACGCCAAGCTGGCGGAGAATGCGGTTTGGAATGTAGAAGGTCCAGCAAAATAGACCAGCCAAAATCACCCGCTGACGTCCCATGTTGCTCATAGTCATGGCGGGACTGTCAAGCCAAGCCAAGCGCCAAGCAATTACCTCTTCTGTAAGCCGGGAAAGCACCCTGAACCAGCCATGCACATCATCAAAAACTTCCAGAAAGTCCCTTTGAACGAATCCCTGTGTTTCATGAATCCGCCCCCGTGGCACGGGTTCCAGCAAGTTGGCCTTGTCACACAGCCATATCTGTAACAGAGAGAAAACAAGTAAGGAACCATAGACAACCTAAACCCGAGCATTGAGGTAAAACAAGAATGTGGGAAAAACCGGAAAAAGGGGAGCTGAGTGAGAAGCCTACCTGTAAGAGCAAAGCATTGCCTTCAAAAATATTGGTATCCCCGGCATGAACCCTGTCCAATCCCATTAAGGTTTCTGCCAAAACCATCGGAGCCACATCTTTGATTCCATGTAGTACCCCGTACTCCTCTTTGATTCCATGGACTCCACAAGCACACCTGTCTTGATCTCCGAGTCAACTCGGCACCGGTTCAACCGGCTCACGTAGAAACAAGGCAAGATAACATGATGTATGAAAAAGATTTGATTTTTATAAAAGTTTTTGAAAACTAAAATCAATCTAGAGTGGATCCATGGAGATGAAGACTCTAGATTAAAGAAAGATGAGAAGAGCAAGCTCAAATCATCAAGAACATCAAGTTCACAAAAGAGAAAAGGGATGGAGACAGGGGCGGAGCCAGGATTTTGGTTCAGGGGGGGCAAGAATTAGACGCGTTCAAGGGGGTGCAAGGATTTTGGTTCAGGGGGTAAAAAAAAAAAAAATCAAAGAGGGGTCAATTAGCAATTTTGTGAGGTATACTAGTAAAATCCCTATAGAAATTTGGGGGTCAAGGGGGTCAAATGACCCCTCTTGTCTCCATGTGGCTCCGCCCCTGGATGGAGAAGAGATGAGACTAAAAAGATTGGATTTTTATGAAAGTTTTTTAAAACTAAAATCAACCTAGAGTAGATCCATGAAGAGGAAGACTCTAGATTAAAGAAAGATGAAAAGAGCAAGCTCAAATCATCAAGAACATCAAGTTCACAAAAGAGAGAAGAGATGGAGAAGAGATGGGACTTTCTCTCTCTAAAAAGGGCTGATTTTCTCTCAAGTGGGTTTGTGAAAATGAGTGAAAAATGTCTTTTATAGCTCACATTTTCGTGCTCCCCAATCCAACCAATCAAAACAAGACACTAGGCCACTTAAAGAGTCTGTCAAACCCGTGTAGACGTGCGCAAACGCACCGTCAGGATTTAGACACTTGGCACAATCTCAGCAGTCAAAGGCAGACGCGTGTAGACGCGTGTAGACGCAATAAGCTCAAAGCTAAATCCTAATGCCTAGCTCATTTTAAGTGTAAGATCCAAATAAAGCATTAATAAGCCAACCTAATGCGCATTAACACATGTTATTATGAATGGCCTAAATGCACCAATAATATGCAAGGATATACCTCATGGGATTGAGCTTCGAAACACTTGACTCCGCGATGGCTTGATCATGAAGCTTGAAATTCTCGAATGGAGCATCTAGACTCAACTCCTAAGCACTCTAACTCCCAAACCCCAATAACCAAATTACAGACTCCGAAAGGCTTGACATAACCCGGAAAATGCCAACAAAACTAACAAATTGGAAGAAGTTTATAAGTGGGCAGCCTTTTTTTAAAAAAAAGGAAGAAGAAGTGAACGTGGGGAATGCTTCAAATGAGTATTTTAGTTTGGTTAGTTACCCATTTTGATGTTTATTTGCCCAGAGCAGTTGTTACTGACTAAAAGATTTAAAATGCAAATTTTAGTTTTTTCCCACCCCTCCCCGGTGTTAACTGAAGAGGGTCAAGCTTCTACACCTGCTTCCACTACTTCCACGTCAGCAGCAGTTCGTTACAAAGGCGGTGTCACTTAGTTTAGTTAAATTGTTTAGTTAGTTAAATGGTAGTTTAGTTAGTGGTTTTCTTGTTTAGCTTACTTTGTGCGCTATCACAAGCTAGTATAAAAGTAGCATGCTTGCTACTCATCTGTAATGCGATTTACAGATTCAATAAAGTTCACACATTTCTCTCTCTTCTCTCTCAAGAATTAGTTAGGTTTTCATTTTTGTTATGGTATTAGAGCAACTGTGAAACGGAAGTCGAAGAAGATTCTGGATCTTGATTCAAATTCATTTGAGCGAATTCAAAGAATCATCAATGGCATCACAATCTACCTCTACCAATTCTGCTTCAGATTCAACCTCAACCTCTACCACACTGTATCTACCTCCTTCTCTTTCTTTCTTGATCGCAAACTTTCAATCATTTGTTGCAATCAAACTTGAAAGTTCAAATTACTTTGCGTGGAAAACTCGAGTGGAAAATGCTCTTAAAGCCAATAATCTGCATGAGTTCATTGATACTTCTATTGTGATTCCTGCATCTCATATTCTGGATGTGTCTGGGAATAAAGTTCCAAATCCTGAATTCACTAAGTGGATAACAATTGATCGCATGTTGCTATCTTGTCTCATAGCAACCCTAAGTCCTTCAGTTCTTCCTCATATTGTTGGAGCTGAACATACATTCCAGTTTTGGAACAAACTTGAGGAGAAGTTCAGTTTACTTTCCCGATCTCATGTGCATGATCTTAAGCGAAGGTTGTATAGTTTGAACAAGAGTGGAACTATGGAACAGTATCTTGACTCAATCAAAGAAATCGTACAGAAGTTAGCTGCATCTGGTCACTATATGGATGATGAGGATCTAATATTTCATGCCCTAAATGGACTCAAAACGGGCTATGGTTCATTTAAACAAGCTATCAGGACTAGAACTGAACCACTGTCATTTGGTACCTTTTTGTCCATGCTCATGGCTGAGGACTTGCATATGGAAAATAATAATGCAGATCCAACCTCCGTCCTTGTCACTCAAACATCTAATGTGCAGCAGTCTCCATCTCCAAATATCTCTGCAAATTCATCCACTGCCATTCATCAAACACCTGGTCTGCACTCTGGTGTTCTTCCATTACCATCACCAGTTTTACCTTTACCTTTTCAGTATCCTTTTCCTGCCCCAATACAGCAACAGTTCTATCCCTCATCATATGGAAACAACAACAGATCAAATCGTAATGCTAGGTATGCTAGAAACCAGAAGCTTCACAACAAGCACCTACTATGTACTCTGGCATGCAATCTGGTGGTGAAATGCAATCAAGTGGTTGCCAGATTTGTGGTAAGACAAACCATTTGGCATATTCCTATTATCATAGACAAAATCTTCTTACAGACCACCTGGGCGATCAGGAAGTCATAATGGCTTTCCACAACAAGTTATGTCTGGTTATGGACCTTATGGAACTGATTCTGGAAATCTTGGTCAGTCTAGTGGGTATGGAATTGCTCCAGGATATGGAAATAGTGCAAGTCATGGAGTTTCTCATGGATCTTCTGGTTTTGGCAATCCAACTGGAAGTCCTGCTCAAGCTATGTGTGTTACACTTGACACTATGGGGTATTATGGACATGCTCCTACTTATGGTGGTTATGCACTCTCTACTACACAAGCACCATGTTATAGCTCACAGCCAACTCAAACTCTACCTACCACACCATGGTTCTTTGACTCTGGAGCAACATCTCATGTGACACATGATCCATCTCACATCCAGGTCTCAAATGAAGGTTTTGGAACTAGCTCTGTCACTGTTGGTAATGGACAATCTGTCCCTGTTGCTCACTCAGGTAAAGGTCTACTCTCTACTCCTACTCATTGCTTTGACTTAGCAAATATTCTTCATGTCCCTCAAATATCACACAACCTCTTATCTGTTCATCAATTTGCCAAAGACAATCATTGCATTATTACTTTTGACTCTTGTGGTTATGTCATTCAGGACAAAATCACTCTCCAAATCCTGCACCAGGGGACTTGTCACAAGGGATTGTACCCCCTGCTTCTTTCCTCTAAGTCAGCTACTGCTCTCTTAAGCATGTCATCCAATGCTACTCTATGGCATAATAGACTTGGTCACCCACACACTGGTTTGCTTTCTATCCTGTCCAAGCAATATAATCTGTCTATACCTTCTATTACTCACTTAGATTGCTATTCAAGTAATAAGGCTAAAAGCCATAAACTTCCATTTCCCATGTCTACGTCTCATACTAGTGCCCCCTTTGAGTTAATTCATATGGATGTTTGGGGGCCTTCACCTGTTGTTTCCTTTTCAGGATATAGATACTATCTTCTATTGGTTGATGATTATACCAAATATTGTTGGTTGTTTCCTCTACATGCTAAATCTGAAGTCACATCTTGTGTTCAAGCCTTTAAATTGTTTGTTTCTAACCATTTCTCATTTACTATCAAAACTGTTAGAATTGACAATGGTGGTGAATTTCTTAGTAGATTAATGGGCTTAATGACATTTTTGGTCCCCAAAGTATGACTCTAGTGCCGATTTGGTCCCCAATATATCAATTTGATTTTTCTGGTCCCCAACGTTCCAATTTTGCTTTCAATTGGTCCCTCCCCTTAACGCCGTTCGCTCTCTCCGTTAAAACTGGGGGCACCATGGGTATTTTAACCCCGACTCCTCCTCGATCAAACCCAGCCATTTTCTCCAAAAATCAAACACCGAAACTGGACGGAGAAGAAGAAGATGAGGGACGGAGAAGAAGAAGATGAGAGAGAGAGAGAATCTGAGAGAGATTTTTTATATATATGCGCACATAGATCTAGAGAGAGAAGAAGATGATGATTTCGACAAAGCCAATGTCGAGTCCGAGCAGGACGGAGAAGTTTCCGCCGCCACTGATGAGGTTCTTAAGGAGCAATGTCGGCGCCAAACGGGCCAGAAAAACCCGACCCATCTGCTCCCGTCGGCGCTCCTGCTCGTGGGTCAAGACCACTCTCTTCTGCCCAGATTTTGTCGAGCGAATCAAACCCAAATCATTTTGCTCCGTTTTGAGCAAATGCGTCGGGTTTTTCTGGTCTGGGTGTAGCAGAAAGGTCGAAATTTTGGAAATGACTACAATACACACCCCTTATTTGGGTGTACCATATGCACCTATTGTATGGTCCAGATTGTGCCACCTCATCGGCAATTGTAACATTTTTTAGTTTTTCATAACTTTTCAGCAATATGATTCGTAACATTTTCTATGATTCGTAACATTTTGGTGTGTCTCGTAACTTCTATAAAAAAAAATCGTAACTTTTACAAAAAAAATTCGTAACTTTTGCAAAAAAATCGTAACTTTTATAGAGGTGTGTATGATACACACCCAAATAAGGGGTGTGTATTGTAGTCTTTTCCCGAAATTTTTGACGAATCGGTTAAATTGGAGAATGTGGATAACAGAAGGAATGAAATGGTGGATGCAAATGAAGATGAAATTGAAGAAGAAGAAGAAGATGGTGAAGGGGAAGTTGTAATAAAAAGGCACCCACTAGCCGTATTATACTATTATCCCCCAACAATCCAAACCCACCTCTCTCCTCCTCTATAACCTCTTCCAAGAAATCGAAAATGTTTGGGTGTTTGATTTTTGGGGAAAATGGTTGGGTTTGATTAAGGAGGAGTGGGGGTTGAAATATCCATGGTGCCCTCGGTTTTAACGGATAGAGCGAGCGGCGTTAAGGGGAGGGACCAATTGAACGCAAAATTGGAACGTTGGGGACCAGAAAAATCAAATCGATATATTGGGGACCAAATCGGCACTAGAGTCATACTTTGGGGACCAAAAATGTCATTAAGCCTAGATTAATGGCTTCTTTCTTCTCTCTTTTTGGCATTCTTCATGAAACTAGTTGTCCATATACACCAGAACAGAATGGTGTTGCTAAAAGAAAACACTGTCATATCATTGAAACAGCTATTACTCTCCTTCAACAGGCCCAATTACCTGTCAAGTTTTGGTTGGAGGCCATAACACTGCTCTTTATCTTATCAATAGGTTGCCCAATTCCTCCATTGACTTTCAGGTCCCATATCATGTCCTGTACAAAAAGGCACCTGATTATACTCTTCTAAAGCCCTTTGGCTGCTGTTGTTTTCCATGGTTGCGACCATATGTGTCAAACAAACTTGTTCCTAGATCTACACCTTGTATTTTCCTTGGTTACTGTGCTTCCACTCTAGAATACATAATTCAGCTCGGCGTGATAGGCTGAGTTATGTACGAGTTATTCCGAGCTACGAGGAAGCACGGCACCGCCACGAACAAGGCGGTGAGACATTCCAGAATATTCTACAACAGCTCCTTATGAGATGAGGAGCAATTCCGTAAAGCAGGGGATTGATATGAGAAGTCCTAATGTGATTAGGAGTATACCCCATATAGGAAAGAGTCTTATAAGGAAAGAAAGACCTTCGCTGGACGGGATCTGGCAGAGTATGGAAACTCGTCCCTTAATAGGAAAGTCCTATTAGGAGAAGGATTCCTAAAGAGAATAGGAAATAGGGGTCACGAGATGCCTAATTTGATGAACATCTACACCTATAAATACAAGGCGATAACCATGACAAAAGGTACGCTGTGAAACTCATTTCATACGCATTGTGATTTAAGAATTCCAAGTACGAGATACTAACTCAGGCATCGGAGGGCCTTTGCTGACGAGAGGCAAAGGTGCTCTAACCCTTTTTTTGTCTTGCAGATCTAGGGTTAAATCAAGGAAGCACGTGATCCAGGGCTACGTGAATTTTATCCCCGTACAAAAGTTTGTCGTTTCCAACATGTTTTGAATAATGTCTCCTCCCGTCATTGCCAACCAACACTAAATTTGTTTAACTTTAGGGTGTTTTAGAACACCCCCATGTATGTTTTCATCCCATTTGTTTTTGTTCTGTTACCAATTATTTGTTTAATTTTAGTTTTTAATTTTGGGAAAGCTCTAACGACAAGTGTCAACTCAGATTAAGGCTTTAAATATCCACTACAAAGCAATTTTTCAGTCCTCCGGTAAACCCCGCTATACCGGCACTATCTAAAATTCACTACGATATCAATCTATTCCAGCTACGTGCCGTTTTTTTTTTTTTTTGGCCCGCTACTATATCGATCTATTCCACTTCAAGTGCATGCTTTGGTTCCAAGATTTTTTAAAAATTTCCTGGTTGCCACATCTGATTCTCGCTATTTATCATTTAATACTCCATTGAATAACCGTTACATCGTTTCTGCCACCGCTAAGCAGTCCATCGCCGCTATTTAAAAACTTGACCCAAATGATTTCTCAAGGGGTGTGCGTTAAAATCGAAGGTAGCCATTCCTTCACTCGCGTCAATAATGACTATAACTAAGTACTTGGACATTTAGACAAATCGATTGAAAGTTGTTTATAATTTTCAATCTATAATCATCTTTTTTTGGACACCACGTACGTTTTCATTCTTGTTAGTTTGAATGGTTATGTTTTAATCATTTTTATCTGTGAAATACCTTGTTTACCTTTTTTAATGATACATATTAATATATGTAAATATAGTTTCCTAATTATGAGGGATTTGATTAAGATTTATATAGATATTGTTTCCTAATATAGGGGGATTTGGTTTGACTATTTCAACTGGAATTTTTGAAAATGTGGGATGATTAATTTTGTTGCCTAAAACCATGAAATTTTTAAAATGGTGAGATTCAAAATTGAGTGGGATTATTTTATTCTAATAAGAGATGATTTCCGCCAAAAAAATCAGGGGAAATGAGTGGGGAAATTCAAAGTGACCTGTCCTAGAATTTTAAATAAGGAAGATAAGTGGGACTGATCACTTGCATATTATGGTAAAAATAAGTTAATAGTAATACTCATGGTAAAATTAGGAATATTCATAGTAAAATACATGTCCACAAGATATTCCGGTCATTATGGTAAAAAGTCGAACTAGGAACAATACACATGGTAATATTTATTGACTTGAGAACTTTAATCGTGGAACAAGATATGGGTACAATTAATACCTTCCATTAATCATGATAAAACTCACACCCATAACATTAAGGTAAAATAAAAATCACATGTTTTTATTTTTATCATGATTTATATTAGTCTTCCATACGTCGATATAACTTGTTATTTTTCTGATTTTTCTACCTTCTATAAGAGAGCCGCTGGGCATGCCTAGTATGTATGATGTCCGCATACATACTGTTTATCTATATAGGCCCACGCAACGGCTATAGTATCCTATAATATTACCATGAATTAACCATGTTTCAAAAAATTATTTTCCAAATTTTTTTGTCATAAGATTAAAAATATCAAAACAAATCTCAGTTTTATGGTAAAAAATAATTAATGACTTGTAAACATGGTAATAATAATTATTGAACTAACATCTTGAATCATGGTAAAAAATTGTCAAAAACCATTGACATGATTACTTGTTCGATTTTGACCATGATTGCTAGAGTATATTCAAGGATCATGGTAAAACTTTTATTTCACTTCCCTTTATGAATTTAGTTCTCACATGCGGCTCCTTTAAAAATTGTAACCATGATTGCTGGATCAAGATTTTTTGATGAAAATATAAATAACTACAGTAAAAATCATTTATGTTGTCATCCCAAAAATCTTTACCATGTAGGAAACGAAATATGGGATGAAAACATAAAGAATTTTGAATGAAAACATAAAAAAAAAAATCTTTTGAGTATCAAAAGATTTTTACTCAAAAGATTATTTTTTATGTTTTCATCCAAAAAATCTTTACCCTATAGGCAAAGAATTTTTGGATGAAAATATTAATAATTTTGAATGAAAGTGTAAATAATTTTGGATGAAAACATTCGTTTTAGTCCTTAATCTTCTAGTGTGTGTGTGTGTGTGTGTGTATATATATATATATATATATATATATATATATATATATATATATATATATATATATATATATATATATATATAATCAAGAGAAAAAGTCGGTTTATTTGAATTTTGGGAAGGAAACATAACTTCAAAACGAGCGCATGATGAAACTCTAATTTGGAGTGGGTGGAGGATGATTATTTAAGTGACTCAAATATGTAATATGGATCTTATTTGATAGAAATCAATGAGTCCTAAAATACAATATTTTAAAAAGTATATAATATATTATAGATTGAAAGTTATAGATAGTTTGAAAACAAAGTCAAAAACTAAAAATGGATACTTATTTTGGAATGGAAAGAGTACATACAAATGGTCCACATGGTACCATTTTGTTGACTACCCCTTCACGTGGTTGTTAGAAGTACCTTTTCAAAAGAAAATGTGGTAGAAAGAAGGTCTTTCTATTGTCAGTCCGCCTAACAAAATTAAAAAACACGCATTTCAATTTAATTTTTTATAATACATGTTTACACATTTTGAATACACTTTATAAATCCTAACGATAGTCCAATAAAGTTGTTATAGAATTCTGCTGGAAAAAATGAGAATTAATTAAGTTATAAAAAAGACAAACGAAGTTGCCCCTGCTGGTTCCTATGGCAGTGGTGGTGATGACATAGCAGAACTGACGCCATGAAAATGACGTGCGGATGACCTCACACAAGAGGTGCAACAGGAAGTCTTCGGGCAGTGAAACTTTAAATAGCGAATGGTATGGCCATGGTTTTGTACTTATTCAAATTTTTTTTTTTTACATTTGTTATTTTTCAGTCGAATTTTTTGTGGTTTCTTGGCTTGTCTCAACGAGAGGAATTTAAAAAGTATAAAATTATTAGTCAAACTTAAAGTTTTGTCACTTTTGTCTTTATTCAGAAAATTTTTGATTAAGGACAACCAAAAAAAACTAAAAAACCAGTTTTTTCAATTTACTCAAACCAGGCCATAGTCCCATTTTGATGACTTCCCCTTAAAAAATAACATACATACAAAGGGAAAATAAGGAAAATGTTATGTGTACACTATTTGTACACTTCAAATACACATCACTATGATGTGAAAAATGAGGAGAAACACATTTTTGGGTGAGGCTCATTAGACTTCTCCTCACTTGTCACATCAGCGTGATGTGCATATAGAGTGCACAAATGGTGTACACATAACAAATGAAGCAATGCTATGAGTACACCACATTTGATGGCTACCACTTAAAAAGTAACGTACATACAAATGGTCCTACGCCCTTAAAGTTGCGAAGTTATTCACGTGGTTGTTAGAAGTATCTTTTTAGAAGAAAATGTGGTTAGAAAACACGTATTTGTTTATTTTTTTTATAATATATCTTCACACACTTTTTAAACATTTTAATACGCTTTCTAAACCTCAACGACAGTTCAATAAAGTGATTTTAGAATTCTCCTAGAAAAAATGGGAATTAATAAAGTTAAAAAAAAAAAGAAAGAAAGACAAACAAAGTTGTCCTAGCTGGTTCCTACGGCAATGATGGTGATGACATAGCCAACTGATGCAATGGCACTTGGGCTATGTCATTTGGGAACCTCCCAATTGATTGCAACAAATACTAATTTTATTTATCATTTGGGAACTCCCATAATTTTCTTCCCCTTTCAACAACCAAAAGTTGTGGTTCAAATTTTAGAAGCCCTTTTGTTTCATTTTTCTACAAAAATAATAACTGATGGTGAGCCATCCTATAATTAATATATCTTGCCAGCAAATTGAAGGTGACCCTCTCTAATTTTATTAGGCTTCATACTTTAACATGGTCAAAGATTTTATATATGAGGAGGCCACCACCTGAACAAAAAAGATTTTGAAATTTTAAGATTCGGTAATCTAAAGCGTTAAATGTACTAAAAAAATATCAAGTGTAAAATACAATAACTAGGTACTATTTTAAAGAAAAAAGAAGATGAAAAAGTAAAAGTTGCTCATTGCGTTACCTCAACCATGTAGGAGAATGGAATCTGAAGGACGTTGCCCCGATAGAGTAAGGATTTTTTTTTCCTATTTTTTTGGGTAATGGGAAAGGGCAAGGCGATTAATATGTCTTTTATGTCTAGGCTTTTTTTCAGTAACTATCCTATCTGTCTCTTTGTTTTGCAATTCGTTTAATTTCCCACCAATGACCGATATATGACTCTTCAGCCCCCTTAAAGGATTGAACTATTCTGTCTAGAACATTTCTGGGTCTTTTTGGATGATTGGAACAGTAGATATGTTAGACCTCGTTGAAAATATTAGGCACGAAAAAATTAATGATAATTGGATAACGTTTAATATATTTTTGGGACTCATTTATCTCCAGAAAAATGGGCTTAAAAAAAAATTACAATTGTGGATCAATACAAATTTTGGTGTGCTTAATTTCTCGATGATGTCAAAATATTAACGATCCTGGAGGGCTCGAAAACGGGCCAGGCACTCAATAGCATCCCGTTCGGATGGTGTATGGTTTTGGGGGATAAGGGGTATTAAATAGTAGGTTGCGTTATTTAAGGTGGACCCATATTGATGTGATATTTAAGTAGTAAATTAAAATCTCCGTGGCTTGGATTATTGTTGTTTTGGGACGGTCGCGCCCGTGTCGGTCCGATGATCGGAGACGTCCATCACGTAGAGCTCGTCAAATACTATAAGTGTACCAAAAATTAACTCGATAGGATAACGTTAAGTGCGTGAAGAGAACACATAAAACTTGAAAAAAATTGGAACACATATGAAGGTCTAACCACATGAATCACTCCTAGTAAACTTTAATCGGATATCATTAAGTGCGTGATCGGATATCGTTAATTGCATTTGTGTGTATTTCTTTCGTCTTTTTTTGTATTTCCTGTAAGCCTAGTGAACTTTCAATAGTAGGACCCTTTTCGAAAGGTCTAACCACATGAATCACTCCTCAGATGTCAAATGTTGGATGATTAATTTTGTTGCCTAAAACCATAGAATTTTTAAAATGGTGAGATTCAAAATTGAGTGGGATTATTTTATTCTAATTGGAGATGATTTCCACGAAAAAAATCAGGGGAAATGAGTGGAGAAATTCAAAGTGACCTGTCCTAGAATTTAAATAAGAAAGATAAGTGGGACTGATCACTTGCATATTATGGTAAAAATAAGTCAATAGTAATACTCATGGTAAAAACATGTCCACAAGATATTCCGGTCATTATGGTAAAAAGTCGATCTAGGAACAATACACATGGTAATATTTTTTGACTTGAGAATTTTAATCATGGAATAAGAAATGGGTACAATACCTTCCACTAATCATGATAAAACTCACACCCATAACATTAAAGTAAAATAAAAAGCACATGTTTTTATTTTTACCATGATTTATATTAGTCTTCCTTATGTCGATATGACTTGTTATTTTTCTACCTTCTATAAGAGAGCCGCTGGGCGGGCCTACAAAGATAAGGAGTACGTACGTTGTCCGCATACATACTGCTTATCTATATAGGCCCGAGCAGCGGCTATAGTATCCTAAAATATTTATCATGAATTAACCATGTTACAAAAAATTATTTTCCAAATTTTTTTGTCATAAGATTAAAAATATCAAAACAAATCTCAATTTTATGGTAAAAAATACTTAATGAGCTATAAACTTGATAATAATTATTATTGAATTAACATCTTGAATCATAGTAAAAAAATGTTAAAAACCATTGACGTGATTGCTTGTTCGATTTTGACCATGATCGCTAGAGTATAATCAAGGATCATGGTAAAACTTCTATTTCACTCCCTTTTATGAATTTGGTCCGCGCATGCGGCTCCTTTAAAAATTGTAACCATGATTGCTGGATTAAGAATTTTTGGATGAAAATATAAATAACTACAGTGAAAATCATTTATGTTTTCATCCCAAAAATCTTTACCCTATAGGAAAAGAAATTTGGGATGAAATCATAAAGAATACTGGATGAAAACATAAAGGGAAAAAATGGGTTTATTTGAATTTCGAAATGAAAACATAAGTTCAAAAAGAGCGCATGATGAAACTCTAATTTGGAGTGGGTGGAGGATGATTATTTAAGTGACCCAAATATGTAATATAGATCTTGTTTGATAGAAATCAATGAGTTCTAAAATACAATGTTTTTAAAAATATAAATTACATTATAGATTGAAAGTTATAGATAATTTAAAAACAAAGTCAAAAAGTGAAAGTGAACACTTATTTTGAAATAGAAAGAGTACAAACAAATGGTCCACATGGTACCATTTTGTTGACTATCCCTTCACGTGGTTGTTAGAAGTACCTTTTGACAAGAAAATGTGGTAGAAAGAAGGTCTTTCTATTGTCAGTCCGCCTAACAAAATTAAAAAACACTCATTTCAGTTTATTTTTTTATAATATATGTTTACACATTTTCAATACACTTTTTAATCCTTGATGATAGTCCATTAAAGTGATTATAGAATTTAGCTAGAAAAAATGAGAATTAATTAAGTTATAAAAAAGACAAACGAAGTTGTCCTTGCTGGTTCCTATGGCAATGATGGTGATGACATAGCACAACTGATGCCATGAAAATGAGGTGTGGATGACCTCACACAAGAGGTGCAATGGAAAGTCTTCGGGCGGTGGAACTTAAATAGCAAATGGTCCACATAGTACTTTTTGATGACTTACCCCATAACGTACACACAAATGGAAAATGGTTCACATAGTACCATTTTGATGGCTACCACTTAAAAAGTAACGTACATACGCATGGTCCTGTGCCCTTAGTTGTGGAGTGATTCACATGGTTATTCGAAGTACTTTTTTAGAAGAAATGTGGTTAGGAAAAAAGTCTGTCTATTGTCAATCTGCATAAAAAAATTTAAAAAACACGCATTTATTTATTTTTTTATAATATATCTTTACACACTTTCCAAACATTTTAATACATTTTCTAAACCTTAACAATAGTCTAAATTCTGAAATTTCAGAGTCACGTGACCCATGTGCCCTACATCAATCCGTCACTGGGTTCATCATTCATGGGTTGATTTATACTGGTCCCGGGTGATTTGGGAAAAAACAAAACGGATTATTGGTTTTTTCATTTTGTCCTTATTCAATTTTTTTTTTTTTTTTTGCATTTGTTAGTTTTGCGTCAAGATTTTGTGGTTTCTAGATTCTTCTGGACGAGACGAATCTAACAAGTATAAAATTATTGTCAAAACTAAATTTTTTTTTTAATAAAGCCAAAATTGTACAAATAATCCACGTATTTCGGCTTTATTCAAAAAATATTTGGTTTGATCATAAATTTATACTTGTTAGATTCATCTTGTCGAGAGAAATTCAGAAACCACAAAATCTTGACGCAAAACTAACAAATGTAAAAAAAAAACTAAATAAAGACAAAATGAACAAACCAATAATCTATTTTTTATATTTTTCCGAAATCAAATATAGGTGAATTGAATTTGCTTCCCCTTTCGACAACCGAAAGTTTGTCGTTTCCAACAAGTGGCTTTAAAGTTCCTGTCCTCTTTGGTTCTGATTTTTCAACTCCAATTAATATCGACGAGTGACTCGCATAAATTATTAGGCGGTTTAATAAAAAAAAAAAGAATAATTTTAGAGGATCAGAGCATAAAAAAAACTCTTTTTCAGTGGGTAGCTTATTGTCATATTGCATGTCATTGCTGACCCTGCTAGTAATTTGTATGGGCCACCTGTCAATTTTGATTTAGGTACTCTTATCGAGAAAAACCAATAAACCCAAACAAATGACGCAAAAATAGCAAATGAGAAATAATTTAAATAAAGATAAAAAAATAAATTGGTTTATTTATTTTGCCAAAGGATCCCTTAGTAGAAAAATCAGACCAAATTAAGACACGAAACTTAAGTGATGTTTACCAAATGATAGTTGATTTTAGCAAATATTAATTTTATCTGATATTACCATTTGGGAAACTCCCAAATGATTTTAAAAAATATTAATTTTATCTGATACTATTATCATTTGGAAATTCCCATAATTTTCTTCCCCATTCAAACAACCCAAAGTTTGTCGTTTCCAACATGTTTTGATGTTATCTGCAGTGAGTAGTAAGGACAAGTTGCTTTAAATTTCTGTCCTCTTTGGTTCTGATTTTTCTAATAAGCTGATAAAGTCTCCTCCCGTCATTGCCAACCAACACTGAATTTGTTTAACTTTAGGGTGTTTCGCTAAAGGTGTTTTAAAATAAATTGTCTTTCCACAATTTTTTATGTATGTGTTTCGAGAGAAAAACCTGTTTTGGTTTTTACAAAAAACTGTTTTTTGTTAGTAGAACACCCCCTTGTATGTCTTCATCCCGTTTGTTTTTGTTTTGTTACCAATTATTTGTTTAATTTTAGTTTTTAATTTTGGGAAAGCTATAACGACATGTGTCAACTCAGATTAAGGCTTTAAATATCCACTACATAGCAATTACCGGCGCTGTCTAAAATTCACTACTATATCAATCTATTCCAGCTACGTGTCGGTTTTTTTTTTTTTTTGCCCGCTACCATATCGATCTATTCCACTTCAAGTGCTTTGGTGCCAAGATTTTTTTAAAATTTCGTGGTTGCGACATCCGATTCTCGCTATTTATCATTTAATACTCCACTGACTAACCGTTACATCATTTATGCCACCGCTAAGCAGTCCACCGCCGCTATTTAAAAACTTGACCCAAATGATTTCTCAAGGGGTGTGCGTTAAAATCGAAGGTAGCCATTCCTTCACTCGGGTCAATAATGACTATAACTAAGTACTTAGACATTTAGACAAATCGATTGAAAGTTGTTTATAATTTTCAATCTATAATCATCTTTTTTTGGACATCACGTGCGTTTTCATTCTTGTTAGTTTGAATGGTTATGTTTTAATCATTTTTATCTGTGAAATACCTTGTTTACCTTTTTTAGTGATACATATTAATATATGTAAATATAGTTTCCTAATTAAGAGGGATTTGATTAAGATTTATATAGATATTGTTTCCTAATAAAGGGGGATTTGGTTTGACTATTTCAACTGGAATTTTAGAAAATGTGGGATGATTAATTTTGTTGCCTAAAACCATGGAATTTTTAAAATGGTGAGATTCAAAATTGAGTGGGATTATTTTATTCTAATTGGAGATGATTTCCGCCAAAAAAATAAGGGGAAATGAGTGGGGAAATTCAAAGTGACCGTTCCAAGAATTTTAAATAAGAAAGATAAGTGGGACTGATCACTTGCATATTATGGTAAAAATAAGTTAATAGTAATACTCATGGTAAAATTAGGAATATTCATAGTAAAATACATGTCCACAAGATATTCCGGTCATTATGGTAAAAAGTCGAACTAGGAACAATACACATGGTAATATTTATTGACTTGAGAACTTTAATTGTGGAATATGATATAGGTACAATACCTTCCATTAATCATGATAAAACTCACACCCATAACATTAAGGTAAAATAAAAATCACATGTTTTTATTTTTATCATGATTTATATTAGTCTTCCTTACGTCGATATAACTTGTTATTTTTCTGATTTTTCTACCTTCTATAAGAGAGCTGCTGCGCGTGCCTAGTATGTATGATGTCCGCATACATACTCCTTATCTATATAAGCCCACGCAACGGCTATAGTATCCTATAATATTACAATGAATTAACCCTGTTTCAAAAAATTATTTTCCAATTGTTTTTGTCTAAGATTAAAAAATCAAAACAAATCTTAGTTTTATGGAAAAAATAATTAATGACTTGTAAACATGGTAATAATTATTATTGAACTAACATCTTGAATCATGGCAAAAAAATGTCAAAAACCATTGACATGATTACTTGTTCGATTTTGACCATGATCGCTAGAGTATATTCAAGGATCATGATAAAACTTTTATTTCACTTCCCTTTATGAAAGTCCTCGCATGCGGCTCCTTTAAAAATTGTAACTATGATTATTGGATCAAGGATTTTTGGATGAAAATATAAATAACTACAGTAAAAATCATTTATGTTTTCATCCCAAAAATCTTTACCATGTAGGAAACGAAATTTGGGATGAAAACATAAAGAATTTTGAATGAAAACATAAAAAAACATAATCTTTTGATTATCAAAAGATTTTTTTTATGTTTTCATCCAAAAAATCTTTACCCTATAGGCAAAGAATTTTTGGATGAAAATATAAATAATTTTGAATGAAAA
The DNA here is from genome assembly GCA_020921065.1 of Vaccinium darrowii. Lineage (NCBI taxonomy): Eukaryota > Viridiplantae > Streptophyta > Magnoliopsida > Ericales > Ericaceae > Vaccinium > Vaccinium darrowii. The sequence continues at coordinate 876,644 of CM037159.1, read as the reverse complement.
TATAAATAATTTTGGATGAAAACATTCGTTTTAGTCCTTAATCTTCTAGTATATATATATATATATATATATATATTCAAGAGAAAAAGTGGGTTTATTTGAATTTTGGAATGGAAACATAACTTCAAAAGGAGCGCATGATGAAACTCTGATTTGAAGTGAATGGAGGATGATTATTTAAGTGACTCAAATATGTAACATGGATCCTATTTGATAGAAATCAATGAGTTCTAAAATACAATGTTTTTAAAAGTATATAATACATTATAGATTGAAAGTTATAGATAGTTTAAAAACAAAGTCAAAAAATAAAAATGGATACTTATTTTGGAATGGAAAGAGTACATACAAATGGTCCACATGGTACCATTTTGTTGACTACCCCTTCACGTGGTTGTTACAAGTACCTTTTCAGAAGAAAATGTGGTAGAAAGAAGGTCTTTCTATTGTCAGACCGCCTAACAAAATTAAAAAACACGCATTTCAATTTAATTTTTTATAATACATGTTCACACATTTTTAACGATAGTCCAATAAAGTGATTATATAATTTTGCTGGAAAAAATGAGAATTAATTAAGTTATAAAAAAGACAAACGAAGTTGTCCTTGCTGGTTCCTATGGCAATGGTGGTGATGACATAGCAGAATTGACGCCATGAAAATGACGTGCGGATGACCTCACACAAGAGGTGCAATGGGAAGTGTTCGAGCGGTGAAACTTTAAATAGCAAATGGTATGGCCTGGTTTGGGTAAACTGAAAAAACTGGATTTTTGATTTTTTTGGTTTTGTCCTTATTTAAATTTTTTTTTGCATTTGTTAGTTTTCGGTCGATTTTTTTGTGGTTTCTTGGTTTGTCTTGAAGAGAGGAATCTAAAAAGTATAAAATTATTAGTCAAACTTAAAGTTTTGTCACTTTCGTTCTTATTCACAAAACTTTAAGTTTGGCTAATAATTTTATACCTTTTAGATTCCTTTCGTCGAGACAAGCCAAGAAACCACAAAAAAATCGACCGAAAACTAACAAATGCAAAAAAAAATTTGAACAAGGACAAAACCAAAAAAACTAAAAAACCAGTTTTTTCAATTTACCGAAACCAGGCCATAGTACCATTTTGATGACTACCCCTTAAAAAACTACCCCTTAAAAAATGACGTACATTCAAAGGGAAAATGTTATGTGTACACTATTTGTACACTTCAAAAACACATCATTGTGATGTGAAAAATGAGGAGAAGCCCATTTTTTGGGTGAGCCTCACATTAGACTTCTCTTCACTTGTCACATCAGCGTGGTGTGCATTTGGAGTGCACAAATGGTGTACAGATAACAAATGTAGCAATGCTATGAGTACACCACATTTGATGCTTACCACTTAAAAAGTATTGTATATACAAATGGTCCTACGCCCTTAAAGTTGCGAAGTGATTCACGTGGTTGTTAGAAGTACCTTTTTAGAAGAAAATGTGGTTAGAAAAAAAGTCTTTCTATTGTCAATTCTGCATAACAAAATTAGAAAACACACATTTGTTTATTTTTTTTATAATATATCTTCACACACTTTTTAAACATTTTAATACGCTTAATTTCTAAACCTCAACGACAGTTCAATAAAGTGATTTTAGAATTCTCCTAGAAAAAATGGGAATTAATAAAGTTAAAAAAAAGAAAGAAAGAAAGACAAACAAAGTTGTCCTAGCTGGTTCCTACGGCAATGATGGTGATGACATAGCCAACTTATGCAATGTCACTAGGGCTATGTCTTTTTCTTTTCTTTTTTTTTTTTTTTTTTGGCACCAAAAAAACAAGTGATGCCATGAAAATGAGGTGCGGATGAGGTGAAAATGAGGTGCCATGAAAGTGATCTGCAATGGAAAGTCCTCGCGCGGTGAAACTTGAATAGCATCTCTTTCTTGACATTTTTCAATTTCAAAAAATTTACTTCCGTGTAATGAATTTAAACATGCCACACAATTTATCAACTCACTATTTGCCTCTGTGAAATAAGCATTCAGTTTTTGAAATTGCATAAGAGTGAAGACTCTTTTCCAGATTTTTAACTTCCAAAAAAAAAAAAAAAATCTGAAATTTCAAAGGAGTCACGTGACCCATGTGCCTACATCAATCCGCCACTGGGTTCATAGATTGATTTATACTGGTCCCGAAATATAAGTGAATTGAATTTTCTTCCCCTTCCAACAACCGAAAGTTTGTCGTTTCCCACATGTAATGCCATCTGCAGGAAGGAGTAAGGACAAGTTGCTTTAAATTTTGTGTCCTCTTTCGTTCTGATTTTTCAACTCCCACTAAATTAATATTGACAGGTGACTCATATAACTTATTGGGTGGTTTTAATAATAAAAAAAATGAATAATTTTAGTGGATCAGAGCATAAAAAAACTCTTTTTCAGACGGTAGGTTATTGTCATATTGTATGTCATTGCTGACTTTGCTAGTAATTTGTATGGGTCACCTGTCAATTTTGATTTAGGGTCCCTTTGGCAAAATCAATAAAGTGACAAACCATTTATTTTTGTTTATCTTTGTTCAATTTTTCATTTTTGTATTTTTTAGTTTTGAATTTATTTTTTTGTGAATTATTAATTCGTCTCGACGAGAGGAATCTAAAAAAAATAAATTGTTAACCAAACTAAAGATTTTGTACACACAGACAAAAATAATTCAGTAATTTACAAAAATTACATTATTTGTGTATATAAATAACTTTTAATTTTTTTTTGTATCATAGTTGTTTTTACTTTCTAGATTCTTCTTGTCGAAAAGAACTTGTAAACCACAAAAAATATGATGCAAAACTGACAAATGAGAAATATTTTAAATAAAAATAAGAAAATAAATTGGTTTATTTATTTAGCCAAAGGATCCTTTAGTAGAAAAATCAGACCAAATTAAGAGGACATGAAATTAAGTGAATGTTTATCAAATGATAATTGATTTTAGCAAATATTAATTTTATCTGATATTATCATTTGGGAAACTCCCAATTGATTTCAACAAATGTTAATTTTATTTATCATTTGGAAACTCCCATAAATTTCTTCCCCTTTCAACAACCAAAAGTTTGTCGTTTCCAACATGTTTTAATGTCATCTGCAGAGATTAGTAAGGACAAGTTGCTTTAAATTTTGTGTCCTCTTTAGTTCTGACTTTTCTAATTAGCTAATAATGTCTCCACCAGTCATTGCCAATCAACACCGAATTTCTTTTGATTTTAGGGTGTTCCGCTGAGGTCTTTTTAAAGTAAGTTGGTTTTCATAATTTTTTATGTAATGTATCATGAGAGATTGACCTGTCTTGATTTTTGAAAAAAAATAATTTTTTATTAGTAGAATACCCTTTGCATGTATATATGTTTTCATCCCCTTTGGTTTTGCTTTGTTACCAATTACATTTGTTTTGTTTTATTTTTTAATTTTGGGAAAGCTCTAACGACCTGTATCAACTCAGATTTAAGGCTTTAAATATCCACTACATAGCGATTTTTCAATCTTCCCGTAAACCCCGCTGTGCCGGCGCTATCTAAAATTCACAATTGTATCGATCTATTCCCGCTACGTGTCGGATTTTTTTTTTTTTTTGCCCCGCTACATGGCCACTACGGCGAGTTCAAGTGCCTTGGTGCCAAGATTTTTTTAAAATTTCGTGGTTGCGACATCCGATTCTCGCTATTTATCATTTAATACTCCATTGACTAACCGCTATACCGTTTCTGCCACCGCTATTTAAAAACTTGACCCAAATGATTTCTCAAGGTGTGTGCGTTAAAATCGAAGGTGGCCGCTACTTTACTCGAGTCAATAATGACTATAACTAAGTGCTTGGACATTTAGAAAAATCGATTGAAATATATCAGTCCATCTCTACTATTAACCTTATCACCAAGGAAGAAAATCTGAAAGGATGAATACGATGCTCCTTCCGACCATGACACTACAACTACATAGAACTACCATAGTCTCCTCCTCCTCCGTCTCGTATTTTCGTATGCCGTTTACTATCGAGAAAACACGGATCAAGGCCATATGGGTTGACGACGACGGGAATTCTTCTGGTACGCTCTTACTCTGATTTTACTACAAGTTTTTAACTCCTTTGAGATGTCATTGACTTATTTTCCTGTTTACAACTTGATATCCGACCCCATGGATCGAAAATTTTCTAAGATCAATTCCATTGAAGTCTTGTATTGATTGACCGACCTTACACAGAAACCGTTACTATGGCGATCGGTGAGAGTCAAATTTCAAACCAAAGGTTTTCTGAGTCGAATTTCGGGTTCTAAGACATGTTTGTCTTTCCAATTTATTTGGGATATAGTTCTTATATGATACCAGCCTTTTTCATAATCTTTTAATGTTCCGGAATTGGCGAATTCTAGCTCAGCATTGGTGTCGTTTCTAGTTGGGTTAGTTATACGGTAATTGTGACTCACTGTATTTTCCTCTCCTTTCCTTTTCCGTCTTAGAACGAAAGAATTGATAGATAAGTAATGTTTCTCTATAAATTTTACTAAACATTTTTATTTTTCAGTTCCCCGCAAGCAAGATATAGGTGGGTTCCAGCAGACTCCTGCTCCTGCCGGCTATGATGAAAAGGGTAATGCTCTACAAGAAATAGGTGACTTGTGATTTCACCGAATATAACTAAAAAAATAAAAAAAAAAAAAAAAAGCTCTAACATGAAGAAACTAAGCGAGGAAAATAGATTTTGTTGCCAAATTTGTACCTTACGCGACAAATGTACACTTTCGAAAATTTAATTTGGTTGCCTTTGCAAGCGAGGCTACGAATTTCGTCACCTAAAATATGAATTAGGTGATGAATATTGAATTCTGTCGTCTTTGCTTGCGAGGAAAATGAATTTGGTTGTCAAAAGGGTACATTTGGCAAAAAAATATATAGTACTCCTATTTCATTGCGAAATGCACATAAGGTGACGAAATATTATCGTTACCTTCTGTAGAACTAATTAATTAATTTTTGCTACGGAGTGATTATATAATATGCATGTATAATGTATCTTATAAATGATAGTAATAGGATGCTTTGTATAGAGTGAAATTTTGTAGGAGTGTCTGATTTATGAGGCTTTGGTGGCATTAATTGTATTTATTTTAAAGTTTGTCCCTTGTTGTTTGTTTTGTCTCCCAGGAATAATCCCTTTGCCTTGTTTTGGTGTGGTTTTTTTGCTACTCTCTCTGTTTCTTTTTAAATGTGTTACTTCGTAAATTCAATTTATTATATATATAACATTTCATTACATATTTCACATCAACTTTTACCTCATCCTTTCAAAATTATCCTCTACTTTTAGCCGTTAACACTTATTAACTTTTCAAAAGGGCGAAATAATAATTGTACAAACTTTTACCTATTAACTTGTTAAAACACACACTTATTCAGAGACAACTCTAAATAGAAATCTCTACTTTCATTTGGGACGGAGGAAGTATAAAAAATTATCTTACCAAAATACACACACACACACACACACACACTACCTCCGTCCCAATTTAAATGTCCCCTATGGTAGACCGTGCAAGTTTGATCTTAAAAAATAAAATACTTTTGGAACTACTTTTAATTTTTTTTTGTATTGTTCAAAATATCTCAACGAGTAATTTTGAATGGTGTAAAAATTTTGGAAAAAAATATCTAGAAATATGTTTTCTTTTAAAGTCAAAATGGTACAACTTTATGTATGGGATATTTAAAATGGGACAAAGGGAGTATTTTATAAAACCGTAGTATATATGATTTTTTGCATAATTCCAAAAATTACGATACATAATCGATTCATTTATTTGAAACCTTATAATATATATTTGATTATGCACTATTATTAACGAAATATTAAAGTGTCTGAGCAGAAAGATGTATTGATTATCAGATGTCTCATGTTCAAATATGAGCAGCCACGAAATGGGACAACTTCTTTTTCTTTTAACTATAAAAAATTCCGTCGCTATGGTCACTGATTAGGCAACGAAACATGTTTTTCCTTAGAGAGGACTTTATGCATGAAACGTTGGAGGAGAAATTGGATCCATCACCTATGTCTTACTTCCACGCAGCCCAAAACTATACATGTATGTTAATACTATATTATTGGGTTTAATGACATTTTTGGTCCCCAAAGTATGCCTTTTGTGCCGATTTGGTCCCCAATATATCGATTTGACTTTTCTGGTCCCCAACGTTCCAATTTTGTGTTCAATTGGTCCCTCCCCTTAACGCCGTTCGCTCTCCCGTTAAATCTGGGGGCACCATGGGTATTTCAACCAACCCTTACGAGAGAAGGGAGAGGGGGGAGGCCGATTTCATAATTTCCGGCGTGAGGCTTACGGCCTTCCCCCGATTAGCAGCGGCGGCTGGTTTGAGTGTCTTGGGAGGGAAGATTGAGATGTTTTTTAGAGAGAGAGAGAGAGCAGATTAGTAGATATAGGTAGGTAATGTTTGGAGTTGTTGCTGGTTGTAGTGTTGGAGGAGGAGGTGGTGGTGCTGGGGTAGGGGTCGGGGTGGATCGATTAGGTTGCACAGCCATGGGTGTGGGAGGGGTGGGTTTCATTTTTGGGTAGAGTGGGTTGCACAGCCATGGTGCCCCAGATTTAACGGGACAGCGAACGGCGTTAAGGGGAGGGACCAATTGAACACAAAATTGGAACGTTGGGGACCAGAAAAATCAAATCGATATATTGGGGACCAAATCGGCACAAAAGGCATACTTTGGGGACCAAAAATGTCATTAAGCCTATATTATTGATTGCAGGAGGCAGTGAAAATGATGGCAACAAAAAGAAAAGGAAGCACAACTCGGATGAAAATGGTAATGGGGCTGAAGCTGTCCCTGCTGAAAAACCTTATATGATCATACCTCATGACTCTGTCAATCAGGTACGACTTGCGATCAATCCCTTCCCATTTCTCTTGAACGAAATTTGCCTTTTATCCTTCCTTTCTGTTGAAACTCTCTCTCTCTCTCTCTTTATTATTATTATTTTAAATATATACACCAGAAGATGGGCAAGCCAAGTCTGGAAGAAATCACCAAGGCTAAGGACGATTTAAATGCCCTGGGTTTTACCTCTGAGAACATTCTCGACCTAGACCGTCTTAAAGGCCTGATGTCTTCCCTTGAAATTCTCTCAAACGCGGGCGTATTAGAAGATGCTCAACAAGAAAAAGTTGGGCTTTTCAAGGACAAGCTTCCTTCCTTCATCCAGGAGTATGAAACTGACAAGAAGATTGCCGTGCTCGCTCAAATTTCTCAAATCCAAGCCCAAATTGCCCAACTCCAAGTTCAGATTGCACAACTCCAGAAAGAAGCTGCAAATACTACTCTAGTTATTCTTCAAGGCTGAAGTATTTGAAAGTTTGTGATGTGGGAACACCCCTTTTTAACTTTCTGCTCCCACTACTCTAGTTATTCTTCTTCTTTTGGAAAATATTGGAATAAATTGGTGACCTATGTATACTTTTATTCCTTCATATGTTTGCCGATATAAATTGTAAGAAATTACATAATGTGACTTATGTGTCACTTTCTGTTTATTATTTGAAGTTATGAGTGATAAATTAAATGTCCAATTATTTGGTCTCTAATTGTGAAAGGTAACGTATCTTATCATGAAAGGGTATATCCTATATGAAAGGACACATCTTATGTGAGAGAGTATACTTGTTAGGAATTAATATACCAAGAGTCATATCCGTTAGGAAATGATCAAGAGATACACTCATTGAAAAAGACACCTTTTGGAGACAATTTTTCCTTGATGTTAGAAAATGTGTTGTCTATAAATATCACATTCAGAGGGTTCCTGGCCTAACCCAAATAAGAACAAGTTTTTTCCATCAATGAAGTTCATTACGTGGGTCATAGGTTATAAGATCTCTTTGCTTTGTTCTATCACTTGAACAATAATAATAATGGTTGAAGGTAAGATTTCAAGTTTCTGCTATGCTAACAGGTATCATCAATTTCTTTCAATTGGTATCAGAGCACCATTCATGCCATTTTGTTTAGTATAAAGATTTTATTGGATATTGAACGAAAGTTTTTATGAAACTGATTCTCGTTGATATTTGACATGCTTTTATGAAGAAATAAAAACTGTTAATATGTCAACCCATCAATGTTGATCTTGGCCCCGTGGGTTTTCCTATGAAGTCATTAGAGCATTTGTTTTGTTTTGGTTTTGGCTTTTTGGCTTTTGGGATTATGGCCAGAATGAGTTTTGAATTTGGGAGGAGTGTTTAGGAGAAATGTGCAAAATGCATTTAGCAAAAGTAGTAGTGTTTGGGAGAAAAATGATGAAAATGAGTTATGGATTGGTTGTTTACCATTTTGCCCTTATTTATTTATTATGTTATTAAAAATATGTATGAAAAATGTTTTTAGTATGTTTATTAAATTATATTGCAAAATATTTTTGTAAACTTATCATCTTATCCCGTCCCACATTTTTTTGTTTATAAATACTACTTTTCTTTCCCTTTTTTTTTGTTATTGATAAATACTACTCCAAGTTGGAGTACAACTTTAATTTTCTATTTCGATGTTCCCAAAGAAAGTTTTGTACTTTAATTTTGAGAGAACTCATTTTTCATTTTTCACTTTCAAAAAGAGGTTCCTCATCTACTTTTCACATTCTCCACTCACATTTTTCACTTGCAAAATGTATATATTCTCCACATTTCTCACTAACACTCTTCTCAAATTCAAAACACATTCTGACCCTAAGCCAAAAAGTCAAAAAATTGAAAATGAAAGCTAAAAAATAGGCTCCTAAACATCCCCTTAACATTTGGGCCCCTAACAAAAAATCTTTAATCATTCAAATTTAAAAAATACCGCTAATCTTTCAACGACCGCTAGTCCTTCAACTATATGTCTCATAATCATTCAAATTAACTTTCATTTATTTCAACTAAACATCTAATCTTACGTGACATTTTTAAATTCGGCATCCAGTGTCAATTTTCATCCAATTGCTACTTTATTACAACGGTCTCGAAATACAACGGTCTCAAATACATGTGAATTGGGTCTCGAAACACATGTGAATTGGTGCTCACATTTGAAGTCTAATGCTCAGATCTTCGAGAAGACATAGATTTGAATATATCCTTTTTAGTAATATTCATATCCAAGAGTGGATAGTGTAAAATTTTATGTCGTCTCCCTACAGGTCCATCTTTAATTGACCAACGCTGGTCTCGAAATATGTGAATGTCTAGGAATCAAGTTAGTGTGAATGTGTGCGGTTGTAGAAGACTTGTAAAAAAATCGTTGGTTCTTCGACTCTAAGGCATTAGTTTGATGACCAAGACCTGAGACTTGGGGGTTTTCTTCCTCCGTTAGTCTGAGGTTTGAAACTTCTTATGTACTATAGATCAATTCTTTTAAGTGGCTCCTGGATTAATCTGAGGTATAAGTAAATTTGGCCTATGTACCTCAATTGCTTAAAAAGAAAAGAAAAAAAAAAATCATTCTATTGCTGACAATAAGACCAAAAAAAAACAAGAACAAAAGAACACACTCTAGTATACTTTTTTTTTTTTTTTTCACTTTTCTATACACTTTCTCACACTTCTATACATTTTTCACATATTTCAATACAGTACTTCTTAACCCTTAATGATAGCATTGTAGGCTAATTATAGAATTTTTCCCAAAAAAAAAAAAAAACACATGAGTTCAACAGAAACTAGTCAATAAAAGAATTGGTCATTCCTACTAATTGAATTCTGCTGAAAGTTTTTCTTACAATCCTTCTTTTTTACTCAAAGAATAACAGCGGTATCTATTTCTCGATAAATAAAATTAGAAACTGTGGCCTTTGTTTATACGTGAAAGTTTAGGGACCAAGTCTATAGTATACAAAAACTTGAGGGATCTGATTGCTAATAAGGAGGAGATTGTTTTTTAATACTCCCTCCGTCCCAATTTTATAGTCCCTCGTTCTATTCTAACCGGATAAAAGAACGATTATATCTTTCAATCGGTAATACATTTTATATGCAATATGGATCTTGTTTGATAGATCTTGATTTAATCTAATAACTTGGCTTTTTTGTAGCCACGTGGATCACTCCACAACATGAAGAGGTAGTTATGAAAAGAACAATGATACATACACTCCCTCCCAACCACTCCCCCTCTCACATGTGGTGGGACCCACCACATGTGGGACCCATGGTGGGACCCACCACATGTGAGAGGGGGAGTGGTGGGGAGTGGTTGGGGAGGGAGTGTATCTATTATTTTTGTTATCGAAATTGAATGTGACTAAATGTATTTGTTGTGGAAAGGTACATCTAACCACGGGGATCACTCCACAACGTGAAGAGGTAGTTATCAAAATTTAATGTGACCCTTTATAAGTACTACAATATGTAAAAAGTCAACAAGAGCCATGTTTATTTGCCCAAGGGAACAAATGAATCGTTTTTCATTTGCTAAAAGCTCTTTATCACCTCCAACTCCAACTCCAATCTTCTAAAACTACCAAGATAATTTCAACAACTTGTTTTTTGCAAAAGGAGTATATGAGATAAAATTTACTTTTAACAACTTAGCATTTAGCTAAAAGGCAATTTTCCAAAAAAGTACTAAAAGCTAAGTTGCTCAAAACATGTGTCACATTAGTGAAAAGCTATTGAGTTGCAAAAAGCTAGTTTTCTCTCACATACTCCTTTTGCTAAAAGCTTACTAAAATAAACTTACTGTTTTTATTTTATTTTTTATAATCAGGTGTTCAAGCCAGTTTTCGCGCACTTCGACTAATCTTGGGAGACCAATCCCACCGTCCACTTGCAGAGGCCCCGACCCATTTAAAAGAGACAATACTTTGTTTGGAATGGCCCCAACGGAGTTGAAAACACCTACGAGGTTTCGAACATGAAACCTTAGGAGAGAGCAAACTCCTAAATCCCTAGCCTTGACCACTAGGGCAATCTCAAAATGAGAGTTGGTGCTAAAAACTTTAGCAAATGGTGTTGTGATTGGCTCTAGTGCTTTTATACTTTTCTCAGATATCAATGTATTTTCTATACATTGTCCTCCATTTTAAGGGCTGAGGTTAGTATTTTTCTTCACATTCTTTTTCCCTTTTTTTTCCCTAACCACGTGAATCACTCCACAACATATTAGGGGTAGACGCAATTAAACCCTTTGTGTTCTACTAAGGTGGCTTATTGACTTTCTTATGTGATGTATTGTGAGAGAATAACATGTCTTGAACACAATAAATTAGCTTTTTAGTGTGATTTAACCATCATGCCCAGTCATTCATCATGGATCGAATTGGCTTTGTGTGGTTTAATTAACCATCATACCCAGTCATTCATCATGGATCGAATTAGCTTTGTGTGGTTTAATTAACCATCATACTCAGTCATTCATTGCTTTCATCATTGATCGAACTAGCTAGAAAAACTTTATTTGTCTGTTTGTATGATTTTATCACCTTTTTTAACTCCCTTTTTGAAAGGGAACTAACCACATGAATTCCTCCACAAATATCAAATGGGGAGGCATTAAAATTGAAGGTGACAATTTGTACCCTATATTGAAGTCAAGATTGTGAAATTTCAATGGTTTAGTTGTAGTGGGCCAAATTTTGGGGGAAAAAAAGGGTGATATATATTGATCGTAGAGTACCTTAATATTGGTAGATATCCATTCATAGATAAGCCATGAAATATGTACCCTATAAATGTTATCTTCAGAAGCTAACGGATGATTGAAAAATGAAAATTGTTAGTTTTAATCTTCTAGTCATATTCAATCATCAACAATCAATCTTAATTTCTTTTTAATTTAATTTTTCGGGTTACAAAAATAATAGTACCAGTACTAATATATCACACTTCAGAAAATTATTGCAAAGTAGTCAGCGTTACTAAGGTAGTAATTATGTCGGCAGATCAAGTGGAAGACCAATTCAATATACAATAACTAAAATATAAAAGTACAATTAGACACTCACACTCTCAGGTTGATTAGTTTAGTTTTTTTCTTGTAATTTCGTAACCTATTATTGTGATGGCATCTGGTACTATTTTTCTTGAGTGACTGACTTCATCGACAAAGGAAATTCCAATTACTGATGGCAGACAAATTGCGGTAACACAAGCCATCCCAAGTCCTAACATCCTTCTATGTTTTATGTTTTGGTTAAGACGGATGAGACATAGTTTCAGTGGCGGCTCCAGGAATTTTTTTAAGGGTGTTCAAAAATTCTTATGCTCTACTACCTCTATAAACCAAAACAAAATATAGATTAAAAAAAAAATCTTATTAATGTCAACAATGCCACCCATAAACTACAACGGATAAAGTATATTACAATTGCTCTCGACGAGTTTTCATACTTTGAAACCGTTGCATAATAGCCTTTTCATGTTAGCAGTCGGTCGCACCAGAGAAAAAAGTTTTTTTTTGCTCAATACCAAAGAAGTCGAAAACAGACTTTTGTCTGCGTATGCTTTTAGCCCTTTCCCCCATGCCTTTTCTATTTGAGCCTTAGTTTTTTGGGTTTCAATTTGAATTGAACTTCGGCTTTTTTATTGACCGAAGTGTTCAATAGTTGGGTTTTTTTTTATTGGGCAAGATGTTCAATTTAGTTTGGATAGAGTGTTCAACATTGGACTGCCTAAGAAATTCTGCATGCATTCTAAGAATTATTTTTTGGGAAAATTATCGAAATGGTCCCTGTAGTTTCACCCGAGCCTCGATTTAGTCCCTCTAGTTTCAATTGCACTCCAACGAACCCTGTATTTTCAATTTTGGTCGAATTGAGTCCAAATGTTAACTTCCATTAGCAGATTAGACGGAAAACCCAATTTGGGGATTTTTTGAGGGTCAAACTCGTCTTTTCACCCACCCTTCTTCTTCTCCAATTTGTAACCCTAACCCTAACCCTAAATCAAATCCAATCTTTTCCTTTCCTTTGCAAAAGGCTTAATTATTGGGAATTAATACCAAACCAATTCAAGGGAAATGATTTTCGGAATTAATAGAACAAAAAAAGGCTTAATTATTGGCTCCTTTCAAACCAATCTCCTTTTAGATTGACAACTGCAAAGTACCGATCCTCCATAGCCTCTCTCCTCGCCCTCTTAGAGCATCCTTATCAACCTCAACAAATTTTGGACCAAATTTAACCACAAAAACACCTTTTACAATTTAGCAAGTCACTTTATCAAAAACTCAAAAAATCAGACTCTCTATCCAAACTTTACTATATTAAACTACTCCCCTCAAATCTAATAAAAAAATTCTTTTCTCCTAAAAAACTAAACTCCCACGTTGGGAGTTGCTCACTGTCAGAGGAGGAGGTGGACCTTTTGTATTAAACAAATCGGAAGTGGACCTTCTGTTGCCCTCACGCGTACACGTGTCACTAAACTACTATTCGGATGCCCACGCGTCAGCCATCTATTCTCTCCTCCCTCTCCACGTGCTCTTCTCTCTCCCCCGTCCCCATCAAGCCCCACCCGTCCCCATCGAGCCCCACCGGCAAAAACAATAAAAAAAAATTAAGCTCGTGAACAGTAACTCGCTAGGGATGTAACGTTACTGTAGCAAACACAATTTGTTGAGGGAGAGTAGAGAGGCTGATTTTTGGGGGTTTGGGGGGGGTTTGGCTCAACAATTTGTCTTGCACAGTGTTTTACAACACCAGATGAGGATGCTCTTACAATACACCGAGTACCAACCCTCCCTCTCAACCTCCACCTCCTCCCTTCTCTCCACCGCCGCCGACGTCTCCAATCCTCCACCCCAACCAGACATCACCGGAATATCGAGCCTTGCCGTCCTCTTCCTCTTTAAAATCGTCAGCGAGGTGGACCCCACACTGGCATCTCAACAAGCCCTGTTCAGCCCACTCGGAGGCCGGAACCTCAACGGAGACAACGAGAGGGAAGAAGAAGAGGGGGAGTGGTTTCGGGTGAGGGATGATTTGTCAGGAGAAGATGAGGATGAGAGAGAGGATTTGCAGAAGAGGGAGGACGGAACCCTGGACGGAGAGAACACGGGGAGTTCGAGATTGCAACGGTACAAAACATTTTTTTTTCTTTTTAATTACCCAAATTGGTAAATTGTGATTGAAGACATTTTTTGCAAATGAAAGGAAAAGATTGGATTTGATTTAGGGTTAGAGTTAAATTGAGGAAGAAGAAGGGTGGGTGAAAAGACTAGTTTGACCCTCAAAAAATCCCCAAATTGGGTTTTCCGTCTAATCTGCTAACGGAAGTTAATGTTTGGACTCAATTCGACCAAAATTGAAACTATAGGGACTAAATCGAGACTCGGGTGAAACTACAGGGACCATTTCGATAATTTTCCTTTATTTTTCTTTGGGTGGTCATGTGACCATCCATGCATACAAGTGCAGCCGCCCCTACATTCTTTGACGGTTAGAGTATATTGATCTTTTTTAGGATCACCTCCAAGTTCAAATCCTAACTCCGCCCATACTATGTGAGCAATATTGAATGCGACAATTTAAAAAATTGGAAATCCGAGTAATATGAATGCAGTTTTGCTTACGTATCAGTTTTTATGGTAATGTTTCCACATCGTGTTGTGATTGGCACTAATGCCTTTATAAACAGAGAAATATTATCTGCATAGATCTGTGACAGATATTGTCCACATATCATTTTGTGGACCCATTTGGGGTGCCACACAAATTATTTGAACCGGCCATTAATTGTAAAACATTTTTTTGATGTGGTTTTCTTTCAAGAACTAACTGAATTGAATAATTGTAGATGCTTATAATCAACCATTCAATTTTTTGTACGAGGGACCAAACTTTTAAATCAATCGTCCTGAGGGACAGACTCTTGAATCAATCGTCTTGAGGGACAAGCAATTAATTTCAAGACCAGAGATGGTCACTTCAATTTCAATCAAAATTAATTTCAAGACTAGAAATGGTCATCTTCAAAATTAATTTCAAACAAAATTAATTTCAAGACCAGAAATGGTCACATTTTCAATAATGTCATTCAAGATGGTGCATTCATTCATTTTAGCCGCCTAGCTGGCGCATCCAATCATTCAATAATCATTCAAAAGCCGCCTAGCTGGCGCATCCAATCATAATTCAAAAGCCGCCTAGCTGGCGCATCCAATCATAATTCAAAAGCCGCCTAGCTGGCGCATCCAATCATTCAAAAGCCGCCTAGCTGGCGCATCCAATCATCATTCAAAAGCCGCCTAGCTGGTGCATCCAATCGATCATCACCCATTCTTTCAATCAATCATTCAATCAATCATTACTCATCAATTATTCAATCAATCACCCATCAATCACCAATCATCTATTGTGTGCATCATCATTCATTGTTCATTGTCAAGTGAATCATCAATCTATTCCTTTGCCCCCAAGAACTACGCCGGTCTGATCCCTACAATGGGGTACGTAGGAAGCCTGAGTGGCGCAACCGTGATTTTAATGTTTTCCTTTGCAGCTTGAGAAAGGCTCAGGGAATGAATCGGGATGTCTCTATCTTAGATGTAACTCGCATCAAGCAATGATGTAGAGTTCCATCCAAGAGGGGCAACTGTAGACACCACGATTTTGACCCGAGAAACTTATCAAGCATCCACGATGATGAAAATGCCTGATAAGAGCACACGAGACTTGATTGTGAACCTGGAAACCCCTCCTAAACCTCTCCAAAATAAAACCAATCCTACACCACCTTCTAGTACATTCAAAACCCTCTTTTTTGATATATAATATGTCTCAATCCATTTTGAAATGAGGGAGATATGCCCGTTTTACCGAAACAACTTGCTTTCTCGACCTTCTGAGGGTAAAATGGTCACATATTTTGATGTACAAATCATCTTGGCTTCAAACCACTTGGGTTATAAAGTAGACTTTTCAAGCTTTCCAACGCTTCAAACCATGCACAAAACGGAGTTTGGTAGCACCTGGAATGGCCCCGCAAAGTTTGGATTGTTGTGCTGTCTCCTAATCCAGGCGCCTAGATTACCCTAATCCAGGCGCCCGGACTCAATCCAGGCGCCTGGATTCCCCAATTACAGGCGCCTGGAATCACTTCCAGTAAACATTTTGCAGCTGGTTTTTGATGAAACAATGGGCTCCCTCCTACATTATCCCACGTTTTCTTCATTCCAAACCCCCTCCAACAGACTCTGGCTCCACATTTGATAGTTCAAATTCATTTTCCCTCTCAAACCCTCCCAAAACTCTCTCATTCTCTCCCTATATATACCCCCCTCCCACTCCATTCTAAAAGATCAGTTTCTCCCTCTTTCCTCTACTGTTATTCTGCCAAAATCACACGAGAAACTTCATCCCCAAACTGATCCCTCTCAATTCCATCCATTTTCAACCATCAAAACCCAATTTTTTCCCATCCTAGCTCCACATACTCACTTGATACCATCCATACTTCACCCTCCACACACAAACCCCCACCATTCAACCATAATTAGCTCTCAATGGTTCTGAAAACCCAAGTCCAGTAGCTATAAGTCCACAAAATCCACTCAAAAAACCCAACCAAAGTTCATCAATCAAGCTTGTCAAGGTAGTTTTTCTACCATTGTTCTCAAAAGGCCCTGAGGGGATACCATCCAAGCTCTTACTAGTTCTTCATACTAGTTAAGAGTTTGGAAATGTTTCAAATTTCACAAAAATAGAAGTTCTTCATTAGCATTTGTTGTGTATATTTCCAAAAATCATTCAAAATCAAGTTTCTTTTAAACTCATATCATGCATTTGAGTTAAATTTAAGGTTCAAGTTTGCTACTGTGTTGTTATACATCTTTTAGAGTGCATATGAGTTAGTCAAAAGCATTGCATTTGGTGCTTCCTGTCAAAAATGGAGTTTTGAGTTTGCTGTCTGGGAGGCCATCCAGGCGCCTGGATTGGCCCTTTCCAGGCGCCTGAATCCAGGCGCCTGGATCTGCCTAATCCAGGTGCCCAGATTACAATCCAGGTGTGATGAGTTGGACATTTGTGATCATTTTCTGAGACATCCTGAGGCAGTTTGAGGGCATTTAGTGAAATTTTAGCATCTTTTGTACAAGAATCATCCACTCATAACATTTTGCACAAGCATTCACTCATATCTCATTAATCTTTTTGATACATTTGTCGTGTTTTTCGCATGAATACGTGTTTAAAGTCCACTTAAACAATATTTTCAAAATCTTTTCAAACATTTAGTAGAGACCGGTAACCATGCCGGGCGTGAGGGGTGCTTTAAATTCCTTCCCCTCACGTAACCTAGCTCCCAGACCCGCGAAATCTCATTTTGAGAGGCCGGTAAAGCATTTTCCATTTCAAGGGCAAAAGAGTCATTTTTCAAATGGTTTCTCGGGTATGGTCCTCAAATCCGGGTGGCGACTCCATTCAACCAATCAAAACCATTTTTCAAACCAACAACCGTTTTCGGTGGACAACTCCGCGGGGTGTTCACAACGTGGTGTTGTTTATCTCTTTGATTGTGTGTGTGATTGACACACTCAATGCTTAGAACCTTGGCACACTAGGTGTTTGATAAAATGTCTCGATGAGATTGCTTTCCATTACCAAACCCCATCTTATGTTAAACTTGATTTTCACTGTTAAATATTCTGATTGTGAGCGAGAAAATTGACTCTCACTTGAGTTATCTTTGAGAAACGTGAAAGAAGCTAAGTCATGGGTGGTTTGAACCCCTAACCAAGCTCCCGTTCTATTTCTAGACAAACCTTATTTTTCATCAAATTAGGAGGTAAAGAAAGAATTCCACCAATCAAATTACACCAAAAGTTGGTCGTCTTAACGCCGAAAATCTCAGCGCAAGTCAATCTTTTGCCGGTTGCATTTGGTTCTTGTGGAAATCGATCCCGGTCTTGCCGGGTTACTATGCTTTCAATGACCTAGCCCTACGCTTGGGGTGACGCTAACTACAACAACGCTAAGTCGCAAGCACTATCCTTCACCTGGGGATCCAGTACCCATGAAATCTCACAAAACATGGGGAATATGTCATCCCATGTGTATAATCGATCGCCACAATTGGGTTATACGAATTGGAAGGAGGGGATTTCACAAATTTGAATATGATCAGTGATTAGATGAGGAATGGTAAAGTAATAGGGTGGAAACAACGGTGGTTGAAGGTTGCAACATAATTGATGGGGCTGTTCGTAATCCTTGGATTACAAAGAATGGCTTTTCAATTTTTCATTTTTTCATTGCTTCTGGGCGTGTTTTTTTTTTTTTCCCCTCGGTTTCTTTGGCTTTTCTTGATTTTTGTGAGTTAGCAGTGTGCTGTGCAATTGACATTGTGAAGCGTTTGTAGCTTTGATTGACACAAGTAACTAAAAAAATTGGGACTGACGAAAGTATAAAATATTGAATCCACTTAATTAGATATCTTGTTCTTGATTATTATTATTATTAAAATTGGGACCGGCGAAAGTATAAAATATTGAATGCACTTAATTAGATATCTTGTTCTTGATGATGATTATTATTATTATTATTTTTTTCTTGGGCATCATAATATTGTTCTTCATCAGTCTATTTCCTCGTGCAATGAGAGAGTAGATGAATGATTGTCTAATGTCTAGTCTCATAAATTGGAGGTATTCAAACATGCTATGCATACCCTTAGCATTTTTACGGATACATTTCGATTATTCTGATTTAAGAAATTATCTATACGTGCGATCATGTCCACTTACTTCTGAGGATGGATCAATAAGAATTGAACGCTGCAATCGCAGAGCTAGAGAGAGAGAGAGAGAGAGAGAGAGCTTGTGTGGAAACTTTATATCCATCTCAAAGCTAATTGGCAATGAGTGGAGAGGTCCCAGCATATATTAAGTGATCACCCATTCCACTCCTAGGCAATATAGGACAATATTTCTTAATATCCCCCCTCACGTGCAGCCGCATTTGAGGTCTGTCATGTGTGGCCACTTTTTGGATCCTATCATCGTGCAGCCTTTTTGCCGGTCTGTCATCGTGGGTGTGGGATTGCGAATTTTTTTTTTTAAATGTGGAGTGGAATAGGCCCCGCTCTGATACCATGTGGAAACTTTATATCCATCTCAAAACCAATTGGCAATGAGTGGAGAGGTCCCAGCATATACTAAGTGATCACCCATTCCACTCCTAAGCAATGTGGGACAATATTTCTTAACAGCTTGGTAGTGGTGGTCGCAGGTGTTGTGGCCGTCGGCAGCAGCAGAGGTCGGCGGCGGCGGTCGTGGCTCGTCATCGTGACCCAACTCTCTTCTTCTCTGTCTAAGAGTTGATTTGGGGAAGAAGGGGAACTTTTGGCTTTTTTTTTTTTTAAACAACAGGCCCCAAAATGACGTCGTTTTTGGGCTGTTGTCCAATTTGTTGTACCAATCTGTTGTGTATGTAGCATTTTCGATAAGAATTCCCCAAACCAAATAACAGCAAATGGACTTGAATGGTACCATGTATATTAGGAGCTAAATTTGCTAGGACCAGGGCCGGCTCCGGGGTAAGCCCCGCAAGCCCGGGGGCTTGGGCAACCCCCCGGGCTAGGGCAACCCAAAAAAAAATTTTGTTGAGTAATACATTATAGTATTTAATTTTAATGAGGGGCAATATATACCAGAAGCGCTGCAGCGCAGTTGGCCATTGTAATGCTACTAATAACAAGTGGGTTAGGTTCGAGTCCCTCCTACCCCTTTTGCATTTTGTTATTTTATTTTTGGGTAAATTACACTGACTTCCCCTGAGTTTTCTAACTACATCAAGAACTTCCCTTCAAATGTTTTAAATGACAATGTCCTCCATCTCACTTTAACTAATTAGATCATATTGCCCCTCACACACAAACGCCTAGGTAACTCCCATTTATTCTTTGAGTACGAAAAAGATTTTTTTTGGTTACCATAACAACCAAAAAGTTCTAGTTATCAAAAAGGTATATTTCTAACAATCCAAAAAAAAAATAAAAAATACTAAACTAATAAAAACAAAATACGCCACTAACCCAAAAAAAAACGTAACTATTTTGGGGTGTATGGTACACCCCTATACGTAACTTTAACGTATTTTTTGATAATTAATACGCTAAAAATCTGTATTGCCAAAAAAAAAAAACATAAAAAACACCAAAAAATATGTGTATCATCCTCCAAAACTATTTGTACCATATACTTTCAACGTACATCTCTTCGTAGATAACATAAAATAAGCGTAACACACACCAGAATTACGCACAATATACAACAAAAAATACTTAAAATTTCCATGGTAGTCGTCCTGTTTATATATCTATCGTAGCAACCCCATTACAGCTTATACTACACTTGTATTTTGCACCAAACCAAAAAGAATTTGCTAAAAAAATGTAAGAAAAAGTTCTTTTCTTTAAATCAGAAGTACTATAAGTGGAGTTTTATTTTGAATTTGATTTTTTTGATGTAATTCAAACTAAAAGCAATATGTGACATTGAATTTTTATTTTATTTTTTTACTGTTATGCCTTTTTTTTATGACTTATAAAAGTAAGTGGGCAACCAAGCATGAGGTCGGGCTTGGGCAACCCAAACCTCGGGGCCGGCACTGGCTAGGACAATAATGGTAATTACGCAAGTGGCATAACGGACGTGTGTTTGCGTGTAAGCGTCTTTATACGTATCTCATTGTATTAAAGTTCGCAGAGCCAGAACGGAGGCTCAAAGGATTACGTGACTACAATAATGACGGAATGATATTATTGGGCTGCCCGTACATATTTTACGTCAGATAGACAATGTTCATATCAATTCTAGTTGAAATTGGACGCAAACACAGCGAGACTATACACAAATAACACACTTACGTAATATATGGAACTGCCACACTTAGTAAACTCGCACCACACAGATTTTATTTAGATAGACAACGCTTACTGCTTACAGCAATTCTAGTTGAAACATTGACAATGTTCATGATCATCGCCGTTTATGTAAGGAAATCGTGGACAAAACTAATAATCTGGATCAAAAAAGTAATCAAAGCCAAACAGAAGCCTATGAACGTCCATGGAGAAGAAAAAAACTTACGTCTCAAGTATGCCATAAACTGCGGCCACTTGAGATCACTATACCTGGATGCTTTTTGGCACTCTTCCTTGAAATAGAACTCCGGTAGGACAACTTCCATGCACAGCTTGTTGAATAGATCAGAGACGTCCTTGTCCGTGCCCAAGTAGTTGTGTAAAATTTTGGCTTTTTTAAGCACTTGGACGTCCTTCTCAGAGTCGATTAACATGTCCACGAACTTTGCGTATGACGTGAAATGCCACGAAACCTGAGGGCAACACTGCTCTAGGGCAATGAGGTTTCTGAAGAATGGCTCCGTGGGGTCGTGTACATTTAGAATCGGGATTTTAAATGTGGACCTATGAAGCCACCAACGTAGACCTGTATTTTCTCCGAACTTGACGTCAAATAGACTGTTTCCCTCAAAGTTGGGTTCAAACTTGACTCCTGCGTATTCAAGCTCTGATGCACAAATCTCGAATTCACTTAACTTTTTTGTTACCGCGCCAGTGGAATTTTCCCGTTGATTACCTTCCAGGTAATTCTGGTGTAGTAAATGGAGAATATGAAAGTAATGATCAGGAGCTTCCACTGGATGATCATGGAGAATACGACAGTAGTGATCAGAAGCTTCCGCTGGCTGATCATGGAGAATATGATAGTAGTGAGCAGGAGCTTCCCCCGGCTGATCTTTTTCTACCTGTTCATTTTTGTCATCTGGTGGACCCATAATGTTGCTAAAGTACGAAACGACGTACGCTTTCAGTTTTAACTTCTTTCCCCCCGGGATCTTATCGTTGGGGATGTTATCCACTGTGAGTTTGAACAACTCCTCAAGCACAAAGAAAGGAATCTGGTTCTCGAGGAGTAGCAGGTCGTGTTTGACAAAGTTGGCTGTCAAAATGTTATCAAAAATAGGTTCTGCTTGTTCCTCTCCTCCATTAATAGGCTGCGACTGCGAGATGCTACTCGAGGCCTAAGACAAATAGTTTAAGTTATGCCTTCTACAAAAAGTATATACACATTTTCAAAAGGGGAGTGATTTCCACTCTCCAAATTGATATCCACACCTCCTTTTTTACCTTTTAGTAAAAAATTTATGTGTAAAAGTTTCACTAAAAAAAAATAAAAAATGTGGAGATATCAATTAGGAGGTGTGCAAATCTTTTTTAATAAAATGCCAACATGTGTCCACTGAACTTATGTCAAGTTTGACAAAGTTTGTTGAAATGTGTAAAAAGTGCATAAAAATGGGTGCAAATGTATTGAAAAATATAAAAGACTGGAGTGTGTGGTTTTTTTTTTTTGGTGTGCTTAAGAGCAAGACCCTTGAATAAAAAACTTTTTTTTTTTTGCTGCTTTTTGGAAAGCAATACTACTACTAACCAATTTGTATATATACCTAACAAATTGTTGACCAAATTTTAGGTGTCATGTGATGCATGTGTCGTAATTTTATTGGTAAATGTACTTCACTACATGACACATGAGATGTACTTTACCTAAAATGTGGTCACCTTGTTATAATGATCTGTTCATCTGATATATTTGTAGTGGTCATAGTTACGATTCATATGGTACATATAATTATGTATGGGCCGGGCATCCAAACAATGAAATGGTATTGCTTTTGTTTCTTATTTTCTTTTGGTCAAAATGGTAGCAGTATTATTGATACTAAGAGAATCCATCAAAACAAACAAAACTCAAAAAATACAGGTTTCAAACTAAGCTTCTTTCTTTTTTCAAATAAAAAATAAAATAAAATAAAATTTTGCAGCATCCAATAGTTATTTTACATCTCAGCCCACTATTTTGTGGACAAAAAAAACTGTGAATTGTGAGCCCATACCAAATCAAAAAGCTCTTCCTACTTAGCACGGTGTGAGTTTAATAGTTCAGTCTTTGAGGCAAAATTTTTATCATAACTACGACAATGCAACTCCCATCATGTACAAACTCGTATATACCGATTCTTTGTTTATTTGTTAATCTGGTTTTCCCGTTATCAACTGGAACGGGGTTCTACAAATATCGTAGCTGTAATAATATCGTTTCTGTTGTGGATGCGTACTTGTATTTTCGAGTACCGTTTCGAATTTTACGTTAGAAACATGCACATTTGGTATGTACACTTATACGCATGCTTAAAAAGCTCAAAAAATTCAACAATGATGCAAATACATACTTGAAAGTAGTAATATAATGAAGCATATATATAGCTACTACAGAAATAGATACTTATATAGAAATTATTTACTTTTTTTAGTGATGAAGAATTCATTATGCAGTTATCTCCTAAAAAACCAAAAAAAAAATAAAAAAAAATAAAAATAGAACATATCGTATAACGGATACTGTATGATGTTTTCATTCCTCCCAATCATGAAGATCCCCACAATCACGATGCCGTTGCTGTATTGAGAGATAACGCGAAGATGTTTGAATCCAATGTCAGAAGGGCAATGTTTGGTGGTTACGTGGGTCAGACACTCTTCCTAGGGGCATCTAAGTGGCTATTTGTGCATTGAAATTCATTGCTCAAAGGTGGAGAAACTTTACAATGGGTGTTTTAGCTTTCCATCAGAACTGATAAAAAGAGGATGGTACATATACACATATACATATTGGATATGATAGGTGAAACACTGATATAGCTTCTGGGTTACGTTTTCCATCTATCAAATGGATGAAAGACCTGATTTGTCCTTATTAAAGAAGAAAATGGTAGTTGAAGGGGAAAGTAAATTTTTTTTAATAGTTTAAGGAGTAAGTAGATATTTAACCCTTTTCTTTTTTTTAGCTCAATATGCATATATAGAGAGGAGTTACTGTTTCCAACTTCAATGATTCTTAGATCCTCTTATACAACTTCAATCCACTATCAGAGATGAGACCTGCATGGATAATTTTTAGATCTCGACAGTGAGAGGCGCGAATGTTCTGGGTTTACATTGTATCGGCCGGAATCAAACTTACCACCGTTATTTCACCCAAGATTTTCCAATATTCACGGCACTCGCCGGCAAGCACTGGTAGTGAATCAAGGACGAAATTGGAAAGGTGAGGTACCGGATACTCCTAGAAAGTAGAAACGGTACGTTCAGCCAGTATGGAAGGGGATTCTAAACCCTTGACCCGAATAATAACATGTTACTATTGTTTTGACCAAGGAGAAAATATAGATTACGCATGGTTCGATTTTATGCTGACTATATGTGGGGCATATTCATGTAACACATTTACATGGATCCATATATTTAATATACGGCCCTTCTTAATGTGTGGTGGTAAAAGTCTCTTGTCGGCCTTGTTCGTTTGGGTTCCCAAAATCCGGTTTGGAGACCCCCTTTTTGTGAAACCTTGTTCGGTTTCCCCATATACATGTTTGCACACCAGTGTTAGAAAAAGTAAGCAAAAAGGTGTTGAATAATAAAGGACTCATGTCCTCGTTCGCATCTTCCAGCAAAATCATAGGTATCGTGCCTTATGCACGGATGGAGTCCCAACGGTGTGTGGGACCCATTTTTGGGTTCCATACGAATGATCCGATCCATTCATTTATCTTAAAACAATTTTTTGAGTGGCTCTACGAAAAATCACCTTAATCCGACGAGTGTAAGTGGTTGATCCAAAAATCCCTTGTTTCATAAAAACGATTTTGAATGAAACATGGGATCTTTGGATCAACCACTTACACGTGTTGGATTGAACGGCTTGGATTATTCGTGTGGGACCAAAAACACCACCGGTATCCAATTTATGTGTGAATGATCCGTAACTATGGGATGGTTGGGAAAAAAACACCCTGGAAAGAAGTACCACCAGGGAGGGGCCCCATGTACAACCAGTTTTAGACAAAGGGTTTCAAAGTAGCAGGAGGTTTTAAAACCGGGTTCTTAGAAACCCAACCGAACAAAACGGTGGTGCCCTCAAACATTGAATTATTTTCCCAATATTATAGAAACTTATAAATAGCTTCTGGTCTTAGGCGAGGCCTAAACAGTCCAAAATTAAGAAGTGTACAATTTCATTGGATTATTTTGTTGGATGTGAATAAGTTAAATCCTATGGGCCAACAGGCAAACAAAAGGTTTAAATATATACTGAAGTTACAAAGCTCAGAAAATGCTTCTTATAATTCCGTTATGTGCGTGTAATTAATATTTTTGCTGCCAAAATTACGAGCACACTAGTGAGTAGTGTTATTATGTAAGTGATGCTTTTAAATCTTGCAATGTTTAATTACGTATTTTAAGGATCACTGATATTTAAGTGAGGAGGTGTTAAATCCACGACAATATTTGTCTGTGCCACGAAGCATTTTGCAATATGACATTCTTAACCCTCCAACTTTTGTCTTCTAGTACTTTAACAAAACTCCTGCTCTTCTACAGAGCACTTCCTCTTCATTCTCACTCATCGGCCCTATCCAACATCAACAATTCATCTGGGTCATTCAGGGTAATTCTCCAATGGATTTTATTAAAATTTGATAAAATCACGCCCTAAATTTTATCCATTGGTAAAGAGAATTGATAAAATTTGTAGATTTTTGCATTAAAAAATCTCAAAAATCTATAGATTATATCAACTCTTTTCACTAATAGATAAAATTAAGGGCTTGCTTTAATCAAATTTTTGATAAAATCCATTGGAGAACTGACTCTGAATCCGCTAAAACAACCAATTAAGTAATTTGGCATTTTTGTGATGAGGAGGTGTTAAATCCACGACCACATTTTGTTATTCAATCCACTAAAACAATCAATGAATCTTTTATTGTTTGGTTGCTGTTTATAATTTTCTTTTGGATAAACAATCGTATTTATTAATCTATATTTTCTGTTTACGACCCCCAAAAAGTAAGAGCCAGTCTTGCTCGCATACCTTTGAGTTGCCACTGTCTCCTCCCTTTGTAGTACTTCTTTGGTAGGAGGCGTAGAGGAGTTCAAGGATGAAGCAACCATCGACCAACATCATTTCCGCCATCTGATCATCGTGCTTCACCTTGACTTCTTCTGCGTAGCATTTCTTGGCCCTGAATACCAACTCCTCCATTTTTTCCACACATCGTTGAAGCAGCACAAATTTTTTATTGTTTCTTTCCCCCTCATCCTGTATTTCTTCGGTTAATCGGAAAAATAGGTAATTGGCGTAATACATTTTGACGTGTTGCATAGTTTTTAGGTGGGGGTCATCCCAGTGAAAAGGGCCAATAGCGATGAGGCGAGGGGTGTAAGCACTTTCGTTCTGCTTACGAAGATCTTGCGGCACCCTGTAAATGCAAGCAGAAGATAAGGATTTGGTTTTCACGGAACCTTGCAAGATTCTGTTGCCAATGTCCCCGGTGAAGCTCTCGAGAGCCACCTTACGGTCATACCCCTCTTGATCACTCATTTTAGTTTTTGAGCAATGAAATCAAGAAAGCAATTGTCTTGTTTTGGGTGGGTGAAAATGGTTCAGGATTGTTTTCGGTTTAAGCATGCAAAGAACCCCTGCTGGCATTATCTATATATAGGGAGGGCTCAGCTGGTGGAGTCAGCGATTCCATTTGAAAGGGGTAACTTTGCACAATAACTAGAGTAGAAAAAAAATTCACAGTAAAATATGGTAAAAAAAAATACTAAGGACAAAAATTAAAAAATTCTCTACTGGGCACAAAAGCTTCTAGAATAATATATATTAAACAAGCTTCTAAACATAAATATTTGTTTCTAATTTATGTTTTTAAGTGTTTACCCTGACGAATTTTCAATATTCAGAAATTATCTGTAGATCTCATGTCAAAAATAAATGTATTGAGTTGATCGGTTAGTAGCATGAGTTCTACCAAAAAATAAACTCTTTTTGATAAAACTCGAACAAATATTGCTTAGAATCTTTATCAGACCGCTTTTCCACAATTTCTCCTAAAGTATTTCATTAAGTTTTTTATAGCATTTGATATCACACTCGAAAATCTGTTTTTAGAGTAGTTGTAGAAAAGTGGCATTGTGTAATTAAATTCATAGAGACATTCTAGGTGTAATTATCTCTCCGTTACAATGACGCTCCACTATTTAAGACCCATAACTTTTGTGGCTCTAATAGCACCTATCTGAATAAAGGACGAGGTTGCCGTTTAAGTTTTCACGCCAGAATTTGCCGTTTCACGTCTAGCAAGAGTCATCCATACCTCACGCTTATTACATCACCGTCATTACACACTAGCGTTGAACCCGTGCTCTGCACAGGCAAAATTAATATGTACGCAAAATGAATGTGAATGAAAACAGAACGTATTGATGTGTGAATGCAATTTTTATTGGAACTAACCTTTGCGCATTGGATGAGAAGTGCAGAAACCAAATATTGTAGTAAATTGAGCAAGAACACGACCACTTACGTACTTTAATCAAAATCAAGAAAACAAAAAAATGGGAACACCGTTAGCAACACAGAAATATAGGATTGAATTACACAAAACAAACAGAAAATCATCTTAGAACTTGCTTCCGTGCAGTTGCGGTGCGACGGTTCATGGGTCTATAGAATTAAGGGCATGAATGAATTGTAACCATCAAAAGGAAGAATATAATTAATTGTGAAATTATGCAAAGCACTACAAGTCCTGTTATATATATAATCAAGAGAAAAAGTCGGTTTATTTGAATTTTGGGAAGGAAACATAACTTCAAAACGAGCGCATGATGAAACTCTAATTTGGAGTGGGTGGAGGATGATTATTTAAGTGACTCAAATATGTAATATGGATCTTATTTGATAGAAATCAATGAGTCCTAAAATACAATATTTTAAAAAGTATATAATACATTATAGATTGAAAGTTATAGATAGTTTGAAAACAAAGTCAAAAACTAAAAATGGATACTTATTTTGGAATGGAAAGAGTACATACAAATGGTCCACATGGTACCATTTTGTTGACTACCCCTTCACGTGGTTGTTAGAAGTACCTTTTCAAAAGAAAATGTGGTAGAAAGAAGGTCTTTCTATTGTCAGTCCGCCTAACAAAATTAAAAAACACGCATTTCAATTTAATTTTTTATAATACATGTTTACACATTTTGAATACACTTTATAAATCTTAACGATAGTCCAATAAAGTTGTTATAGAATTCTGCTGGAAAAAATGAGAATTAATTAAGTTATAAAAAAGACAAACGAAGTTGCCCTTGCTGGTTCCTATGGCAGTGGTGGTGATGACATAGCAGAACTGACGCCATGAAAATGACGTGCGGATGACCTCACACAAGAGGTGCAACAGGAAGTCTTCGGGCAGTGAAACTTTAAATAGCGAATGGTATGGCCATGGTTTTGTACTTATTCAAAATTTTTTTTTTACATTTGTTATTTTTCAGTCGAATTTTTTGTGGTTTCTTGGCTTGTCTCGACGAGAGGAATTTAAAAAGTATAAAATTATTAGTTAAACTTAAAGTTTTGTCACTTTTGTCTTTATTTAGAAAATTTTTGAATAAGGACAAAACCAAAAAGAACTAAAAAACCAGTTTTTTCAATTTACCCAAACCAGGCCATAGTCCCATTTTGATGACTTCCCCTTAAAAAATAACATACATACAAAGGGAAAATAAGGAAAATGTTATGTGTACACTATTTGTACACTTCAAATACACATCACTATGATGTCAAAAATGAGGAGAAACCCATTTTTGGGTGAGGCTCATTAGACTTCTCCTCACTTGTCACATCAGCGTGATGTGCATATGGAGTGCACAAATGGTGTACACATAACAAATGAAGCAATGCTATGAGTACACCACATTTGATGGCTACCACTTAAAAAGTAACGTACATACAAATGGTCCTACGCCCTTAAAGTTGCGAAGTGATTCACGTGGTTGTTAGAAGTATCTTTTTAGAAGAAAATGTGGTTAGAAAACACGTATTTGTTTATTTTTTTTATAATATATCTTCACACACTTTTTAAACATTTTAATACGCTTTCTAAACCTCAACGACAATTCAATAAAGTGATTTTAGAATTCTCCTAGAAAAAATGGGAATTAATAAAGTTAAAAAAAAAAAAGAAAGAAAGACAAACAAAGTTGTCCTAGCTGGTTCCTACGGCAATGATGGTGATGACATAGCCAACTGATGCAATGGCACTTGGGCTATGTCATTTGGGAACCTCCCAATTGATTGCAACAAATACTAATTTTATTTATCATTTGGGAACTCCCATAATTTTCTTCCCCTTTCAACAACCAAAAGTTGTGGTTCAAATTTTAGAAGCCCTTTTGTTTCATTTTTCTACAAAAATAATAACTGATGGTGAGCCATCCTATAATTAATATATCTTGCCAGCAAATTGAAGGTGACCCTCTCTAATTTTATTAGGCTTCATACTTTAACATGGTCAAAGATTTTATATATGAGGAGGCCACCACCTGAACAAAAAAGATTTTGAAATTTTAAGATTCGGTAATCTAAAGCGTTAAATGTACTAAAAAAATATCAAGTGTAAAATACAATAACTAGGTACTATTTTAAAGAAAAAAAAAAGATGAAAAAGTAAAAGTTGCTCATTGCATTACCTCAACCATGTAGGAGAATGGAATCTGAAGGACGCTGCCCCGATAGAGTAAGGATTTTTTTTATCTATTTTTTTGGGTAATGGGAAAGGGCAAGGCGATTAATATGTCTTTTATGTCTAGGCTTTTTTTCAGTAACTATCCTATCTGTCTCTTTGTTTTGCAATTCGTTTAATTTCCCACCAATGACCGATATATGACTTTTCAGCCCCCTTAAAGGATTGAACTATTCTGTCTAGAACATTTCTGGGTCTTTTTGGATGATTGGAACAGTAGATATGTTAGACCTCGTTGAAAATATTAGGCACGAAAAAATTAATGATAATTGGATAACGTTTAATATATTTTTGGGACTCATTTATCTCCAGAAAAATGGGCTTAAAAAAAAATTACAATTGTGGATAAAATCTTTTCTAGAGATAAATCCATCTAGAGAACACATAAAACAATATTTGATCAATACAAATTTTGGTGTGCTTAATTTCTCGATGATGTCAAAATATTAACGATCCTGGAGGGCTCGAAAACGGGCCAGGCACTCAATAGCGTCCCGTTCGGATGGTGTATGGTTTTGGGGGATAAGGGGTATTAAATAGTAGGTTGCGTTATTTAAGGTGGACCCATATTGATGTGATATTTAAGTAGTAAATTAAAATCTCCGTGGCTTGGATTATTGTTGTTTTGGGAAGGTCGCGCCCGTGTCGGTCCGATGATCGGAGACGTCCATCACGTAGAGCTCGTCAAATACTATAAGTGTACCAAAAATTAACTCGATAGGATAACGTTAAGTGCGTGATGAGAACACATAAAACTTGAAAAAAATTGGAACACATATGAAGGTCTAACCACATGAATCACTCCTAGTAAACTTTAATCGGATATCATTAAGTGCGTGATCGGATATCGTTAATTGCATTTGTGTGTATTTCTTTCGTCTTTTTTTGTATTTCCTGTAAGCCTAGTGAACTTTCAATAGTAGGACCCTTTTCGAAAGGTCTAACTACATGAATCACTCCTCAGATGTCAAATGTTGGATGATTAATTTTGTTGCCTAAAACCATGGAATTTTTAAAATGGTGAGATTCAAAATTGAGTGGGATTATTTTATTCTAATTGGAGATGATT
Organism: Vaccinium darrowii; assembly: GCA_020921065.1. Classification (NCBI taxonomy): domain Eukaryota; kingdom Viridiplantae; phylum Streptophyta; class Magnoliopsida; order Ericales; family Ericaceae; genus Vaccinium; species Vaccinium darrowii. Next base: position 845,888 of record CM037159.1, on the reverse strand, counting down.
TCCACGAAAAAAATCAGGGGAAATGAGTGGAGAAATTCAAAGTGACCTGTCCTAGAATTTAAATAAGAAAGATAAGTGGGACTGATCACTTGCATATTATGGTAAAAATAAGTCAATAGTAATACTCATGGTAAAATACATGTCCACAAGATATTCCGGTCATTATGGTAAAAAGTCGATCTAGGAACAATACACATGGTAATATTTTTTGACTTGAGAATTTTAATCATGGAATAAGAAATGGGTACAATACCTTCCACTAATCATGATAAAACTCACACCCATAACATTAAAGTAAAATAAAAAGCACATGTTTTTATTTTTACCATGATTTATATTAGTCTTCCTTATGTCGATATGACTTGTTATTTTTCTACCTTCTATAAGAGAGCCGCTGGGCGGGCCTACAAAGATAAGGAGTACGTACGTTGTCCGCATACATACTGCTTATCTATATAGGCCCGAGCAGCGGCTATAGTATCCTAAAATATTTATCATGAATTAACCATGTTACAAAAAATTATTTTCCAAATTTTTTTGTCATAAGATTAAAAATATCAAAACAAATCTCAATTTTATGGTAAAAAATACTTAATGAGCTATAAACTTGATAATAATTATTATTGAATTAACATCTTGAATCATAGTAAAAAAATGTTAAAAACCATTGACGTGATTGCTTGTTCGATTTTGACCATGATCGCTAGAGTATAATCAAGGATCATGGTAAAACTTCTATTTCACTCCCTTTTATGAATTTGGTCCGCGCATGCGGCTCCTTTAAAAATTGTAACCATGATTGCTGGATTAAGAATTTTTGGATGAAAATATAAATAACTACAGTGAAAATCATTTATGTTTTCATCCCAAAAATCTTTACCCTATAGGAAAAGAAATTTGGGATGAAATCATAAAGAATACTGGATGAAAACATAAAGGGAAAAAATGGGTTTATTTGAATTTCGAAATGAAAACATAAGTTCAAAAAGAGCGCATGATGAAACTCTAATTTGGAGTGGGTGGAGGATGATTATTTAAGTGACCCAAATATGTAATATAGATCTTGTTTGATAGAAATCAATGAGTTCTAAAATACAATGTTTTTAAAAATATAAATTACATTATAGATTGAAAGTTATAGATAATTTAAAAACAAAGTCAAAAAGTGAAAATGAACACTTATTTTGAAATAGAAAGAGTACAAACAAATGGTCCACATAGTACCATTTTGTTGACTATCCCTTCAAGTGGTTGTTAGAAGTACCTTTTGACAAGAAAATGTGGTAGAAAGAAGGTCTTTCTATTGTCAGTCCGCCTAACAAAATTAAAAAACACTCATTTCAGTTTATTTTTTTATAATATATGTTTACACATTTTCAATACACTTTTTAATCCTTGATGATAGTCCATTAAAGTGATTATAGAATTTAGCTAGAAAAAATGAGAATTAATTAAGTTATAAAAAAGACAAACGAAGTTGTCCTTGCTGGTTCCTATGGCAATGATGGTGATGACATAGCACAACTGATGCCATGAAAATGAGGTGTGGATGACCTCACACAAGAGGTGCAATGGAAAGTCTTCGGGCGGTGGAACTTAAATAGCAAATGGTCCACATGGTACTTTTTGATGACTTACCCCATAACGTACACACAAATGACTTACCCCATAACTTAAAATAACGTACACACACATTTGTTTATTTTTTTATAATATATCTTCACACACTTTTTAAACATTTTAATACGCTTTCTAAACCTCAACGACAGTTCAATAAAGTGATTTTAGAATTCTCCTAGAAAAAATGGGAATTAATAAAGTTTAAAAAAAGAAAGAAAGAAAGACAAACAAAGTTGTCCTAGCTGGTTCCTACGGCAATGATGGTGATGACATAGCCAACTTATGCAATGTCACTAGGGCTATGTCTTTTTCTTTTCTTCTTTTTTTTTTTTTTTTTTGGCACCAAAAAAACAAGTGATGCCATGAAAATGAGGTGCGGATGAGGTGAAAATGAGGTGCCATGAAAGTGATCTGCAATGGAAAGTCCTCGCGCGGTGAAACTTGAATAGCATCTCTTTCTTGACATTTTTCAATTTCAAAAAATTTACTTCCGTGTAATGAATTTAAACATGCCACACAATTTATCAACTCACTATTTGCCTCTGTGAAATAAGCATTCAGTTTTTGAAATTGCATAAGAGTGAAGACTCTTTTCCAGATTTTTAACTTCCAAAAAAAAATAAAAATCTGAAATTTCAAAGGAGTCACGTGACCCATGTGCCTACATCAATCCGCCACTGGGTTCATAGATTGATTTATACTGGTCCCGAAATATAAGTGAATTGAATTTTCTTCCCCTTCCAACAACCGAAAGTTTGTCGTTTCCCACATGTAATGCCATCTGCAGGAAGGAGTAAGGACAAGTTGCTTTAAATTTTGTGTCCTCTTTCGTTCTGATTTTTCAACTCCCACTAAATTAATATTGACAGGTGACTCATATAACTTATTGGGTGGTTTTAATAATAAAAAAAATGAATAATTTTAGTGGATCAGAGCATAAAAAAACTCTTTTTCAGACGGTAGGTTATTGTCATATTGTATGTCATTGCTGACTTTGCTAGTAATTTGTATGGGTCACCTGTCAATTTTGATTTAGGGTCCCTTTGGCAAAATCAATAAAGTGACAAACCATTTATTTTTGTTTATCTTTGTTCAATTTTTCATTTTTGTATTTTTTAGTTTTGAATTTATTTTTTTGTGAATTATTAATTCGTCTCGACGAGAGGAATCTAAAAAAAATAAATTGTTAACCAAACTAAAGATTTTGTACACACAGACAAAAATAATTCAGTAATTTACAAAAATTACATTATTTGTGTATATAAATAACTTTTAATTTTTTTTGTATCATAGTTGTTTTTACTTTCTAGATTCCTCTTGTCGAAAAGAACTTGTAAACCACAAAAAATATGATGCAAAACTGACAAATGAGAAATATTTTAAATAAAAATAAGAAAATAAATTGGTTTATTTATTTAGCCAAAGGATCCTTGATAGGTGCCGATAAGCACCCATTGAACCTCGTTAACTCGTATTTTGTTAGGCGAATTAGGTTGTTATTTGATTAGCGTTTGTTGGTTAATGGTGTTACAGGCTCCGGGCGCTCAAAGACTTGGAAAACATGCTTTGGAGTGGTTAGAAGCGTCAAGGATGCGAAGAGGAGCAAAAGAGGACCAACGGGACAATTTTTGGTACCATGGTCCGGACCATGCTTTCCCCGTCCGGACCAAGGTCTCTGCTAACATTAGGAGGCAATCTGTACCCGTGGTCCGGACCACCATTTTCCCCGTCCGGACCATGGTGTCGGGAATTAGCGTTTTGACTGGTTTTTATGTAATTTTGAGAGCCCTAAGTATAAATAGCACAACTTAACATTATTTTAGGGTTCCGAACTATTGAGAGAGGCTACTCTTGAGAGAGAAACGCATAGTTCTTCATGTTCTTCAAGCGTTCTTCAAATCAAAGCATGTTGATCATCACCATGACCGGCTAAACCCCTTCTCTAGGGGGAAGATGAAGTTCTTCACCAAGTAACCTTGCTTTTCTACGTAGATTATGGTTGTTATTCAGATCGGATTACATGTTAAGAACTCAATTTCATATGATCAATGGAATTATGGTTTTATTCTTCCAATCTATTGTGTATTTGTATTCGCATGTTCAAATACCGTAATCATGTAATTGTTTTCAATGGTGCAATTGGAGTTCTGAGATGGATTATGCTCGTAAGACGGATCGTGCCGTGATAGAGAGACGGTCCGTGCTATGGGATAGTCCATGCCTTTTAACAATCGCTATATCTTCTTGACTATTATCCTTAGGGTTTGCAAGCCTTAGCGATAATCCCTTGCGATTCGAATATTAATCATATCTATGCAATGCTTGGTTATGCGGTGTGAACGGACTCTAAACCCTAGATCTCTTTCCCAAATAGGTTCACATTTTTAATTATTGCGCTATTTAGTTCAATTACTTCCCAAACAATCAAACCTCTGTTACTGAATTAAATTGGAAATTCATTGGAATTAACGCAACTCAGCCAATTTGTCTCCGAGGATCGACACGCGGACTTAACCGCTATTCTCCGGAATAAAAGTTAATTCCTAGTTATTAAATATCTATTTTTGACTGGGCACGACACGGTCAAATTTTGGCGCCGTTGCCGGGGACAATTTGCACGGTTGCTTAATTTTGATTAATTTTTATTTTAATTCTTAGTTTAGGGCTTTTTAATTTTCTGTTTGCTAAGTGATACTCAGGGTGCAAGTAACGGAGCATTCAACTGGGCATGATCAATCAGTGAAAAGCAGTGCCGTAATACAAAAGCGTTATTGTTGCTCACTATAAGTCCTGCTTCCCTTTTATTTGCTTGTCTCTGTGTATGTTTGGTCATAGGTCTCAGAAACCCCAACTTCTTCCTCTCAATCTGGATATAGAAAAAAGACATAGGGTTAAGAGTGAGACTGATTTAGCTTCAATGGGGGATGTTCCGAATGGCGCTAATCCGCCAGGTGGCGCTAATGCGCCTCTTGCCCCACTTCACACACACTTTTTGCCATCATCTTATGCTGCACCATCATGCATCCAGTTGCCACCCTTCACGGCAACACACTATGAGATTAAAACCAGTACACTGAATGCATTGCCCCACTTTCACGGGCTCACTAAGGAAGATCCCTATCAGCATATTGATGAGTTCATAACCATAAGCTCCACACTTCAAATTCATAATTTTCCTAATGAGGTGCTTAAGTTAATTTTGTTCCAATTTTCACTGAAAGAGAGTGCTAAGCACTGGCTCAGTACTTTACCCGCGAACTCGATCACTAGCTGGGATCAACTCAAGGACGCGTTTCTTAAAAAATACTTCTCCATAGGCAAAACAGTTCATTATCGGAAACTGATTACTTCGTTCCGACAGAATGACAATGAGCCTCTGCACGAGGCTTGGGAGAGGTATGGTAACCTTATTAGGAAGTGTCCGCACCACGACATTCCACAGTGGCAGTTGGTGCAGTGTTATTACGATGAGTTGAATTCTCACTATAGGATGATGGTTGACGCCTCATGTGGAGGCTCGTTAATGAATAAAAATGAGCGGTCGGCATGGGAGCTCTTTGAGACAATGAGTGATACCTCCCAGCACCATGCCACTTACCAGCATAGCGATAGGGCAACCAATGTGGCCAGTTCTTCAAAGCCACGGGATTTGTATGAGGTTAGCCCCTCTGACCACCTCGCGCTTAAGGTTGACTCTCTCGCTGAGAAACTTGACCAATTTTTGAGTTTGGGCTCGACTTCCACTTCGCCTCCTCATACTTTTCAGGAGGCTTGTTCCCTATGTGCTAGTCCAGCCCACTATGTTACAGAGTGTCCGGCGAGAGGCCAATTTCCAGGTTTTGCGGAAGAGCAAGTTCATGCTGCTCAGGGGTACTCTAATGTTCAGAGTTATCCTAAACCGGGTGATCCCTCCTTTAACACTTATCACCCGAGTCTTAGGAACCATCCTAACTTGTCGTGGCGACAGCCACAAGACAATGCCCCTGCCCCACATTCTAGGCCATGGTCCACACCATATAATCCTGCGGCTTATCGCTATGCAAACCATCAACAGCCACCCCCTCATCAAGCGCCAATCCAGTCCTCAAGGGACCCTTCCTTCGAGGATAAGTTTTTAAAAGCATTTGAGATGATGACTGCTCACTACTACAATAATGGTTAAAGATGACACACCAAAAATTGAAACAATGACAGTTTTTGTAAAACTGTCATCGAAAATATGAGGGTAGAGTTTTGATGTCAGTCTATCCTAAAAACTGTCATCTTTGCGATATAAGATGACAATTTATAATAAAAGTGACATTATTATCTATTTCTTTAATGTCAGTTTTTGCTTAGAATTGACATTAAAACAAGGCGCTTCCAGAAGCCCATATGGATAACCTTTGAATGTCATTTTTCCTTAAAAGTGACATTGAAACTAAGCCCTTTTAATGTCAATTTTAATTAGAACCGACATTGAAGTTGATCATAAAAGATGACTGTCAAAAAGTTTAAAACTGTCATCTTATATTAAATCTAAAACTGACATAAAAAGTACTTAGCTTAAATTTTTTTGAAAATATAGTATAAATATTTTTGTTGGTCTTTTGTCAACAACAAGCATGCTAGCTCAGTTGGTAACATGCGCGCGCGCGAGGAAGTACTCAAGGTCTTGAGTTCGAGTCCTGGGGCAAGCAAATATCAGCTAACCACACAAGTGATACGTAGGCGCCACACAAGCGCCACGAGGGTGCCATGTGAACTCCACTGGGCGGTCATGCGAGGGCGGCCACATGAGAGCCACGTGTTCGAACTAGAATTGGAATTTTTTTTTTTTTTTTTTAGAATGGAGGATAGATAAGATGACAGTTTAAAATAGTCATCGTTGATTGTAAAGATGACAGGTTTACACTGTCATCTTATTGCAAAGATGACAGGTTTAAACCGTCATCTTATATGTTTCAATGACATTTTTTTACTGTCATAACAAATATAGACTTTTAATGTCACCTCCAAAGATGACAGCTTTAAAACTGTCATCTTTTGTGACTCATGACACCTTTTAACTGTCATGGTTTAAGGTTTTTGTAGTAGTGGCTACCCAACGGCAGGTAAATTCTCATACACAATCCATTGCACGAATGGAGGCCCAATTGGGCCAATTGGCCAATACTATGAACCGCAGAGAGGAGGGTAGGTTGCCTAATCAGCCAGTCCAGAACCCGAGAGGCCAACACCAGTGTGAGGGTAATCAAGGGACAGATAACTTCCAACAGGCGAATGTTCTCATGTCCCTTCGTAATAAAAGAGAGGTCGAAACCCGACCAGAGAATCCACAAAGCAAGGAGCACCAAGCTCCCTCCTCCCCATCTGATTCCGGGGAGGGGCATTCTCATAGCAAGGAGGCAATCCCTCCAACCACTACTCCACCACCCACTGCCACGACCGTGGGCTCCAAGGCACCACCCTACGTGCCTACAGCCCCTTTCCCTGCTGCTTTAAATGGGCCATCTCCCTATGCAAAGAAGCCTACTTCTATGGAGGATACTCTGGAGATATTCAAACGTGTGGATATCAACATACCCCTCCTCGAGGTCATCAAGCAAATCCCAAATTATGCCAAGTTCCTGAAGGACCTCTGCACTCACAAGCGGAAATCTCGGGCAAATGTGTCCAAAAAGGTCCTTCTCACCGAGCAAGTGAGCTCTGTTTTTCAGTCTATCACACCCCCCAAGTTACAAGATCCTGGCACACCTACCATCCCTATTGTCATTAGTAGCCATTGTATCGAGCGCGCACTTCTAGACTTAGGGGCTAGTGTCAATTTGATCCCTTACTCGGTGTACGAGCAGTTGGGACTTGGAGAGTTAAAACCCACGACGGTAACCTTGCAATTAGCTGACCGATCCATAAAGGTACCTCGTGGTGTAGTTGAGGACGTTCTTGTCAAGGTCAATGATTTATACTTTCCTGCTGATTTTATAGTCCTTGACACAGAACCGGTGAACACCCTCAGGAGGCAAACTCTCGTTATACTTGGTCGTCCGTTCTTGGCTACGGCCAATGCTAATAACTCCAGTGTTAGCCGTGCTCGTACGGCTATTAATGGTCCGGTATAGCCACCTACTTTCTAGCCTTAAATATGTGTATCTGGGTTTCTAACAATCTTATTGCCGTGCCTCGGATAGTCATTAAAAACGATTGGCTCTGATTTCTTTAAGGAAAAACCTTGAGTAATTTAACCTGTTGAGTCATGACTTACCCGGGATTGTTATGATGACCTTCTCTACACATATTTAAGTGAGAAATTAGGGAGAAAAGTAGTACCCGTGTTTTTCGCGTGAAGAAAGTAGATGGAGTTTACTTACTTTTGAGTCATTTCATTTTTAGTTTTGGTGTTCTAGAATTAGTGTTTTTCTTTTTCGTGTTTAGGTTGTTGTTATTCTTTCTTTTGTAGTTGTGGGGACTAACATTTGCAGGTCGTTGTGCTCAAGTTGGGGGGGGGGGGGGGGGGGGGGGTAATGCCCCGTGATCTTTAGCCTGTTTAGTTCTCCTTCGTGAGTTGATCTCTTTCCTTACTTTTACTTTATTTGTCCCATCTTTTTAGTGCATGACATTCAATGAGGACATTGCATGATTTTAGTTGGGGGGAGGGATCACTTTGTAGCATTGCATACTAGTGTCTTTTTCCAAAACAAAAAAAAAAAAAAACAATTCAAAAATTTGCAAAATCTAAAAAGTTGGCTCTTTCGGCATGGAATTCTGGGCTTGTTGTGCTTCCTTGCTGATTGACTGAGTTGAGGCATGTTGCTCTTGCATTGGCATATCCTGTGTCACCATAGTTCTGTTTGCTAGTTTGTTTCAAGGGTGGCATCA
>CM037159.1:717978-837310 GCA_020921065.1 Vaccinium darrowii | reverse complement strand
TGGCACTTAAGCATGGCACCATTGCACCTCACATTTATGGGGTTTGATCACTTGTGAACTTTGCTTTGTTTGTTCTCGAAGGCTATGATTAGTGGAGACTTATACCCTAGTGAGCTTTTGTGCCTTAGCTTTCTTTTGGAGAGGTGTCAAAATAACTCTTTGTTTGTCCCGAAAAGAACTAAACTTGTTGACAATCTCATTATCTTTTGCAAAGTATTGGAATTGCATCGTATATCTCTCGGGTTTGGTTTGTTACTTGGATGTTACACCCCTAGGAGATGATCACGGGCATTCTTTTGGATATTTGAACCGGTTCGTTTCTCTTGTTTACATTGACCCTTGTGCGCCATTTTGAGCCTTAAACACTTGGCCTTTTTCTTTGTTGAACCCAACTTTCTATATTGTGTATTGAGAAAGGCAAGAGTATAGAGGTATTATTCAGGGAGAAAGGTGGATCTTGTGCTTGATGTGCGGTGTTCCCCGAATTAAAGGAATATGGTTCTATCAAAACAAAAAAAACACAAAAGAGGAATGCGAAGAATACCGTAAGTTGAAAAGAGGGGACACCAATGTGTAGAAAGAGGATTGGTTACATGATGATGGAATGTTAGGAGATGTTAAGATAATGTCAAAGGGGCACACATTGCATCTTTGCCCGAAAATGAGTATCTTGTTATACTTGTTTATTCTTAGACACATGAATGTTTCACCCTAGCCTTGCGAATTTCTCCAATGCCTAATGTTATAACCTTGGTTAAGACCTGTTTGATTCTAGGGGTGTTGGTATGCAGATTGATGGGTTGAGATAATTCCAATACTTGAGGCTCGTTCATGAGATTGTGTGTCCACTATATAAAGCGTTTCTTTCGTGTCATAGTGTGCGGAGTATCTTGCTTCATGTTCATAAAATCTCCAAACCGCACACTTGAGGGTTTATAATGCACCTTGTTTTGAGCGATTTTACTTGTTGAGTGCATGACACGGTGAGAATTGAAGTCGAGGCTCGGTCCGGAGAGAATGATCATTCTTTGTTCACTTGTGATCACGGCTCATAACCATACACACACGCTACACTTGGGTGCCATGATTTCTTTCTCTTGACTTAATAGCATTTGGAACTATGTTGGCTTGTTTTGCCTTTGTGATAGCACCATAATCTTGGCTTGTGATGTTGGCAAGTGTATGACAGGTTTCGGATTTCATGTTGAAGGATTCCTTGTGTTTTGTGGGTGATCACTGCTGAAAACGCTCACGAGACTTCACTCGTCCTTCCGGGGCCGCCCGGGGGTTTAAAAGAACTATCATTTAGTTGCATTTAGTTGGTAGTCTAGTTTGTTTCTTTGCTAGGGACTAGCAAAGTGTAAGTTGGGGGGTGTGATAGGTGCCGAAAAGCACCCATTGAACCTCGTTAACTCGTATTTTGTTAGGCGAATTAGGTTGTTATTTGATTAGCGTTTGTTGGTTAATGGTGTTACAGGCTCCGGGCGCTCAAAGACTTGGAAAGCATGCTTTGGAGTGGTTAGAAGCGTCAAGGATGCGAAGAGGAGCAAAAGAGGACCAACGGGACAATTTTTGGTACCATGGTCCGGACCATGCTTTCCCCGTTCGGACCAAGGTCTCTGCTAACATTAGGAGGCAATCTGTACCCGTGGTCCGGACCACCATTTTCCCCGTCCGGAACATGGTGTCGGGAATTAGCGTTTTGACTGGTTTTTATGTAATTTTGAGAGCCCTAAGTATAAATAGCACAACTTAACATTATTTTAGGGTTCCGAACTATTGAGAGAGGCTACTCTTGAGAGAGAAACGCATAGTTCTTCATATTCTTCAAGCGTTCTTCAAATCAAAGCATGTTGATCATCACCATGACCGGCTAAACCCCTTCTCTAGGGGGAAGATGAAGTTCTTCACCAAGTAACCTTGCTTTTCTACGTAGATTATGGTTGTTATTCAGATCGGATTACATGTTAAGAACTCAATTTCATATGATCAATGGAATTATGGTTTTATTCTTCCAATCTATTGTGTATTTGTATTCGCATGTTCAAATACCGTAATCATGTAATTGTTTTCAATGGTGCGATTGGGGTTCTGAGATGGATTATGCTCGTAAGACGGATCGTGCCGTGATAGTGAGACGGTCCGTGCTATGGGATAGTCCATGCCTTTTAACAATCGCTATATCTTCTTGACGATTATCCTTAGGGTTTGCAAGCCCTAGCGATAATCCCTTGCGATTCGAATATTAATCATATCTATGCAATGCTTGGTTATGCGGTGTGAACGGACTCTAAACCCTAGATCTCTTTCCCAAATAGGTTCACATTTTTAATTATTGCGCTATTTAGTTCAATTACTTCCCAAACAATCAAACCTCTGTTACTGAATTAAATTGGAAATTCATTGGAATTAACGCAACTCAGCCAATTTGTCTCCGAGGATCGACACGCGGACTTAACCACTATTCTCCGGAATAAAAGTTAATTCCTAGTTATTAAATATCTATTTTTGACTGGGCACGACACGGTCAATCCTTTAGTAGAAAAATCAGACCAAATTAAGAGGACATGAAATTAAGTGAATGTTTATCAAATGATAATTGATTTTAGCAAATATTAATTTTATCTGATATTATCATTTGGGAAACTCCCAATTGATTTCAACAAATGTTAATTTTATTTATCATTTGGAAACTCCCATAAATTTCTTCCCCTTTCAACAACCAAAAGTTTGTCGTTTCCAACATGTTTTAATGTCATCTGCAGAGATTAGTAAGGACAAGTTGCTTTAAATTTTGTGTCCTCTTTAGTTCTGACTTTTCTAATTAGCTAATAATGTCTCCACCAGTCATTGCCAATCAACACCGAATTTCTTTTGATTTTAGGGTGTTCCGCTGAGGTCTTTTTAAAGTAAGTTGGTTTTCATAATTTTTTATGTAATGTATCATGAGAGATTGACCTGTCTTGATTTTTGAAAAAAAATAATTTTTTATTAGTAGAATACCCTTTGCATGTATATATGTTTTCATCCCCTTTGGTTTTGCTTTGTTACCAATTACATTTGTTTTGTTTTATTTTTTAATTTTGGGAAAGCTCTAACGACCTGTATCAACTCAGATTTAAGGCTTTAAATATCCACTACATAGCGATTTTTCAATCTTCCCGTAAACCCCGCTGTGCCGGCGCTATCTAAAATTCACAATTGTATCGATCTATTCCCGCTACGTGTCGGATTTTTTTTTTTTTTTTTGCCCCGCTACATGGCCACTACGGCGAGTTCAAGTGCCTTGGTGCCAAGATTTTTTTAAAATTTCGTGGTTGCGACATCCGATTCTCGCTATTTATCATTTAATACTCCATTGACTAACCGCTATACCGTTTCTGCCACCGCTATTTAAAAACTTGACCCAAATGATTTCTCAAGGTGTGTGCGTTAAAATCGAAGGTGGCCGCTACTTTACTCGAGTCAATAATGACTATAACCAAGTGCTTGGACATTTAGAAAAATCGATTGAAATATATCAGTCCATCTCTACTATTAACCTTATCACCAAGGAAGAAAATCTGAAAGGATGAATACGATGCTCCTTCCGACCATGACACTACAACTACATAGAACTACCATAGTCTCCTCCTCCTCCGTCTCGTATTTTCGTATGCCGTTTACTATCGAGAAAACACGGATCAAGGCCATATGGGTTGACGACGACGGGAATTCTTCTGGTACGCTCTTACTCTGATTTTACTACAAATTTTTAACTCCTTTGAGATGTCATTGACTTATTTTCCTGTTTACAACTTGATATCCGACCCCATGGATCGAAAATTTTCTAAGATCAATTCCATTGAAGTCTTGTATTGATTGACCGACCTTACACAGAAACCGTTACTATGGCGATCGGTGAGAGTCAAATTTCAAACCAAAGGTTTTCTGAGTCGAATTTCGGGTTCTAAGACATGTTTGTCTTTCCAATTTATTTGGGATATAGTTCTTATATGATACCAGCCTTTTTCATAATCTTTTAATGTTCCGGAATTGGCGAATTCTAGCTCAGCATTGGTGTCGTTTCTAGTTGGGTTAGTTATACGGTAATTGTGACTCACTGTATTTTCCTCTCCTTTCCTTTTCCGTCTTAGAACGAAAGAATTGATAGATAAGTAATGTTTCTCTATAAATTTTACTAAACATTTTTATTTTTCAGTTCCCCGCAAGCAAGATATAGGTGGGTTCCAGCAGACTCCTGCTCCTGCCGGCTATGATGAAAAGGGTAATGCTCTACAAGAAATAGGTGACTTGGGATTTCACCGAATATAACTAAAAAAATAAAAAAAAAAACTCTAACATGAAGAAACTAAGTGAGGAAAATAGATTTTGTTGCCAAATTTGTACCTTACGCGACAAATGTACACTTTCGAAAATTTAATTTGGTTGCCTTTGCAAGCGAGGCTACGAATTTCGTCACCTAAAATATGAATTAGGCGATGAATATTGAATTCTGTCGTCTTTGCTTGCGAGGAAAATGAATTTGGTTGTCAAAAGGGTACATTTGGCAAAAAAATATATAGTACTCCTATTTCATTGCGAAATGCACATAAGGTGACGAAATATTATCGTTACCTTCTGTAGAACTAATTAATTAATTTTTGCTACGGAGTGATTATATAATATGCATGTATAATGTATCTTATAAATGATAGTAATAGGATGCTATGTATAGAGTGAAATTTTGTAGGAGTGTCTGATTTATGAGGCTTTGGTGGCATTAATTGTATTTATTTTAAAGTTTGTCCCTTGTTGTTTGTTTTGTCTCCCAGGAATAATCCCTTTGCCTTGTTTTGGTGTGGTTTTTTTGCTACTCTCTCCGTTTCTTTTTAAATGTGTTACTTCGTAAATTCAATTTATTATATATATAACATTTCATTACATATTTCACATCAACTTTTACCTCATCCTTTCAAAATTATCCTCTACTTTTAGCCGTTAACACTTATTAACTTTTCAAAAGGGCGAAATAATAATTGTACAAATTTTTACCTATTAACTTGTTAAAACACACACTTATTCAGAGACAACTCTAAATAGAAATCTCTACTTTCATTTGGGACGGAGGAAGTATAAAAAATTATCTTACCAAAATACACACACACACACTACCTCCTTTTTAACTTTCTGCTCCCACTACTCTAGTTATTCTTCTTCTTTTGGAAAATATTGGAATAAATTGGTGACCTATGTATACTTTTATTCCTTCATATGTTTGCCGATATAAATTGTAAGAAATTACATAATGTGACTTATGTGTCACTTTCTGTTTATTATTTGAAGTTATGAGTGATAAATTAATTGTCCAATTATTTGGTCTCTAATTGTGAAAGGTAACGTATCTTATCATGAAAGGGTATATCCTATATGAAAGGACACATCCTATGTGAGAGAGTATACTTGTTAGGAATTAATATACCAAAAGTCATATCCGTTAGGAAATGATCAAGAGATACACTCATTGAAAAAGACACCTTTTGGAGACAATTTTTCCTTGATGTTAGAAAATGTGTTGTCTATAAATACCACATTCAGAGGGTCCCTGGCCTAACCCAAATAAGAACAAGTTTTTTCCATCAATGGAGTTCATTACGTGGGTCATAGGTTATAAGATCTCTTTGCTTTGTTCTATCACTTGAACAATAATAATAATGGTTGAAGGTAAGATTTCAAGTTTCTGCTATGCTAACAGGTATCATCAATTTCTTTCAATTGGTATCAGAGCACCATTCATGCCATTTTGTTTAGTATAAAGATTTTATTGAATATTGAACGAAAGTTTTTATGAAACTGATTCTCGTTGATATTTGACATGCTTTTATGAAGAAATAAAAACTGTTAATATGTCAACCCATCAATGTTGATCTTGGCCCCGTGGGTTTTCCTATGAAGTCATTAGAGCATTTGTTTTGTTTTGGTTTTGGCTTTTTGGCTTTTGGGATTATGGCCAGAATGAGTTTTGAATTTGGGAGGAGTGTTTAGGAGAAATGTGCAAAATGCATTTAGCAAAAGTAGTAGTGTTTGGGAGAAAAATGATGAAAATGAGTTATGGATTGGTTGTTTACCATTTTGCCCTTATTTATTTATTATGTTATTAAAAATATGTATGAAAAATGTTTTTAGTATGTTTATTAAATTATATTGCAAAATATTTTTGTAAACTTATCATCTTATCCCGTCCCACATTTTTTTGTTTATAAATACTACTTTTCTTTCCCTTTTTTTTTGTTATTGATAAATACTACTCCAAGTTGGAGTACAACTTTAATTTTCTATTTCGATGTTCCCAAAGAAAGTTTTGTACTTTAATTTTGAGAGAACTCATTTTTCATTTTTCACTTTCAAAAAGAGGTTCCTCACCTACTTTTCACATTCTCCACTCACATTTTTCACTTGCAAAATGTATATATTCTCCACATTTCTCACTAACACTCTTCTCAAATTCAAAACACATTCTGACCCTAAGCCAAAAAGCCAAAAAATTGAAAATGAAAGCTAAAAAATAGGCTCCTAAACATCCCCTTAACATTTGGGCCCCTAACAAAAAATCTTTAATCATTCAAATTTAAAAAATACCGCTAATCTTTCAACGACCGCTAGTCTTTCAACTATATGTCTCATAATCATTCAAATTAACTTTCATTTATTTCAATTAAACATCTAATCTTACGTGACATTTTTAAATTCGGCATCCAGTGTCAATTTTCATCCAATTGCTACTTTATTACAACGGTCTCGAAATACAACGGTCTCAAAATACATGTGAATTGGGTCTCGAAACACATGTGAATTGGTGCTCACATTTGAAGTCTAATGCTCAGATCTTCGAGAAGACATAGATTTGAATATATCCTTTTTAGTAATATTCATGTCCAAGAGTGGATAGTGTAAAATTTTATGTCGTCTCCCTACAGGTCCATCTTTAATTGACCAACGCTGGTCTCGAAATATGTGAATGTCTAGGAATCAAGTTAGTGTGAATGTGTGCGGTTGTAGAAGACTTGTAAAAAAATCGTTGGTTCTTCGACTCTAAGGCATTAGTTTGATGGCCAAGACCTGAGACTTGGGGGTTTTCTTCCTCCGTTAGTCTGAGGTTTGAAACTTCTTATGTACTATAGATCAATTCTTTTAAGTGGCTCCTGGATTAATCTGAGGTATAAGTAAATTTGGCCTATGTAACTCAATTGCTTAAAAAGAAAAGAAAAAAAAAATCATTCTATTGCTGACAATAAGACCAAAAAAAAACAAGAACAAAAGAACACACTCTAGTATACTTTTTTTTTTTTTTTTTTCACTTTTCTATACACTTTCTCACACTTCTATACATTTTTCACATATTTCAATACAGTACTTCTTAAACCTTAATGATAGCATTGTAGGCTAATTATAGAATTTTTCCCAAAAAAAAAAAAAAAACACATGAGTTCAACAGAAACTAGTCAATAAAAGAATTGGTCATTCCTACTAATTGAATTCTGCTGAAAGTTTTTCTTACAATCCTTCTTTTTTACTCAAAGAATAACAGCGGTATCTATTTCTCGATAAATAAAATTAGAAACTGTGGCCTTTGTTTATACGTGAAAGTTTAGGGACCAAGTCTATAGTATACAAAAACTTGAGGGATCTGATTGCTAATAAGGAGGAGATTGTTTTTTAATACTCCCTCCGTCCCAATTTTATAGTCCCTCGTTCTATTCTAACCGGATAAAAGAACGATTATATCTTTCAATCGGTAATACATTTTATATGCAATATGGATCTTGTTTGATAGATCTTGATTTAATCTAATAACTTGGCTTTTTTGTAGCCACGTGGATCACTCCACAACATGAAGAGGTAGTTATGAAAAGAACAATGATACATACACTCCCTCCCAACCACTCCCCCTCTCACATGTGGTGGGACCCACCACATGTGGGACCCATGGTGGGACCCACCACATGTATGAGGGGGAGTGGTGGGGAGTGGTTGGGGAGGGAGTGTATCTATTATTTTTGTTATCGAAATTAAATGTGACTAAATGTATTTGTTGTGGAAAGGTACATCTAACCACGGGGATCACTCCACAACGTGAAGAGGTAGTTATCAAAATTTAATGTGACCCTTTATAAGTACTACAATATGTAAAAAGTCAACAAGAGCCATGTTTATTTGCCCAAGGGAACAAATGAATAGTTTTTCATTTGCTAAAAGCTCTTTATCACCTCCAACTCCAACTCCAATCTTCTAAAACTACCAAGATAATTTCAACAACTTGTTTTTTGCAAAAGGAGTATATGAGATAAAATTTACTTTTAACAACTTAGCATTTAGCTAAAAGGCAATTTTCCAAAAAAGTACTAAAAGCTAAGTTGCTCAAAACATGTGTCACATTAGTGAAAAGCTATTGAGTTGCAAAAAGCTAGTTTTCTCTCACATACTCCTTTTGCTAAAAGCTTACTAAAATAAACTTACTGTTTTTATTTTATTTTTTATAATCAGGTGTTCAAGCCAGTTTTCGCGCACTTCGACTAATCTTGGGAGACCAATCCCACCGTCCACTTGCAGAGGCCCCGGCCCATTTAAAAGAGACAATACTTTGTTTGGAATGGCCCCAACGGAGTTGAAAACACCTACGAGGTTTCGAACATGAAACCTTAGGAGAGAGCAAACTCCTAAATCCCTAGCCTTGACCACTAGGGCAATCTCAAAATGAGAGTTGGTGCTAAAAACTTTAGCAAATGGTGTTGTGATTGGCTCTAGTGCTTTTATACTTTTCTCAGATATCAATGTATTTTCTATACATTGTCCTCCATTTTAAGGGCTGAGGTTAGTATTTTTCTTCACATTCTTTTTCCCTTTTTTTCCCTAACCACGTGAATCACTCCACAACATATTAGGGGTAGACGCAATTAAACCCTTTGTGTTCTACTAAGGTGGCTTATTGACTTTCTTATGTGATGTATTGTGAGAGAATAACATGTCTTGAACACAATAAATTGGCTTTTTAGTGTGATTTAACCATCATGCCCAGTCATTCATCATGGATCGAATTGGCTTTGTGTGGTTTAATTAACCACCATACCCAGTCATTCATCATGGATCGAATTAGCTTTGTGTGGTTTAATTAACCATCATACTCAGTCATTCATTGCTTTCATCATTGATCGAACTAGCTAGAAAAACTTTATTTGTCTGTTTGTATGATTTTATCACCTTTTTTAACTCCCTTTTTGAAAGGGAACTAACCACATGAATTCCTCCACAAATATCAAATGGGGAGGCATTAAAATTGAAGGTGACAATTTGTACCCTATATTGAAGTCAAGATTGTGAAATTTCAATGGTTTAGTTGTAGTGGGCCAAATTTTGGGGGAAAAAAAGGGTGATATATATTGATCGTAGAGTACCTTAATATTGGTAGATATCCATTCATAGATAAGCCATGAAATATGTACCCTATAAATGTTATCTTCAGAAGCTAACGGATGATTGAAAAATGAAAATTGTTAGTTTTAATCTTCTAGTCATATTCAATCATCAACAATCAATCTTAATTTCTTTTTAATTTAATTTTTCGGGTTACAAAAAAATAATAGTACCAGTACTAATATATCACACTTCAGAAAATTATTGCAAAGTAGTCAGCGTTACTAAGGTAGTAATTATGTCGGCAGATCAAGTGGAAGACCAATTCAATATACAATAACTAAAATATAAAAGTACAATTAGACACTCACACTCTCAGGTTGATTAGTTTAGTTTTTTTCTTGTAATTTCGTAACCTATTATTGTGATGGCATCTGGTACTATTTTTCTTGAGTGACTGACTTCATCGACAAAGGAAATTCCAATTACTGATGGCAGACAAATTACGGTAACACAAGCCATCCCAAGTCCTAACATCCTTCTATGTTTTATGTTTTGGTTAAGACGGATGAGACATAGTTTCAGTGGCGGCTCCAGGAATTTTTTTAAGGGTGTTCAAAAATTCTTATGCTCTACTACCTCTATAAACCAAAACAAAATATAGATTAAAAAAAAAATCTTATTAATATCAACAATGCCACCCATAAACTACAACGGATAAAGTATATTACAATTGCTCTCGACGAGTTTTCATACTTTGAAACCGTTGCATAATAGCCTTTTCATGTTAGCAGTCGGTCGCACCAGAGAAAAAAGTTTTTTTTTGCTCAATACCAAAGAAGTCGAAAACAGACTTTTGTCTGCGTATGCTTTTAGCCCTTTCCCCCATGCCTTTTCTATTTGAGCCTTAGTTTTTTGGGTTTCAATTTGAATTGAACTTCGGCTTTTTTATTGACCGAAGTGTTCAATAGTTGGGTTTTTTTTTATTGGGCAAGATGTTCAATTTAGTTTGGATAGAGTGTTCAACATTGGACTGCCTAAGAAATTCTGCATGCATTCTAAGAATTATTTTTTGGGAAAATTATCGAAATGGTCCCTGTAGTTTCACCCGAGCCTCGATTTAGTCCCTCTAGTTTCAATTGCACTCCAACGAACCCTGTATTTTCAATTTTGGTCGAATTGAGTCCAAATGTTAACTTCCATTAGCAGATTAGACGGAAAACCCAATTTGGGGATTTTTTGAGGGTCAAACTCGTCTTTTCACCCACCCTTCTTCTTCTCCAATTTGTAACCCTAACCCTAACCCTAAATCAAATCCAATCTTTTCCTTTCCTTTGCAAAAGGCTTAATTATTGGGAATTAATACCAAACCAATTCAAGGGAAATGATTTTCGGAATTAATAGAACAAAAAAAGGCTTAATTATTGGCTCCTTTCAAACCAATCTCCTTTTAGATTGACAACTGCAAAGTACCGATCCTCCATAGCCTCTCTCCTCGCCCTCTTAGAGCATCCTTATCAACCTCAACAAATTTTGGACCAAATTTAACCACAAAAACACCTTTTACAATTTAGCAAGTCACTTTATCAAAAACTCAAAAAATCAGACTCTCTATCCAAACTTTACTATATTAAACTACTCCCCTCAAATCTAATAAAAAAATTCTTTTCTCCAAAAAAACTAAACTCCCACGTTGGGAGCTGCTCACTGTCAGAGGAGGAGGTGGACCTTTTGTATTAAACAAATCGGAAGTGGACCTTCTGTTGCCCTCACGCGTACGCGTGTCACTAAACTACTATTCGGATGCCCACGCGTCAGCCATCTATTCTCTCCTCCCTCTCCACGTGCTCTTCTCTCTCCCCCGTCCCCATCAAGCCCCACCCGTCCCCATCGAGCCCCACCGGCAAAAACAATAAAAAAAAATTAAGCCCGTGAACAGTAACTCGCTAGGGATGTAACGTTACTGTAGCAAACACAATTTGTTGAGGGAGAGTAGAGAGGCTGATTTTTGGGGGTTTGGGGGGGGTTTGGCTCAACAATTTGTCTTGCACAGTGTTTTACAACACCAGATGAGGATGCTCTTACAATACACCGAGTACCAACCCTCCCTCTCAACCTCCACCTCCTCCCTTCTCTCCACCGCCGCCGACGTCTCCAATCCTCCACCCCAACCAGACATCACCGGAATATCGAGCCTCGCCGTCCTCTTCCTCTTTAAAATCGTCAGCGAGGTGGACCCTACACTGGCATCTCAACAAGCCCTGTTCAGCCCACTCGGAGGCCGGAACCTCAACGGGGACAACGAGAGGGGAGAAGAAGAGGGGGAGTGGTTTCGGGTGAGGGATGATTTGTCACGAGAAGATGAGGATGAGAGAGAGGATTTGCAGAAGAGGGAGGACGGAACCCTGGACGGAGAGAACACGGGGAGTTCGAGATTGCAATGGTACAAAACATTTTTTTTTCTTTTTAATTACCCAAATTGGTAAATTGTGATTGAAGACATTTTTTGCAAATGAAAGGAAAAGATTGGATTTGATTTAGGGTTAGAGTTAAATTGAGGAAGAAGAAGGGTGGGTGAAAAGACTAGTTTGACCCTCAAAAAATCCCCAAATTGGGTTTTCCGTCAAATCTGCTAACGGAAGTTAATGATTGGACTCAATTCGACCAAAATTGAAACTATAGGGACTAAATCGAGACTCGGGTGAAACTACAGGGACCATTTCGATAATTTTCCTTTATTTTTCTTTGGGTGGTCATGTGACCATCCATGCATACAAGTGCAGCCGCCCCTACATTCTTTGACGGTTAGAGTATATTGATCTTTTTTAGGATCACCTCCAAGTTCAAATCCTAACTCCGCCCATACTATGTGAGCAATATTGAATGCGACAATTTAAAAAATTGGAAATCCGAGTAATATGAATGCAGTTTTGCTTACGTATCAGTTTTTATGGTAATGTTTCCACATCGTGTTGTGATTGGCACTAATGCCTTTATAAACAGAGAAATATTATCTGCACAGATCTGTGACAGATATTGTCCACATATCATTTTGTGGACCCATTTGGGGTGCCACACAAATTATTTGAACCGGCCATTAATTGTAAAACATTTTTTTGATGTGGTTTTCTTTCAAGAACTAACTGAATTGAATAATTGTAGATGCTTATAATCAACCATTCAATTTTTTGTACGAGGGACCAAACTTTTAAATCAATCGTCCTGAGGGACAGACTCTTGAATCAATCGTCTTGAGGGACAAGCAATTAATTTCAAGACCAGAGATGGTCACTTCAATTTCAATCAAAATTAATTTCAAGACTAGAAATGGTCATCTTCAAAATTAATTTCAAACAAAATTAATTTCAAGACCAGAAATGGTCACATTTTCAATAATGTCATTCAAGATGGTGCATTCATTCATTTTAGCCGCCTAGCTGGCGCATCCAATCATTCAATAATCATTCAAAAGTCGCCTAGCTGGCGCATCCAATCATAATTCAAAAGCCGCCTAGCTGGCGCATCCAATCATCATTCAAAAGCCGCCTAGCTGGTGCATCCAATCGATCATCACTCATTCTTTCAATCAATCATTCAATCAATCATTACTCATCAATTATTCAATCAATCACCCATCAATCACCAATCATCTATTGTGTGCATCATCATTCATCGTTCATTGTCAAGTGAATCATCAATCTATTCCTTTGCCCCCAAGAACTACGCCGGTCTGATCCCTACAATGGGGTACGTAGGAAGTCTGAGTGGCGCGACCGTGATTTTAATGTTTTCCTTTGCAGCTTGAGAAAGGCTCAGGGAATGAATCGGGATGTCTCTATCTTAGATGTAACTCGCATCAAGCAATGATGTAGAGTTCCATCCAAGAGGGGGCAACTGTAGACACCACGATTTTGACCCGAGAAACTTATCAAGCATCCGCGATGATGAAAATGCCTGATAAGAGCACACGAGACTTGATTGTGAACTTGGAAACCCCTCCTAAACCTCTCCAAAATAAAACCAATCCTAAACCACCTTCTAGTACATTCAAAACCCTCTTTTTTGATATATAATATGTCCCAATCCATTTTGAAATGAGGGAGATATGCCCGTTTTACCGAAACAACTTGCTTTCTCGACCTTCTGAGGGTAAAATGGTCACATATTTTGATGTACAAATCATCTTGGCGTGCTGTGCGGCACTCAGCACGGTTACACCGATGTCGGTCCGATGATCGAAGACGTCCATCGCGGAGAGTTCGTCGAGTACTATAAATGTACCAAAAATCAATTCGATCGGATAACGTTAAGTGCGTGATGAGAACACATAAAACTTGAAAAAAAGTGGAACACATATGAAAGGTCTAACCACATGAATCACTCCTAGTGAACTTTATCAGATATCATTAAGTGCGTGACCGGATATCGTTAATTGCAGTTGTTTGTATTTCTTTTGTCTTTTTCTGTATTTCCTGTAGGCCTAGTGAACTTTCAATAGCAGGACCCTTTTTGAAAGGTCTAACCACATGAATCACTCCTTAGATGTTAATGGAGAGGCATTAAAATTGAAGCTGACCATTTGTACCCTGCTATAATGTGAAATAAGGAGGCATTAAAACTGAAGATTACCATTTGCACCTTAGTATTGGAGCTAGATTGTGAAATTTCAATGGTTTAGTTGTTCTAGCGGGCCAAGTTTTGAGGTGATGTATACTTACACCTGTCTTGATAGATCAAGAGTGATGTTATTCGTAGATATCCATTTAATTTAAAGATAACCTGTAAAATATGTACCATACAAATGTCATCACAAAGAATGAATCTTATCAAATTAATTCAGAAATATATGATTTGAATTCTTTTCCCTTTTAACAACCCTAAGTTTGTCGTTGCCAACATGTTTAATGCCATCCAGTAAAAGTGACGCGGGCCTGGAAGAACATGGTTCAAATTTTGGTAGTCCTTTTGTTTCATTTTTCTAGAAAAATAATAACTGATGCTGAGCCATCCTATGATAAATATACCTTGCCAGCAAATTGAAGGTGACCCTCTGTAATTTTATTGGGCTTCATACTTTAACATGGTCAAAGATTTTATATACGAGGAGGCCACCACCTGAACAAAAAAGATTTTGAAATTTTAAGATTCGATAATCTAAAGCGTTAAATGCATGTATTCAAAAAAATATCAAATGTAAAATACAATAACTAGGTACTCTTTAAAAAAATAATAAAAAGATGAAAAAGTAAAAGTTGCTCGTTGCGTTACCTCAACCATGCAGCAGAATGGAATGTGATGACGCCACCCCGTTGCAGTAGGGTTTCTTTTTTCTATTTTTTTGGGTAATGGGTGGGGGCACGGTGATTAATATAACTTTTATGTCTAGGCTTTTTTTCAGTAACTATCCTATAAGTCTCGTTGTTTTGCAATTCGTTTAATTTCCCACCAATGACCAATATAAGACTCTTCAGCCCCCTCAAAGGATTGATAAAATCATTTCTAGAGATAAATCCGTCTAGAGATCACATAAAACAATATTTGATCAATACAAATTTTGGTGGGCTTAATTTCTCGACGATGTCAAAATATTAACAAGCAGTCAATAATGTCCCGTTTGGATGGTGTATGGTTTTGGGGGATAAGGGCTAATAAATTGTAGGTTGCGTTTTTTAAGGTGGACCCATATTGATGTGATGTTTAAAAAGTAAATTAAAATCTCCGCGCGCGTGCGTGCGTTCGTGTGTTGGGGGGGTGGGGGGGTTGCGCGGAGTGCTGTGCGGCACTCAGCACGGTTGCACCGATGTCGGTCCGATGATCGAAGACGTCCATCGCGGAGAGTTCGTCGAGTACTATAAATGTACCAAAAATCAATTCGATCGGATAACGTTAAGTGCGTGATGAGAACACATAAAACTTGAAAAAAAGTGGAACACGTATGAAAGGTCTAACCACATGAATCACTCCTAGTGAACTTTAATCAGATATCATTAAGTGCGTGACCGGATATCTTTAATTGCATTTGTGTGTATTTCTTTTGTCTTTTTCTGTATTTCCTGTAGGCCTAGTGAACTTTCAATAGCAGGACCCTTTTTGAAAGGTCTAACCACATGAATCACTCCTCAGATGTCAAATGGGGAGGCAATAAAATTGAAGCTGACCATTTGTACCCTGCTATAATGTGAAATAAGGATGCACTAAAACTAAAGATGACCATTTGCACTTTAGTATTGGAGCTAGATTGTGAAATTTCAATGGTTTAGTTGTTCTAGCGGGCCAAGTTTTGAGGTGATGTATACTTACACCTGTCTTGATAGATCAAGAGTGATGTTATTCGTAGATATCCATTTAATTTAAAGATAACCTGTAAAATATGTACCATACAAATGTCATCACAAAGAATGAATCTTATCAAATTAATACAGAAATATATGATTTGAATTCTTTTCCCTTTTAACAACCCTAAGTTTGTCTTTGCCAACATGTTTAATGCCATCCAGTAAAAGTGACGCGGGCCTGGAAGAACATGGTTCAAATTTTGGTAGTCCTTTTGTTTCATTTTTCTAGAAAAATAATAACTGATGCTGAGCCATCCTATGATAAATATACCTTGCCAGCAAATTGAAGGTGACCCTCTGTAATTTTATTGGGCTTCATACTTTAACATGGTCAAAGATTTTATATACGAGGAGGCCACCACCTGAACAAAAAAGATTTCGAAATTTTAAGATTCGATAATGTAAAGCGTTAAATGCATGTATTCAAAAAAATATCAAATGTAAAATACAATAACTAGGTACTCTTTAAAAGAATAATAAAAAGATGAAAAAGTAAAAGTTGCTCGTTGCATTACCTCAACCATGCAGCAGAATGGAATGTGATGACGCCGCCCCGTTACAGTAGGGTTTTTTTTTTTTTCTATTTTTTTGGGTAATGGGTGGGGGCAGGGTGATTAATATATCTTTTATGTCTAGGCTTTTTTTCAGTAACTATCCTATAAGTCTCGTTGTCTTGCAATTCGTTTAATTTCCCACCAATGACCAATATAGGACTCTTCAACCCCCTCAAAGGATTGATAAAATCATTTCTAGAGATAAATCCGTCTAGAGGTCACATAAAACAATATTTGATTAATACAAATTTTGGTGGGCTTAATTTCTCGACGATGTCAAAATATTAACAGGCAGTCAATAATGTCGCGTTCGGATGGTGTATGGTTTTGGGGGATAAGGGCTAATAAATTGTAGGATGCGTTATTTAAGGTGGAGCCTTATTGATGTGATATTTAAAAAGTAAATTAAAATCTCCGCGCGCTTGCGTGCGTGCGTGTGTTGGGGGGGGGGGGGGGGGGGGGCGCGGGGGTGGGGGGCACTCAGCACGGTTGCACCGATGTCGGTCCGATGATCGAAGACGTCCATCGCGGAGAGTTCGTCGAGTACTATAAATGTACCAAAAATCAATTCGATCGGATAACGTTAAGTGCGTGATGAGAACACATAAAACTTGAAAAAAAGTGGAACACGTATGAAAGGTCTAACCACATGAATCACTCCTAGTGAACTTTAATCAGATATCATTAAGTGCGTGACCGGATATCGTTAATTGCATTTGTGTGTATTTCTTTTGTCTTTTTCTGTATTTCCTGTAGGCCTAGTGAACTTTCAATAGCAGGACCCTTTTTGAAAGGTCTAACCACATGAATCACTCCTCAGATGTCAAATGGGGAGGCATTAAAATTGAAGCTGACCATTTGTACCCTGCTATAATGTGAAATAAGGAGGCATTAAAACTGAAGATGACCATTTGCACCTTAGTATTGGAGCTAGATTGTGAAATTTCAATGGTTTAGTTGTTCTAGCGGGCCAAGTTTTGAGGTGATGTATACTTACACCTGTCTTGATAGATCAAGAGTGATGTTATTCGTAGATATCCATTTAATTTAAAGATAACCTGTAAAATATGTACCATACAAATGTCATCACAAAGAATGAATCTTATCAAATTAATACAGAAATATATGATTTGAATTCTTTTCCCTTTTAACAAACCTAAGTTTGTCGTTGCCAACATGTTTAATGCCATCCAGTAAAAGTGACGCGGGCCTGGAAGAACATGGTTCAAATTTTGGTAGTCCTTTTGTTTCATTTTTCTAGAAAAATATTAACTGATGCTGAGCCATCCTATGATAAATATACCTTGCCAGCAAATTGAAGGTGACCCTCTGTAATTTTATTGGGCTTCATACTTTAACATGGACAAAGATTTTATATACGAGGAGGGCACCACCTGAACAAAAAAGATTTTGAAATTTTAAGATTCGATAATGTAATGCGTTAAATGCATATATTCAAAAAAATATCAAATGTAAAATACAATAACTAGGTACTCTTTAAAAGAATAATAAAACGATGAAAAAGTAAAAGTTGCTCGTTGCGTTACCTCAACCATGCAGCAGAATGGAATGTGATGACGCTGCCCCGTTACAGTGGGGTTTTTTTTTTTCTATTTTTTTGGGTAATGGGTGGGGGCAGGGTGATTAATATATCTTTTATGTCTAGGCTTTTTTTCAGTAACTATCCTATAAGTCTCGTTGTTTTGCAATTCGTTTAATTTCCCACCAATGACCAATACAGGACTCTTCAGCCCCCTTTAAAGGATTGAACTAGAACATTCTTGGGTCTTTTTGGATGATTGGAACTGTAATATGTTAGACATCGTTGAAAATATTAGGCACGAAAAAATTCATGATAATTGGATAACACTTAATATATTTTTGGGACTCATTTATCTCCAGAGAATGGGCTTAAAAAATATTGCAATTGTGGATAAAATCATTTTTAGAGATAAATCCGTCTAGAGATCACATATAACAATATTTCATTAATACAAATTTTGGTGAGCTTAATTTCTCGACGATGTCAAAATATTAACGGGCAGTCAATAATGTCCCGTTTGGATGGTGTATGGTTTTGGGGGATAAGGGGTAATAAATTGTAGGTTGCGTTATTTAAGGTGGACCCATATTGATGTGATATTTAAAAAGTAAATTAAATCTACGCGCGCGCGCGTGAGTGCGTGTGTGTGTTGGGGGGGGGGGGGGGGGGGGGGTTGCGCAGCGTGCTATGCGGCACTCAGCACGGTTGCACCGGTGTCGGTCCGATGATCGGAGACGTCCATCGTGTAGAGCTCGTCGAGCACTATAAGTGTACCAAAAATCAACTCGATCGGATAACGTTAAGTGCGTGATGAGAACACGTAAAGTTGAAAAAAATTGGAACACGTATGAAAGGTCTAACCACATGAATCACTCCTAGTGAACTTTAATCAGATATCATTAAGTGCGTGACCGGATATCGTTAATTGCATTTGTGTGTGTTTCTTTTGTCTTTTTCTATATTTCCTGTTAGCTTAGTGAACTTTCAATAGCAGGACCCTTTTTGAAAGGTCTAACCACATAAATCACTCCTCAGAGTCAAATGGGGAGGCATTAAAATTGACCATTTGTACCCAGCTATAATGTGAAATAAGGAGGCATTAAAACTGAAGGTGACCATTTGCACCTTACTATTGGCGCTAGATTGTGAAATTTCAATGGTTTAGTTGTTCTAGCGGGCCAAGTTTTGAGGTGATGTATACTTACACCTGTCTTGATAGATCAAGAGTGATGTGATTCGTAGATATCCATTTAATTAAAAGATAACCTGTTAAATATGTACCATACAAATGTCATCACAAAGAATGAATCTTATCAAATTATTACAGAAATATATGATTTGAATTCTTTTCCCTTTTAACAACCCTAAGTTTGTCGTTGCCAACATGTTTAATGCCATCCAGTAAAAGTGACGCGGGCCTGGAAGAACATGGTTCAAATTTTGGTAGTCCTTTTGTTTCATTTTTCTAGAAAAATAATAACTGATGGTGAGCCATCCTATGATAAATATACCTTGGCAGCAAATTGAAGGTGACCCTCTGTAATTTTATTGGGCTTCATACTTTAACATGGTCAAAGATTTTATATACGAGGAGGCCACCACCTGAACAAAAAAGATTTTGAAATTTTAAGATTCGATAATCTAAGCGTTAAATGCATGTATTCAAAAAAATATCAAATGTAAAATACAATAACTTGGTACTCTTTAAAAAAAAAATAAAAAGATGAAAAAGTAAAAGTTGCTCGTTGCGTTACCTCAACCATGTAGCAGAATGGAATGTGATGACGCCGCCCCGTTGCAGTAGGGTTGTTTTTTTCTATTTTTTTGGGTAATGGGTGGGGGCAGGGTGATTAATATATCTTTTATGTTTCGGCTTTTTTTCAGTAACTATCCTATAAGTCTCGTTGTTTTACAATTCGTTTAATTTCCCACCAATGACCAATATAGGACTCTTCAGCCCCCTCAAAGGATTGATAAAATCATTTCTAGAGATAAATCCGTCTAGAGATCACATAAAACAATATTTGATTAATACAAATTTTGGTGGGCTTAATTTCTCGACGATGTCAAAATATTAACGGGCAGTCAATAATGTCCCGTTTGGATGGTGTATGGTTTTGGGGGATAAGGGCTAATAAATTGTAGGTTGCGTTATTTAAGGTGGACCCATATTGATGAGATCTTTAAAAAGTAAATTAAAATCTCCGCGCGCGTGCGTGCGCGTGTGTTCGTGCGTGCTGTGCGGCACTCAGCATGGTTGCACCGATGTCGGTCCGATGATCGGAGACGTCCATCGCGTGATGTGATTTGTAGATGTCCATTTCATTTAAAGATAACCTGTAAAATATGTACCATACAAATTTCATCACAAAGAATGAATTAATCTTATCAAATTAACACAGAAATATATGATTTGAATTCTTTTCCCTTTTAACAACCCTAAGTTTGTCGTTGCCAACATGTTTAATGCCATCCAGTGAAAGTCGCGCGGGCCTGGAAGAACATGGTTCAAATTTTGGTAGTTCTTTTGTTTCATTTTTCTAGAAAAATAATAATTGATGGTGAGCCATCCTATAATTAATATACCTTGCCAGCAAATTGAAGGTGACCCTTTGTAATTTAATTGGGCTTCATACTTTCACATGATCGAGGACGGAACGAGGATTTCATATACGAGGAGGCCACAGGTCTCCACCTGAACAAAAAGATTTTGAAATTTTAAGATTCAGTAATCTAAAGCATTTAAATGTTTAAAAAATATCCAATGTAAAATACAATAGCTAGGGACTCTTAAAAAAAAAAAGATATAAAAGAAAAAGTTGCTCATTGCATTACCTCAATCATGTAGCAGAATGGAATGTGAAGGACGCTGCTCAACTCCAGAAAGTCAGTTATGATTGAATCGGAACTAATTTTCGCACCAATTTCCTTCTCGATGAAAATATCAACCAAAGGTATTTTAAAACACGAGAGAGGCTTGTGTGATTAATCCAGGCCTTTACTTTCTCATTTTTTTATTTAGGGGGGGCCACCATGTAAAGTTACTATATTAAAAAAAAAAAGGCTGTGGAGATTTTCAACTGGGGGGTGGCTTAGGCCCCCATTATCCAACCACTGATTTCGTCATTGCACATGATAATTAACCAATTATACTCAAATTTTAAGCGTGATTTGTTGAAATACCTTGGTTAACCTCTCCTTGATTGGTTGAAATACCTTGGTTAACCTCTCCTCTATACTTCGTCTGAACTTCAATTAATTTGTGAGACTTGAGTCCGTATTAATGATTCAGAAGATTCATCTTGTCGCCATTAAAGAGAATAGCACCTTATTTTTGTAGGAAATCAATTTAAAAGGGCATTGATGTACTCATATGACAAGTAGGGGTGCACATACCTCGCGCCGGGATGGGTTCGGGCCGGGCTTATACTAGATACTAACGAGATTTGAACATGTCCAAGCCCGGCCCATTAAGAATCATGCTTCATTTTATATTCCCAAACGCAGTCCAATTAAAGTTTTATTTCTCATATCCGCCCAACAAGCCCATTTACTTGGCCCATATGTGGCTCCGCCCATGCCAAAACTCATACCTCTCTCTACATGTTACTATAAAGGTGAACTTCGTTTACTGCATCAAGGCCCAAGACCAATCTTCAAATGGGCCACAGGATTCACAAGAAGGAATCAATTACTTGGAATAATTTCTCTTTTTTGAACATCAATTACTTGGACTTGAAATGAGGATCCATTCTTTTAATACTCTGTCGCTCTAGAGCGGCCCATAAACATATCGCTGATGTTGAAAACAAGCCCATAAACATACTTGACTCCATTTCACTTTTGGCCTAGTTGTTTCAACCTCAATTCAAGACCGAAGGAAGGCCATAACATTGCATCTCTCTCTTTCAAGGCAAATGCTTTTTTGGGTTGACCGAAGGAAGGCCATATAAATAATGCTGTGAGACGTTCAAAAGGTAAAAAGGTCCAACATATGAGACGGAGGGAGTATCTTATTTTGGAAAAGTAGTGTGGGCTTCGCACGTCAATGTGTGCTCATGGTAGATCACACTATAAATTAAATGATACTTTGTGATCAAAATTCTCAATGACCCCTCTACTCGAGATTGCTATTTTTCAGTGTAAAATACATGAAGTGCAACTAATATTATCAAATGAGAGTCAGTGAACCAATGATAGATTAATATTAGGATCACAGATATTGAAATTGTTACACAACGTCCTCGCGTGCTCATCGGTTTTGATGTTACTTTTTTTTTTTGGTGATACCAAGTGTCCCGGTCAGTTTTCGTGTATCTCGACTAATCCTGGGAGCTAGACCAATCCTTCCATCCACTAGCGGGGGCCCCATTTAAAATCAGAACAAAACTCTGTATGGACTGACCCTAAAGGAGTTGATAGCACCTACGAGATTTCGAACATGAAGTTTGCTATCAAATACACCCTCCAAATCCCTCCCTCCTTAAAAAATCATCCACACACATATGCAAATCCACCCTTCTTAGGAAGTGGCCCACTCTCATTACAAATCCACCCAAAATCAAATCCGGCATCCAAACGGGCCGATAATGTGTTGGTGGAAGTTTTTGCAATTAAAGTCACACACAGAGAATATACACATACTCTATTATGCAACTCACGTTTTTATTTAAACCAAATAAACACTAAAACGTTGCAGCCTTTCTCTCGCCTCACAATATCTCACACACAGCACACTCTCTCACAAACATAGACTTATTTAAGATGTGAGGAATTACAATTCTCACAGTTACACAGACTTATTTAGATAGACAACGGTTACAACAATTCTAGTTAAATCATCAACAATGTTCATGATCATGGGAGTTTATTTAATGAAATTGCGGGTGAAATTAGTAATCTGGATCCCAAAAGCAATCAAAGCCAAACAGAAACCAATGAATGCCCACGGAGAAGCAGCATACGTACGTCTCCAATATGCCATATACCTCGGCCAGAAACGCTGACTATACTTAAATGCTCTTTGGCAGGCATCCTCGAAAAAGAACCTTGCAACGACTTCCCTGCCTAGCTTGTTTAATAGATCAGAGACAACCTCGTCCGTGCCCAAGAAGTTGCGTATACCATTGGCTTTACTAAGCACTTGGACGTCCTTCTCAGAGTTAATTAACACGTCCATGAGTTTCGCGTATGACGTGATGTACCGCGAAACCCTAGGGTGAAATTGTTCAAAAGCAATGAGGTTTCTGAGGAATGGCTCTGTGGGATCGTGTACATTGAGAATCGGGATTTCAAATGTGGCCCTATAAAACCACCAGCGTATGCCTTTAGGTTCAGTGAACTTGACGTCCAATAGATCGTTTCTCTCAACGGATACAAACTTGACTCCTCCGTATTCGAGCTCTGACGCACGAACCTTACATGTACTAAACTTCTTGGGGGCAACCTTTGCAGGATTTTCCTTATCTTCCCCTTTATTACTTGGACCGTAATGATCGTGTAGTAAATGGAGAATATGTTCGTACTCATTATTAGCTTTCATTATCGCTTTCTTTTCCTGTTCATTTTCTTTTGCAGAACCACAAACCCAAAGGATATGACAATCGCTAGGCGAACAACAACTAGTAGTTTTCTTCTCGCTACCACTATTTTTGCCTTCTGGGCTCATAATGTCGCTGAAGTACCAAACGACGTACTCCTTGAGCGATAACTTCTTTCCCCGCGGGAAAGGGATCTGATCCACTGTGAGTTTGAACAAATCCTCAAGCACGAAGAAAGGAATCTGGTTCTCGAAGGGTATCAAGTCGTTCTTGATAATGCTGGCAATCAAAATATTATCCAAAATAGGATCTAAGTACTGT
This sequence comes from Vaccinium darrowii, assembly GCA_020921065.1. NCBI lineage: Eukaryota > Viridiplantae > Streptophyta > Magnoliopsida > Ericales > Ericaceae > Vaccinium > Vaccinium darrowii. The sequence goes on along the minus strand of CM037159.1, from coordinate 813,627 downwards.
GGTTGTTTGCCGCTGCCACTGCTGCCATCCACTCCTTCGTTAGCGGGCTGTTGAACACTGCTACTGGAGGCCTGAGAAAAAAGAGTTAATTAAGTGATGCCTATTATATACATTTTTGTTAAAAGGTAGCTTCTTGCTTTTTGGAATGCAAAATTACTAATCAAATTTGTAGTATATATCCAGCTTTACCTAACAAATTAGGATCATCTATTCATAATTATCCAAAAAATCCTACGTAATTATGTCAACCTCAAAAATCGTAATTAGGATAATCTATTCTAATATATGATGGGAGAACCCCTTTTTGTCGTAGCTACCTGTGGACAGCCCACCGGAAATGGTTCGGTTTTGCGTTGGAAAAGATTGTGATTATTAGAGTCGCCACCCGGATTTGAGGTCCGAACCCGAGAAACCGATAAAAATATGACTTGTTTGCCCATTTGAAAAAGATTTCACTGATCATGGCGGAACCAGAGATTTCTCGGATTTGGGAGTTTGGTTACGAGAGGGGAAGGTTTTTACGGCACCCCTCTCGCCCGGTCCGTGAACCGGTCTCTACTCGATATTTTGTGGGATTTTAAAAATGTTTGAAATTCAATTCAATCATAAAAAAAAATGGGGAATCGGGGACGGGAATCACGTGAATAATAAGAAAATACAAAATGTAAATCTAACATGAATGCTTGTGCACGTGGGTTACATGGGAATGACGATAACAATAAATAAAATTACTACAAATATTTACAGAAACAAACCACAACAGAAACTGTACAACAACCCAAGAAATTATGAACATGAGAATTACTAAACTGACTTGCAATCTGGATCCCAGGATAGGGATTGAGCGCTCAAGGGAGATGGTTTGAGCGCTCAAACCTCCCAAACCAGTTTGAGCGCTCAAGTCTCATGGTATGAGCGCTCAAACCAGTTTTTGACTTTTGTGAATTCAAGCCCTCTTATCACTTGTTTGTTCATTCTTTACATGATCAAATATTGATAAAATGTTTTTCATGGAGAATTAGATGGGAACATGTGGATTGATCTTTTAAAGAATGATGACAAAAAGGAGATCACTACAAATTAATGAAGAAAATGCTTGAGAATGAGAGAAAGAGAGGGATCTAGATCATAAGCATAGTAATAATAACTCACACTCATCTCCCAGTTAACTTCCAGTAACACTTTACAAGAACAAAACATAAGTATCAAAACTTGCTCAAGAACAACTTGAGCGCTCAGGTTCATAACTTTGAGCGCTCAAGCCATAATCTGGCTTTCTGGTTTTTGACCTTCAAGCAAACTTTTGACACTTCATAATGATCATGAATACGTAATCTGATGGTTAATGAAACTGGACAGCCACTGCTTTGCACTCAAATGCCAGATTTTCAGAGGTTTTGATGCTTGGTCATCATAAAATAGTTAATCTATACTCATGCAAGTGATTTTGAGGTAGAAAATAAACTGTTTTGAGAGCTACATGAGCATATCTAACTGTTTGATGATGATCGAAACCAAGAGAAAGCACCAAAGTTAACAGAACAGAAACTGCTCAAGCTGAGTTTGAGCGCTCAATGCCTGAGGCTTGAGCGCTCAACCCCTGTTGAAGCTGCAAGTTTTGAAATGTTTTAAAACAACTTTTAGACCTTTATGAGTTCAATACAAGTATAGAGAACTTGTTTGAACTCACTGGCCTTCCTCAGAAGGATCAAAACAGTGAATATATCACATGTTTAACTACCTTTTTCACTTGTTTGAAGGCTTGAACTTGATTGTGAGTTTGGGAATGGACAGTAATGGGTGTTTTGCAGAGTATTTTGGGTAGATGGTGCAGTGTGTGAGGTTGATTGATGATCAAAGGTTGGATTTTGTGTTTGGCAGATGGTTTTTGCAAGTGGTTTGGATGGAATGTGAGTGGTTTTGTAGAGAGAGAAAGTGATGAACGATTGCTAGATGAATTGAGGGTTGAAGTCTGGGAATTGGTAACCCTTAAAACCAGGGGTAGTGAGTGGTTTTTATAGAGTGAGTGGGAGGGAAGTGAGGAGAGAGATGAAGTGGGTTTGTATTTGAAAGTGGGTTAGGAGTAGTTTTAGATGTAGTTTAGGACAATGTAGGGTGTATTATACATATTAGGATCGTATAAGATCGCCCCAGACGCTCCCATGCAGAAAATCTCATGATGAGATACTCTGCAGATTCCTGACTGGGATCAGAGTTGAGCGCTCAAAGCCGTAGGCTTGAGCGCTCAAAGTCGTTCTCAGGAGTTTGAGCGCTCAAGGTCAAGGGTTTGAGCGCTCAAGGGTACTGGTGGCAGGTTGACGGTTTTGCTTGGTTTGGTTATTTTTGGGTGATTTTGGACTGTTTGGGAATGTTTGGGTGGTTTTGATCAAGTTCAAGCCATTCTTATAAGTTTCGGGTAGTCATGATTGGTCCGTTTCATCATCGGGAATGCTCGAGCGCATCCCGGGTTCAAAATCGGGGTGTCTACACTACCACCGTAAAGATATGTCGGTAAAGTGATTTCTAACCAAACCAAGCCGAGCCTTATGTCACAATCAATTGGGGTCGGCTACATGAATCTTTTTTCTGCATTAAGCTCTGTCAAGTGCTGCTTCATCTTTTAAACCTAGTATACTCAAATCTTTGCGTACTACTACATTTAATGTCAATTTGGGTCTTCCCCTCCCTTGTGCGTTTCTACCCAAAGTTTAGGTGGTGATAGCTAGCACATAAAAAGACCCGTCAGAAACTTATGACATGAACCTTAATCATGCAACGGAAAAGTGATTTCTGATGTTCTAATAAAAAATCAAAATTTTACTATTGATTTTATATGATTACCCGTTGGACAAAGTAGTAGTAAAAAGGGGTTCTCCATAGCGAAACGAACAATAATTGACAGAGGTTTGCCGCTTCGGGGTGGTTTGGGTAAATTGAAAAAACTGGTTTTTTGGTTTTTTTGGTTTTGTCTTTATTCAAAAAAAATTTGCATTTGTTAGTTTTTGGTCGATTTTTTGTGGTTTCTTGACTTGTCTCGACGAGGGGAATCTAAAAAGTATAAAATTATTAGCCAAATTTAAAGTTTTGTGAATAAAGACGAAGAATAATCCAAAAAACCGGTTTTTTGGCTAAATTTTTCGTCTTTATTCACAAAACTTTAAGTTTGGCTAATAATTTTATACTTTTTAGATTCCTCTCGTCGAGACAAGTCAAGAAACCACAAAAAATCGACCAAAAACTAACAAATGCAAATTTTTTTTGAATAAAGACAAAATCAAAAAAACCAAAAAACTAGTTTTTTGGATTTAGCCAAATCACCCCGAACATTTTCCTGGTCCATCCTTCAGGGTATTGGCTAAGAGTTCAAAGGACCCGTCGGAAAGTTTAAACAATGGTTAAATATAAAAATGAAAGGTAAGAGTACTCAGATTTATCTAATTGGGTTGATTTTTTACGGGGCAACTTGAAACGTATGACCCCCTCGGATTATTCGAGTGAGATTCCAAAATAAGAACCACAGATTGATCTATGTGTGATCGGCGCATATTGTTTTTCCAATTTTCAAGTGTGGTTTATAGGACATCTACAGGTAAATTGGGTTGAGAGCTTGAGATGTAGAAATACTGTTGGCTGCTAAAAAAGTTAATTGGTTGTGAATCAGCAATGCTATATACAAAAAAATATTATCCAAAATTTATCGAGAAAGTAGAAATGGTGGCTCAGAATAAGTTGGAAGTCAATTTGAGGCACTCATTTCCACTTTCTAGGTAAATTCTGGGTTATACTTCTTGGCATTTTGCATTTCTGATTGTGAATAAAGTGGTCTCTCATATAGCACGCTGTAACGATACATCCACTAATCACTGTCGGAAGAAATTATTGATACGACTCCAAATAGTAATACCTTCGTCCCATTTGGTCTTCATGTAGCACTTGTATCGATACATCCACTAATCACTATCGAAGAAATTATTGATTCGACTCCAAATAGTAATCCTTTCGTCCCATTTTGATAGTCTAGTTCGGTCTCTAATGCAATTTTTTAATTGTTGATATCTTGCAATCTATAAAGAATTTTTTGTGCAATATGAATCTCATATGATAGATCTCAATTAGTTCTATCATACAAAATTGTTTAAATCTTTAAAAATACTATAGATTAAAAGATATTAACAATTTAAAAATTGCATTAGAGACTGAACTGTACTATCAAAATGGAACGGAGGGAGTAACTATTAAGGACTAGTTGGGGTACTAATTAGTTTTAGGAGAGATGTTGGAAAAGCTGTCTAACAAGTGGTATCAGAGTCAGGAGGTCATGTAGTCGAGTCGCGGGAGCGTCATTATGAGGAGGGATTGTTGGGCCTGAAATGTCCCCCTGAATTTGGTTATACAATGTCACTCTCTCCCACCACTCTAAAATCAGACTTGTTTGTATTTTTTCCTTATTGATAAGCACTTGTAGTTTATGTAGTAATTTATAGTTTTTGTCAGTAAAACACATAAATGACCTCGGCTTTTATTTTTATTTTCAATTTCGGGCATCAAAAAGTCAGAGCAGTCCCATCTCTTTCCTGCTTCTTAATTAGCCTAAAATGCGTACCTTTGGGTTGCCACTGTCTCCTCCATTTGCAGTACTTTTTCCTGCTTCTTTGTGCTTTTTAACTCGGTGGGTGGCGTAGAAGAGTTCAAGGATGAAGCAACCATCGAACAACATCATTTCTGACATCTGATCGTCGTTCATCTTGATTTCTGCGGCGTAATATTTCCTGGCCTCCTCTACGTGCTCCTCCTTTATTTTTTCCGCGCATTTTTGTAGCACCTCTTGTATTTTCTCGCCTTTTTTCACCTCATCGTCTATTCCTTTGGTCAGTCGAGCTAATAGTTGATGGGTGTAATACGTTTTGACGTGTTCCATAGATTTCTCGAGGTGTTTGCCTTCCCGGTGAAGCGGGCCGATGGCAATGACCCGAGGGCTGTAGGCGCATTTGTTCAACTTACGAAGATCATCAGGCACCTTGTAAATGCGAGCCGTAGAGAACAAATCTGCGATTCTACGGTCACCATAGTTAATTTTTCCTATGATGGCTTTCGTGAAATTACCGAGAGCCTCTTTATCCCCTTGGCTCATTTTCGTTGAATGGAAATGTTGATTTTGATTTTGGTAAAGTAAAAATGGCAGTAGTTTCCTGCCGGTAATAATACCGGGTTTAATAGATTTCTCGTTAAAATGAATTTACCGCCGGAAATGTTACCATTAACGACATGAGTGTACTGCCATTAATGGTAGCATCAATGGCAGAAATTTAGTACCGGTAATGTTCATATTTTACCGCCGGTAATGTTTGCATTAATGGCGTGAAATTAATTCCAGTAATGTTCGTATCAACGGAATGAATTTTTTATATATCGTAACAGATTGCTGCAAATTACAACCGCTGCAGCGGCATTACAATCTATTTCATGTATAACAAACCCTGTATATATCCTACAAAATATATATCATTCAAGAGCCATCAAATACAAAGTCCAGAGCATTCCATAATTGATGTATATAAGCTACCAAAACGATACATGACATTGGTTAATTAGCCTCTCAAAAAACCGATACCGTATCACATTAAACAAGTTCGAACATCTGCATCTAATTAAAACTGTCAAAACAAACTCAAAATGGTGAAGCTCCGACAATTTCCATGTTGCCCATGAACGACTAAAGTTGGCAAAACATACAAGCCCCACTTGTCCATCGCCAATAACTCCCAGAATAATGATCTCAAATGTGAACCTCCAACATCTTCCATGTAGTCCAACTATATCTCATCATCCATCTGCAGCTGCAACAAACGCAAGGAAAAATGTACGAAGTGAGGGACTTTCACAAAAAAATAATCATGACATATAGAAGTTCCAATTTCTAGGTTTTTGATCACAAAAATCAGCAAAACGACAAGTGGGCTCATATGTCAAATGCAACAATTGCTATATTTGATGTCAAGGCTGTTATAGTATATAGTTTCTCTCTTTTTTTTTCCCGCCGTTTTAGGTAAACTATTTCCGTAGTCCGATTAATGCCGGTAATAGTATATTTTAGCTGCATTTATTCTCCCGCCGGTAATAAAACCACTGGTAAAAGCAGTATTTGGCGTAGTGTGCGAACATGAGTGCCATAATTATTTTTTGCTAATGGAACACATAATTATTTTTCTTTCATCTCTTATCAACTGAACAGGAACTGAAAGAACTATCAATTTAATCTTTTTTTTTTAATTAATCCGAAGATGAAAAACAGAAAAATGAAAGTGAAACATTGGTTAACCTCCCGTCTATACTTCCTCTACTTGAATTAATTTGTGGATTTTCTCCAAGGTCCGTACTAATGATTCAGAGGTTTTATCTTGTTGTCATTAAAGAGAATAGTATTATTGTAAGAAATCAATTTTCTTTTTTACAAGAAGAAACAGATTACGTTTAACACCATATTTACTGTGTTATGTTGGATCAACTTGAACTTTTGAAAAGAAAAGAAATTCTAAATTTGGGGGCTATATAGCCCGGGGCTACATAGCCCGGGGCTACATACAAAATTTGCATTTTGAATCGTCCATGTCGATTCAAAACACCATAAATTATAGTTTGACAGAGTATGGAAAGATATTTTCTGGATGGTACCCTGCCAGTAATGTCACTTGAATCTACAGAACACATGTACAATTCTTAAATAATCCCCAGCAAATATCGTAAACATCAAATTTATGAAAATTTTAAAAGATTTTATATTGTGTTCGAGTACTCCAGGAAGCCCCAGAACTCATACCTCCAAATTTTTCTCTCTTCATTTTACTATAATAAAATTGCATGAAGGCCCAAGACCAATCTTAAAACGGGCCACAAGATTCACAAGAAGGAATCAATTATTTGGAGTTTCTCTTTTTTGAACATCAATTACTTAGAATTGAAATAAGGATCTTATAGCAGCCCATAAACATATCACTATGGGGGGTGTTTACAGGCCGGCCCACTTTTGTAGCTTTTCTCCCATCCAAACCCACAGCTTGTCAAACACTATTCCTTCAAGCCCTTTCATGCGCGGACCAATATTTTTTCTCTCTCCACTGTTGCGCCCGTCATCGTCTCTCTCTCTCTCTCTCTCTCTCTCTCTCCTCCACTTTTCGGCTTACTTGTGTGTGGAAAAAAAAACCGTGCATGTGGAGTGTGGAACCCTCTCTCTCTCTCTCTCTCTCTCCCCCTACCTACTGTATACTCTCTCTCTCTCTCTCTCTCTCTCTCTCTCTCTCTCCTACCTACTGTATACATGTCCAATATGTTTGTATTAAAGCAACAATTTCAAACCTTGTTTATTTTATATTTCAAAATAAAATAACTTTTATTATACACATTTAATTTTTATAAAAATTATATATTTAAAATCTACTCGATGAGATCTTTGAAACAAGATCCATTTTGAATATGATATGGGGCACTTAAATAATCATCCTTTTAGTCACTTAAAATTAGAAAATCATCCTAAGCCTATTTAGGAGTTATGTTTCCATCCCGACATTCAAATAAACCCTAAAATGCCCTTTATATATATATATAATTATATAAAAAAAAAATGAAAATTTTAATGAAATGAACATTCAACTTATTGTTAATTTTTTAGGTACATTCAACTTATTCAATGAAATTTTTTTTGGAACTCCTCCCCCAACAAAAAAAAAAAAAGAAGAACAAGTTATGTGTGCTATATTGTTAATGCTTATCCGGGCGTCCATTGAGTAGTAACCGAACAATCGGGGTATGCTCCCACCGTGTTGTTCGCGTCAAAAGATGGATAGACCTTGTGAAAGTATCGCTAAGTTTGGTTAGCTTGGATCTCAATAAAGCCTTTTTGACTTGAGCAATTAGGTCCGTAGGGGTCTCTTAAAACCTGGTGCTCTAAAGCCGTTTGGCTTAGGGATAGCCGACCCAAAGCTCGCTAGAGAGTCAACTAGAAAGCCCGAGAGATCCGGTATTACACGACCACACAACAAAAAAAAAAAAAAAAGAAAAGGGAAGGAGTGTGCTTAAAGAAATATTGGGCTATCAACGGTGTGTGAACTATTCTTGAGGTTGGTGAATTTCTACATGTGGTTTTTCCATACATGCATGCCATTTGAAAATTCTCTATCTGATCGTAGGTGAGAGGATTAGTTTTTGTGCTAAGATTGCTACGAAGTTCACTTGTTTAACTTTGTCCATGGAGGAAATATCTTGCCTTTGACATGCCTGACAGACACTGTAGTGGTTCGAGAAGCTATTGATTGGGTTGAGTTGCATTCAAATGTCCGAGTCCTTTGTGTTTTGTGGGTTATCACTGCTGAAAACCCTCACGAGACTTCACTCGTCCTACCGGGGCCGCCCGGGGGTTTAAAAGATCTATCATTTTATTTATTTGTTTTATTCTTTTCGTTGCTCGGGACTAGCAACCTTCAAGTTGGGGGGTGTGATAGGCGCGCAATATCTCAAGATATAAGCACCTAAGTAGGGCGAATTAGCGCATTAGAGGCGCGATTTATTCCATTTTCCACTTGATGCGGTGTTGTCTTGTGTTTTGGTATTGTTGTGTTTGTTTTGTAGGAAACGGGCCGGAGGAGCACGTAAAGTGGACACATGACATTGGGCATGCTGGGAACCGGTGGGGCCCAAGCAAGGACGAGCAAACAAGCCAAAAGCAATTTTAGAGGCTCGGTATCGATACGTGACTTTCTCTGTATCGATACCGTGGGCATCATCTGCGAACAGAATGTCTGGGTATCGATACGGCTAAAAGCCTGTATCGATACCGACTAGCTTAAATGGGCCGGTGATTTTGCCACGTGTTTGGGCTTCGGGAAAGACATAAATACCTCTTTTTGAGGCAGAATTAGGGTTCCAACTTTAGTTTGTTTTTCTCCCGTTTGAGGAGCCGACTTTTCCTTTGGAGATTTTCCTTTCGAATTTTCAAGCTTTGTTCAATTACTCGCATTCCGGTAATTCGTTATTAATTCCCGTTCTTTAATAAAGTTATTCTTTGGTACTTGTTTAATTCGTATCGTTTGTTTATTTCGTATTCAGAATCATGTTTAGATCTAGGGTTATTATAATTTCTGTTACTTCAAGCATCATGAGCGAGTAGTCGTATAGAGTGCGGCTGCGGGCGAAGGCGCTGCGCACTAGACTAATCGATGTTTCACCTCGGGGCCAAATTAACTTGATTTTCGGGCAGTTTTAGGAAACGGAAACTCGTCTAACAAACAAAACCCAGGCATCACCGGAATTTGAATGCGCACGGAATCTGGTGACAGGTGGTGCGCATTTGTTAGGGATCTTTTTCTTATTCTAAAATCAGTAAAAGGAGTAATTGTGGCCCGAGTAAACATTGGTTAGGCTAGTCGCGGACGCTAGGTTCCCATGTTGTACTCTCCTTTTTAAATCCGTTTTTAGTTAATTCAGTCTGGTAATTTAGTTAGTAAATTAATCATTAAACAAGGGGTGGCTACCTAAGAGCCAAGATAAACTGTGAACCCGTCATCTTTGAGTCCTGCACACGTTCGTCTGTTTGAAGATTAATTTACTAAAATGAATCTTGTGGCCCATTTGAAGATTTTAGGTACATTTTATGAAAATTTCATAAAATGAACATTTTATGGAGGGGTGATAAAATGGAGTTGTTTTCCCAACTGATACAATGTAGTGGTTTTCCTATAGATTTTAGGAGGATTTTATGAAAATCTCATAAAATCACTTTTACATTTTATGTGTTGAGATTGGAGTGTTATAAAATGTGAGATTTTATGAAATAAAAATTTGTTGAATAACGAAGCCTTAATCTATTATTGAATATGAGTCGATATTTTCAACAAATTCTCTGTCAATGAAGATAATCATTGAATCCGCAAGAAAACTAAATAAACACTTAAAGTTGCAATCTTTATCTCAAATCGCAATATCTCACTCTGTTCACACACATCACACACTCTCACAAATATAGATAGTATATGGAATACGCTACTAACACTGGCAGGCTTTATTCATATAGACAAGGCTTACCTTAACTCTAGTTGAAACATTGACGATATCCGTGATCAAAAGCGTTTATGTAAGGAAATACGGACAAAATTAGCAACCTGTATTAAAAAAAGAATCAAAGCCAAACAGACACCTTTGAATGCCCATGGAGCAGCAAAATACGTGCGTCTCCAGTATGCCATATACCTCGGCCAACAACGCTTACTATACTCGAATGCTTGTTGGCAGGCTTCCTCGAAAAAGAACCCTGCTACGACTTCGTTGCACAGCTTGTTTAACAATTTAGAGACGTCCTCGTCCGTGCCGGAGAAGTTGCGTATAACGTTGGCTTTACTAAGCACGTCGACGTCCTTCTCAGAGTTAATTAACACGTCCATGAGTTTTGCGTACGATGTGATGTACCGCAACTCAGGGGAAATGCCGCAAAACTGTTCATAGGCAATGAGGTTTCTAAGGAATGTCTCCATGGAATCGTTTATAACGACAGTTGGGATTTCAAATGTGGCCCTATGAAGCCACTGTTAGAGAAAAAATATACTGGTAAAAGAAAAGAAACACACTCAGTTTTTTCCTGTGTAACACACACAGCTTTTGGATGCTATCTCCTCTTATTTATAGACGAAAAGAAAACACATGCACGGAAAAAACAACCCACGTTCCCATGCAAGGGAGTGGTGCCCAAAACTAACTCCTACAATTTCTGTAACTTACTAACAGAACCAACGTTCCCATGCACAACACGTGGAACAACCTAAACAAACTCCTACTACCATGTAACCAACCACCTCCTAAAACTACTGCAAGGATTTTGCACTACACGTGCAACTAGGAAAAACAAACTCAAATGAAAGCAAACTGATTCCTACTTTATTGCGCACGAGCTTAACCAACAATCACCCCCTAAGCTCGTGCGTTTGCTTGATCTCAACCATACCGATCCTATCTCGAAGCTCCAGAAACTTGGCACGACCAAGCGCCTTGGTCAGGATATCCGCTAGCTGATTTTCCGTCGCCACGAACTCCATTGCTACCTTGCCATCCTCAATACATTCACGGATAAAATGATACCTCGTCTCGATATGCTTGCTCCTATCATGAAACACCGGGTTCTTGCACAAAGCAATCGCGGACTTGTTGTCAATTTTAAGCGTGACTGCCTCGGGCTCCTTGCCGACCAAATTGCCGAGTAAACGAGACAACCACACCCCTTGACATGCCGCTGATGTAGCTGCAATATACTCTGCCTCACAAGAAGAAAGAGCTACCACTCTCTGTTTCTGACTTTGCCAAGTGACTGGAGCACTACCATAGAAGAACAACACCCCCGTAGTGCTTTTCCGGTCTCCCAAATCTCCAGCCATATCACTGTCACTAAACCCGGTTAAAACAGCTCGGCTTTCTTCCTTCTTTCTCCCATAAAAACATCCAAGAAAACACGTCCCCGCGATGTAACGGAGAATACGCTTCACCGCAACAAAATGTTCCTCGTGAGGTTCCTGCATGAATCGGCTCACATAGCCGACAGAAAAAGCCAAGTCGGGGCGAGTGTGTGTTAAGTACCGAAGGCACCCAACTATACTCCGGTACTCGGTGGCATCTACGAGTGGCGTAGCACTGGTCTTGGACAACTTGAGACGATTCTCCATGGGTACATGACATGGATTGCACCCTGCCATACCACTTTTTTCTAGTAATTTTTTCGCATAAGCAGATTGCCTTAAACCAATGCCTTCCGCACCTTGAACTACCTCAATGCCGAGGTAATAAGATAGGAGTCCCAGATCACTCATGCGAAACAAACTCTTCATCTCAAGCTTGAACTTTTCAATCCCATCCTTGTCCGCTCCCGTGATAATGAGATCGTCGACATAGACTCCCACCAACAACATTCTTTCGCCGGACCCACGCGTATACAAGCCATATTCCACTGTACTCCTTCCGAAACCCAGGGACACCAAACTCGCATCCAACTTGGTGTTCCATGCTCTTGGAGCCTGCCGCAACCCATACAACGCCTTCCGTAACCGAAGTACCTTGTGTTCCTGTCCAGCGATAATGAAACCGGGAGGTTGCGCCACATAGACTTCTTCATTTAGTTCGCCATTGAGGAAGGCGGACTTCACGTCCATGTGATGCAAAACCCACCCCTCATGCGCTGCCATCGCAACCAAGAGCCGTACGGACTCAAGACGGGCCACGGGCGCAAAAACCTCTTCAAAATCAATGCCTTGTTTTTGAACATATCCTTTTGCAACCAACCGTGCCTTGTGCTTGACAATCGTACCCTGCTCATCTCGCTTCACCTTGAAAACCCACTTGAGACCAATTGGGCAATGTCCCGCCGGTGGATCCACCATCTCCCATGTATTGTTCTTGATGATGGAGTCCATCTCCTCCAACATCGCCTTGCGCCACCACTCTTCTTGCTCCGCTTCCGCGAAACTTGATGGTTCTTCTGCCGAAGTGAGAAGTAGCTCCTCGAGATCCTCCGGTTCCATTGGCGCTGTTGAATTATAGATATCACTAAGGCTTCGATATCTCTGTGGTTGAGCCGGATCAATGGTGGCATCGAGTTGAGCACCTGGAGATTCATGCGACACCGGAGCACCCCCCAAGCCATGCTCAACCGAACCCGGGACCAGTGGACTTTGAACTGGACTCACGGCTTTAGTCGAACCAAGCTCGGGTGAACCTGGAGACGGCATTTGCTGCTGCTGTGCCGGACTGTTCGCAACTGTTCCCGGTCCAAACCCCGCGGCCTCTACCTCGCCTCCGATACTCCACACGGCTCCATTACCTTTTTCTTCATGGAACTCAACTGACTCCCACAAACTTGTGCCATCATCCCACTGCCATTTCACGTTCTCTTCAAACAACACATCACGGCTAACAATTATTCTACCCCGGCGAGGATCGAGCAAGCGATGTGCTTTGCATCCATCCTCAACACCGAGATAAACCAACTGTTGACTCCGGTCGTCGAGCTTTTTCAAATGTGAAGCCGCCACCTTCGCATGTGCCAAACAGCCGAACACTCGCAAGTGTCCCAAGTGTGGCTTCTTCCCCGTCCAAGCTTCAAATGGAGTTCTCTCCCCCATTGCCTTCGTTGGCAAACGGTTCAAAAGATAAACCGCATGCCTAACTGCTTCTCCCCAGAGCTCGCCCGGAACCTTCATGCTTTTCAACATGGATCGTGCCATCCCAACCACGGTCCTGTTTTTGCGCTCGACAACGCCGTTTTGCTGTGGCGTGTAGGGCGCTGTGAGTTGTCGCCGTATACCCGCTTCCTCGCACACCTCTGCAAATGCTTTACTTAGGAACTCGCCGCCGCGATCAGACCGCAGCGTTTTGATACGTTGTCCACAACATGTTTCAACTAAAGCCTTGAACTTCACAAACTCCGCACATGCTTGGTCCTTACTTTTCAAAAAACACACATGCATCCATCTTGAATAATCATCAACGAATAACATAAAGTACTTATTACCTCCACTTGTCGATGGAGTAATTGGCCCACAGAGGTCGACATGAACCAGCTCCAGCCACTCCTTTGCCCGATGCGGCGTCTTTTGCGGGAATGCTCCCCGCGTTTGTTTTCCCACCAAGCATCCGTGGCATAATTGGTTCGGATGCGTGATTAGTGGCACTCCTGCCACCATGTTCTTGTCAACGAGAAATTTCAAAGCCTTGAAGTTGACATGACCGAGACGACCATGCCATAGCCATGCTGGATCCTCCATCTTTGTGAGCAAGCAAACCGGACTCGCCCTTGTCAACTCAATATGGTACAGCCTGTTTGAAGACCGAGGCACCTTCATGAGCAACTGCCCCGTCGATTTCTCCAACACCTCCAGCTTGCCTCCGTCCAGCACCACACGGTAGCCGACCTCAGTCATTTGTCCAAGGCTTATGAGATTGCTACACAGCCTTGGAATATAGTAGACATCTTTGAGAGCCCACTGATCTCCATTCTTACACTCAAACAAAATTGAGCCCTTTCCCATAATCTGCACAGTAGACCCGTCACCGAATCTCACCTTACCGGTGATTGCTTCATCCAGCTCCTGGAATTTCTCCCGGTCGCCGGACATGTGGTTGCTAGCCCCGTTGTCAAGATACCATGTGCTCCCGGTGGTTATGTCTTTTCCCGTTAGGTACAACTCGGGAAAAACATTGTCCTCCACCAGTAACAAGGTCTCCGGCTGCTTCTCTTCCACCTGCTCGAGCGGCGTCAGCTCCTCCGACACCGCGAGCAAAAGTGCTTGCTCCATCGTATCCGTGCGGGCATGGTGTGCCTCTTCTACCTTCCTCGGCTCCTTGCACTGGTTGGCGAAATGGCCGAAATTACGGCAATTAAAACACTGAATATTGCTGTAATCCCGTGAGCCACCACCTGTCACTTCCTTCCCCGTTGAGTTCCCACGCCCACCGGAGCGCCCGCCGCGCCCTCGGCCTGTGCCACGGCCACGGCCACGGCCTCTTCCTCGAGAGCTTGCCTCTGGTATCTTGCCCTTGCCGGAGCTCTCGCCACCCATCTTCTTCTGGCGCGCCTCCCACTCTGCCTGAGTGTAGAGGAGTTGCCCATCTCCGGTCGCGCCCGCCGTGGGGCGACGCGTTCGCTCCTCGAACGCCTTGAGTCGGCCCACTGCCTCCTCAAATACAAGGGTGGAAAGGTCGTAGAATTGTTCGATGCCGGCGATGACGGTAATGAAACGCTCAGGAACTGTATCGAAAAGCTTCTTCACAAGTGCAGCATCATCCAGAGAACCGCCCAGGCTACTAAATTTCACCGTCATAGCCGACAGTTTTCCGGCGTACTGATCCACGGACTCGTCCTCTTTCATGCGCATACCGTCGAATTCACTCTTCAACGTCTGTAATCGCGCATCTCTAACGCGATCGGCGCCGACGAACCTCGTCTTGAGGCAGTCCCAAATCTCTTTTGCCGTGGCCTTATTTGCCACCTGCAACAGGAGATCTTCCGGCAAGCACTGGATAAGGTGCAACTTCGCCTTCTTGTCTTTCTTGACATCAACGGCCGCCCCGGCCGCCGGCTCGATCGCCTCCCAGACCTCCTGGTCCTCCATCATTGCCTTAACCCGGATCTTCCAGCAGGTGTAATTCGTCAAGGTGAGCTGCGGATACACATACCGTAGTGTATCCCGCTCGCCGCTGCCGCCACGAGAACCTTCTCCTCCGGTGACTATGGACATTGGGTTGAATCGGGGATACTTGGGCATACAATAACCGCTCTGATACCACAATGTTAGAGAAAAAATATACTGGTAAAAGAAAAGAAACACACTCAGTTTTTTCCTGTGTAACACACACAGCTTTTGGATGCTATCTCCTCTTATTTATAGACGAAAAGAAAACACATGCACGGAAAAAACAACCCACGTTCCCATGCAAGGGAGTGGTGCCCAAAACTAACTCCTACAATTTCTGTAACTTACTAACAGAACCAACGTTCCCATGCACAACACGTGGAACAACCTAAACAAACTCCTACTACCATGTAACCAACCACCTCCTAAAACTACTGCAAGGATTTTGCACTACACGTGCAACTAGGAAAAACAAACTCAAATGAAAGCAAACTGATTCCTACTTTATTGCGCACGAGCTTAACCAACAGCCACCACCATATGCCTTTAGGTTCTCTGAACTTGACGCCAAATAGATTGTTTCCCTCAGCGGGTACAAACTTGACTCCTCCGTGGTCGAGCTCTGATGCACGAACCTCTAATGCACTGAACTTCTTGGGTGGGGTGCCGCGGGGACAAGCAGTAGTGAGAGGCCAAGGGCAAGGCTTATTTTCCCCTTGATCACCTGGACGGTAATAATCGTGTAGTAAATCGAGAATATGATCGTACTTATGATTAGCTTTCCTTGGCTCCGTTTTTTTCGGTTCATTTGCTTTTGTAGAACCAGCACAAACCCAAAGGACACAGTCGCTAGGACAACACGAACAACTAGTTTTCTTCTTGCTTACACTATTTTCGCCTTCTGGACTCATAATGTCGCCAAAATACGAAACGACATACTCCTCAAGTGATAACTTCTTTCCCCCCGGGATCTTATCTATTGTGAGATTGAACAAATCCTCAAGCACAAAGAAAGGAATCTGATTCTCGAAGAGTAGCAAGTCGTGTTTGACAATGCTGGCAATCAAAATATTATCCAAAATAGGATCTCTGGATTCTCTGCTGCCATCCACTCCTTCATCAGTGGGCTGCAGAACGATGCTACTCGAAGCCTGAGACAAAAAGTTTAAGTGATGCCTATCATACATTTTTGTTAAAAGGAAATAAGTACAGTTTCCTCCTTTTCGAAATTACTAATCACAAGTGGTGGGCTTGGTGGGTAGCTCATGCGGATAGAGCTCTTGGATGCCCCACACTGCATCCCAAGATCGAATCTTATTCTTTCTTCCCCATGTAACGAATTAGGAATGATGAATGACCAAAAAAAAAAAAAAAAAGAAGTTACTAATCAAATTGGTATGTATATCAAGCTTTACCTAACAAATTGTTTGGATATGGTATTATGACCGGTTTATTGGATACTCCCCCGTCCCATTTTAAATATTTCCTACAAGTGACCGTGGAACTTTAACCTCAAAAAAACATAAAGTAATTGAAGGTTCTTTTTGCACAATTTAAAAGATCTCACTGAATAGTACTTTCAAACAGTACAAAAAGTTTGAAAAAATATTTTCAGAAATACTTTTTTTTCTAAAAGTCCAAATGACAAAATTTTTCATAGGGTACATTGAAAATGAGACCAAAGGACTATAAGTATTCATTGCTTCTTTGGCACCTATACATAGTGTCTGAGAGCCCTTTGTTGCGAAATATTTGCCTGAGATATCCATACACTTAATCGTGTAGCCTGTGTAAATGTATGGTGGTGAAGGACCGGTGCCCCAGATCATTAAATAATTTTTCCAATACTCCCTACGTCCCGTAAAATTTGACATTTTCGGAAGTGTGTGTCATTTTTAAATTGCCTATATCTTTTAATTCATAACGTTTTATGTGATTTTCAGAACTTTGTTTAAAAGATCTAATTGAAATCTATTAAACGAGATCCATATTGCTTATATAAAACATTACAGATTAAAAGAAATAATCAATTTTTTTATAGGGCTGGAATAGTGAAGTGACAAACTTTAAGGGACGGAGGGAGTATTAGTGAATTGAATAATTGACTCCCAGTCTTAGCTGATCCCTTTAACTATCTAAGGGTGTGTTTGCAACTTGTAGAAAGAAATAAAAAAGGGGGGAAATTTTTGGTTGTTTGGTTTATAGAGAAATAAAAAGGAAATTTTTAAAAAACAAGTTCAATTTTCTTCTTCATTTTCCCTCTAACCTTCGTCTTCATTGTTTCCTCTTACTTTCCCTTTCCATCCCAAAGTTCCAAACGCAAAGAAATACAAATTCTAGGTGCGGTCTCTTTAGACGTGAAAAATGTACAAATTTTAGGCTTATAAGAGTCGAAAGAAAACTTATATATATAATTAGATACAACACGATGAATCTTTTTATTATTTTGTCCGATATGAATAAGTTGAATCCTACAGGCAAATAGATGTCTAAATATTTATTGTACAAAGCTAGGAAAATTATTTGAAACATGAGCGGGCTTGTTATCCACTCTAAGCAGTTTTTAGAACCTTTTTGGGTCCATTTTAATGATGGAAACCGTTGGTATTTCTGACATTATCGAGAAGGTTAAGCATGTCAAAATTCAAATTGACATCCCTAACATTCTCAACAAGATCTGAAATATCAATGGCTTCGATCATAACGGACCATTAAAGGGTCTGAAAACTGCTCAGACGTGACCATCCAATTCCTTCAAACTGCTCAGACGTGACCATCCCTTATAAATTTCGCGGCTTCTTGTTGCTAAAATTACAATTAGACTACGTACTGATGCATAAATAGTAACTGATGATTCCAATTATTATTTGTAGGACTAGTAATATTTAAGTGATGCTTTTGAAATATTATGGGAGTATTGTCCTGCTATTGCTTAGAATTTTTTCTTGTTGATAAGCAATCATAATTGTTTACTGAAAACGCAATTTATGCAATTATATCTTATTTTGGGTTTATTAGGCAATCGTAATAGTTTAGTGAATTCCGTACCTTTGAGTTGCCACAGTTTCCTCCCTTTGTTGTATTCTTTATTTTATAGGAGTCATAGAGGAGTCCAAGGATGAAGCAACCATCGAACAGCATCATTTCCTTCATCTCCTCATCCTTGAACTTCACTTCTTCTGCGTAGTATTTCTTGGCCGTTTTTACGCGCTCCCCCACTTTTGTCGCACATTCCTCTAGTTTCTCAGCCAGCGTTCCTTCGGCAAGTCGACCTAATAGATTATAGGTGTAATAGAATTTGACGTCGTCCATAGGATTCTTGAGCCCTTCCTTGCCATGGTGAAGAGGACCGATAGCGATGAGGCGAGGGGTGTAAGCACTTTCTTTCACCTGACGAAGATCTTCGGGCAGCCTGTAAATTCGAGCTTCAGAGAACAAGGATTTGGTTTTCGTGGCACGGTCAGTGATTTTTGTTGCAAGGCTCCGAAGATCTAATTTAATCTTACCCTCATTCTTCTCTTGACTACCCATTTTAGTTGAGTGGAAATACTGTACGTTTTTGGTAAATGAAATCAAGAAAGCAATTGTCTTGTTTCGGGGGTGGGGGTGGGGGTGGGGGGGAGTGGGGGGGTGAAAGAGGCTTAGGATTGTTATGGGTTTGAGAGTGCAAAGGCAGGCATTGTCTATATATAGAGGGCTATCCATTTTCATTGTGTATTATTGTAACTACGATTATTACAAGAGTATATGGTTCCTACCATTTTACTTGTCAGTAATTTGGGTCGTTCAAAGTACTTTGTGAGCTAATTTTTTAGATGAATGCTAATTTAAATTAAATTTGAATATGGCGTTCATTTATACTTGAACTTGGTGTTCATCCATAATTGAACAGGGTGTTGGGCTTACCTAAAATTTTATATGTACTATACGTAAAAAAAAAAAAAAAAAACTGGGTGGTCAGGTGACCATTCTTGGATAACTGTAGAGCCGCCGGTGCTCGTTTAGTAAACAAACTAGCTGAGCTTGAATATTACAAAGCTCAAATCAACTTGGCTTATTTACACCCCTACACTTGAGGGGCCTTGTTGGTAATAAAGGAATAAAGGAGGAGGTTGCGGTTTACGTTTTCAAAAATGATACTTATACAACAATTTTGGCTCCAACCATTTACAACTCCCTCACATACACGTAGGGCTTACACTCATAATTGTGTATGGACTCCACATATATGTGAGGAGGTTATAAATGGTTGGAGCCAAAATAGTTGTACATGTAACATGATAAGTAAGTATTCACCTCATAAGATTTTTGCCGGTTCGTATCTCCCTAGAGTCATCCACATATGCCTCATTCTCAATACAACACTTCTGATGTCGTCACCTCACTTGATGTCATCTCCGAAGAGCCATCCCATTTGGATTTTTTTAGTTATTCAAAAAAAAAAAAATTCACATTTGTTAATTTTGCATTTTAGTTTTTAAAAATTCTACATTAAAAATTATTTTGTACATCAAAATTTTTACAAAAATAATTCAAATTTTTGTAGATTATTGGATTATTTTTATTTATTGACGAAAATCAATTATTTTCCTTTACTTTACCTTAGTTCACTTTTCCTGATAACTAATTTCGTACACAATATTTCCGACAATTGAACAGAGCCTTTGGGTTTCAAGACCGGGTTTTCTCAATTATTATCTAGTCATTACCTCTATTTTTAAATATTATTCTCATTTTTCTCTCTATCTTTCTCTAATCATTAACTCCTATTTTTAATTATTATCATTATTTCCCTCTTTGATCATTATCACAAACCAAAATTCAAAACTCAAACCAAACACAAACCAATAGAATTAAGGCGGGTAAGAATCCCAATTAAAAGAAAAACGACGAGAGAGAGAGAGTGTAAGGACCAAGTTCCGGAGTTCTTTATTTTGGCAATTCCGTTTGACAAAATACACATTTACATCGAGTTGTAATTTTATCTTTTAGAGTGTCTGTCTAGGTGTGGTAAGGAATCATCTCTTTATGTAATGGTTGAGAGTGCGATAATATGTATTTTAGTGGTGAGTTGAGTAGGTAGGTTATTTTACTAGTTCAAAAGTTGCTCAAGACTTGCTCAAGCAACATGTCTAGCAACTCTTCTGTCAAGAATAACTCTAGGACTTGCTCGAGCAACCAGTCGAGCAAGTTGAGCGTGGATAGCTTCTATAAATATCGATGTGCTAGGGTTTTTTCATTATCTCTCATAACATATAGCAGCCAACTTTTTGGAAGAAAAGAGAGAGAAGTTCTTTGATCTTTTGAGTGATTACCTTGGAACTTCAATGCAATCGAATGATCGTACAACTACATGATCATCTCCAAGAAGTTCTCTACAATCTTGAAGTGATTTCTAGGGAATACTTTTGGTGGGATTCCTAAAGTATCCAAGGAATGCTTGTGTGATTTAAGGTGTTGGCGATCAAGATCACTGGGTGCGGTGTACGTATGACTCGGCAGATGATACTTAGAACGTTGTGAGGATTTACATCGTTTGGATCGGTATATCTGTAACTGCACAATGGTTATAGTTATTTGATTCCTTCCCGTGGTTTTTTTACCCATTTAGGGTTTTCCACGTATATCTCTGTGTTGTGGAATTTGACTGCTTGCGTGAATTTCTACTGGTAGTATTAACTAGTGATTCGCATTCATACTGTTAGGGTTTTTTTTACGGATTTTTAGGGAACCCTGATTTTTCAATTGGTGTCAGAGTGAGCTGCTCCTTTCGTTTAGGATTTATTTTCCTAGAGCAGATCCATCATGAGTATGAATATGAATCACGTGTCTAGAAATTTGCCTATACTTGATGCTAATAATTTTGATTACTGGAAATCAAGAATAAAGGCTATAATGAGATCTGCGGGTGAAGAAATTTGGGATTCATGTATTGTGGGGTACACTCGGCCCATGAAAACTCTAGAGGACAAAGAGGTTAAAAAACCCCAATCTGAGTTATTAGTCGCTGAAAAAGCATTACTGCAGGTTAACAACCGTGCACTTGATATTTTATTTTTTGCTGTTGATATTAATGAGCACAGGGAAATAGTTAACTGTGAAATAGCGAAAGAGGCATGGGACATTCTGGTTACTTGTCACAAGGGGACAACCGTGGTTAAGCAGTCTAAGTTGCAAAGGCTTACTACGGAGTTTGAGACCATCAGAATGCAAGAGGAGGAGACATTCAATCAATTTTACTCCAAGCTCATCTCCATCGTCAATAGCTGCGAGAACTTGGGTGAGCTAATTCCTTCCTTTCGTATTATTAAGAAAATTTTACGTTCCTTACCTCCTAAATTTAAAACTCAAGTAACTATGCTGGAAGGTAAGAGAAAATTAAAAGAAAAACCTGTTCAAGAAATAGTTGGGTTTCTCCAAACTTATGAGGCTGACTTATTGCAATCTGAACCTGTTCAGCCTAAAGTAAAACATTTTGAGACTTCTATTGCTTTTAAAAGTACTCAGAAAAATAAGAAAAGTTCAGATGGTAATAGTGATGTCGATTTTAAGAAGATGAAAGTTTTTTTAAACAATTTAAAAATATTATGAAAAGAGAAATGATAAAGAAAAAGGAAAGTTATCTAAAAAAATTAAAAAGGAGGGAAAAGGACTACCTGAGGGACCACAGTGTTTTGAGTGTCATGGGTTTGGTCATTATGCCCAAGAATGTGCTAATAAAAAGAAAAAGAAGGGTTTTGTTGCTCAAACGTGGGATGATAGCGATTTTGATGAATCGAATGAAGAACAGGACGGTAACGAAAATAATGATAGAAACTTTTTGGCTTTCGGAGTTTCCTTAAATCTTCAAGGTCTTTCCGAATCGAGTGGTTCTGAGACAGATAATAGTGAGGCAGAAAGCTGTAATGACATGGATGAGATTAAAGAGGAGTACAACAAACTTCATGTTTTTAGTAAAAAATTGATGAAGGTGAATGATAAGCTTTCTGATAAAGTCAAGAGTTTAGAAACTACTTTGAATGAACGCACTCAAGAGGGGGATGAAAGGAATAAAGAAATTGAGCTTCTTCTTGAGAAAAATAAGGTCTTGACTAGTGCGAAGTCTAAGGAGAAATTAGAGGATGATACAAAGACGGGGACCCAAGTATTGGATCATATTCTTTCCATCCAACGGCATCCTAGCAATCGTTTAAGGCTTGGTTATCATGCGACATCTTCAACTCCGCAAATTGGGAAAGAAGGGACTAATCATAAAGATAAGAAGAAGAATGCTAATGGCGTACAGAACAAGCTCAATTCTCCCACGCCAAAGAAGCAAACGACAACAATGGTAAATGGACATCCCAAATGCAAGGAGGTAAAAACTAAAGTTATTAATAATGCTAATTCTCAAGTGTTTACTTCTGTCGTTAAATTTGTACCTACTTGCCATTATTGTGGTATGACTGACCATATTAGACCGCACTGTAGAAAGATGCATCAGTCATACACTTCACATCCACATGTAGCTCGTCCTTGTGGTCATAATATTTTTGTGCCCACTTGTCATTATTGTGGAATTAGAGGCCATATTCGTCCTTACTGTTTTTCTCTCCATGGCTATCGTAGGACTCCTCCCCGTTACCATAACATGAATAATCATAGAGAGTATTTTCAAAGGCCTAGACGAAGAACCCATTCGCATGCTAATTATACTACAAGAAATCCAACACCCACAACTACTAAAAAGACTAATGTTGAAAAGGACAAGCCTAGACAGATGTGGGTTCGTAAAAGTGATTTGGTATCTCGGGTTGACGATGATCTTGACTCTCTAGATGACTATAGTTCACTTGGAGAGTTTGGCCTTGCCTTATAAGGCTAGGTTTGGTTCAATAAACTAGGTTTATTTGATCATGCATATCTTAATACCTAGATTTATGGAGTTTAATTTATAGTTTGTTTCATGGTTGTCTTATTTTTGTTTTCTTTGAGTTATTATATAAAATTTTTTTCAAAAGTTTTATGTCTATTTATCAGTTGTTTTGAGCATGATAGTCTTGAATGCATAGTTGAATATCATTGGATTTTATGAACATGTTCATCCTTATTTTTATTGCACTTCTTTTTGGTATTCTCCCTGCAAGAACATTCGAATGCCAATAAACCATGAGTATCCGACATTCTGTACACTTATTCATGGCTATTATAGATGGTTGACAGTTAGGGGTCTTATTCTCATAAACTTGGTCTGTATCTTGTGATTTCTTTTCGAGATTGACCCATGGTTAGAATTCTAAATGTGATGTTGAAATCCATCCACCACCATTTATTTTTTTGTCTCCATCTCCCCCTCCGAAATTGAGAGAATGAATGACTTGAGGAAAGAGCCACCTATAGGACAAAAGTCCTAGTAGTGTGAAAGCCGCCGATGATAGTGCAAAATACAATGAAAAAAAATATTCCCGTCGGTGAGGTTATATAAAAAAAAAAAAGAGAGTTTATGGAAAATGTGGTATTAGTATTGGACCACTTGCTTAGTAACTGGTTGCATTCGGCTCTATCCAGTCCGGACGATCGCGGAATTCACGTGAGAATAGTTAACGTACTATTCCAAATGAAGATAGGTCTCGAATCCACGAGGTTTCTTGAATCCACAAGAAGAAAGAGAATAACTCTGATTATAATTGATTAAAAGTCGAATAATAATAGAGGTTACATGCCCTTTTATAGGGAAAAACAAGCAAACCCTAGCAAAAACTTACCTAAAAACAAAGTATCCCGAAAATTGGGGAAACTCCCAAAATTGAAAACTAGAAAGAAAAATAAGAATTTCCCGATTGGAAACAACGAAAACGGAATCATGTGCTAAGAGTAATTCGTAATCTAATTATTACCTAAAATAGCAAAATTACTAAATTGAAAGCCTAAACGAATGAATTTGGCCGAATTCCACCATCAGTCACGAACTTAAGGTGGTGAGTATTGACCGCAGCGCGATTCTGCTTCAGCCCACCAGGTTTGGGCCTATTTCGGGCTCGTCGATAAATTGCCGAATTTGGCAATTTTCAATTAAGAGTTGTTTGGGCTTCCTAGGCTTCGACCAGTCCAATTGATCATAGAACTGGGCCGCTACTTGCTCTGCATCACTTGAGGAAAGGGCCACCTATAGGGCAAAAGTCCTAGTAGTGTGAAAGCCGCCGATGATAGTGCAAAATACAATGAAAAAAAATATTTCCGTCGGTGAGGTTATATATAAAAAAAGAAAAAAGAGTTTATGGAAAATGTGGTATTAGTATTGGACCACTTGCTTAGTAACTGGTTGCATTCGGCTCTATCCAGTCCGGACGGTCGCGTCAAACGGCGAGTGGGGTAAAAGAGAATACTTTGTAAAAGGAATAAAAATTAGAGGTTGAGGGGGAGCTCCGCAAGTACTTATCAACAAAAAATCATTGAGGACCTAGCTTGGTTTGACTTCTTGAGGTGGAGTCATCTTGATACTCCTATTGTTCATGAGAATATGGGTCCTAAATTGAGCTAACCTGATATCTAGGCCATGGATGCACACACACTTTCCTCATGATAGGCACATGAAAAGCTTGCTTATCAGGCGCCTAAGTAGGGTGATTTAGCATGTTAGATGTGCGTTGTAAGCTTATTTTCCGTCTAATATGTGCACGAGGTGTTTTGTGGGTGTTAACTGTATTTTGCAGGAAAATCGGGGTGTTGAATGAAGTTTTGATGCATTGGAAGGGCATGCACGTCGATCTCGAGTTGGAAATGAGCGGAGTGTGCATGGAAGTGGTCAAAAACCGTCGGGAGCGCTACCCCATTTTGTTGGAGCGCTCAAAGTGGGCACAAAAAGGTCCCAAAAATGAACAGAGAGTTTTTGAGCGCTACACCTATTACTGTGTAGCGCTACCGGCGCGTTGAGAATTGAGGGTCAACGGTCAAGGAGAGGTCAACCGGTCAAAGCACGTCCAAAGCAAAGCGGTAGCGCTACTGGAAATCATGTGTAGCGCTACCGAGCGGTTTCCACGGCCACTAAACACTGTCGTTCGGCTTAGGCGTATGGTCTATTTTCCGAATTACGTTTGTTTTTCCTGAGGATTTCGAGGAGTAGTATATATACCTTTGTTTTAACCCAGGTTAGGGTTCCACGAATTTTACCTAGACTATATGCTTTGAAGTTTTCGGCTGCAGTTTCTGTTCTTCGTTGTTCCGGATTTTCAGAATTTCATCTTCCAGTTCGGTGTTGCGAGTTAATAAACAAGTTCAGATTTTCTTTTGCAATTACGGTATTGTTATTTTTATTGTTTTCATATTTTATTCGTCAAGCATGCATAGAACTAGATTCAATTTGTTATTTACAATTATTTCAAGCATGAGTGAGTAGTCGCTTTGAGTGCGGCTGCGGGGCGAAGGCGCCCGCGATTATTCTAATCGATATTTCACTTCGGTGCCGAACTAATTCAATTTTCGAGCAGTTTTAGGAACTAGAAACTTTTCTAACAAACAAACCCAGGCATTACCGGAATTCGAATGCGCACGGAATCTGGTGACAGGTGGTGCACATTTGTTAGGGAGCCTTTCGCGTTTTCTAAAATCAGTGAAAGGATTACTTGTGGCCCGAGTAAATATTGGTTAGGATAAGCATGGATGCCGGATTCTCGCAGTTGTGCTCTCTTTTAATTAAGTAGCATATAATCAATTTAGCTTAGTAATTAATTAAAACATCTCATAAAGTCAAGGGGTGGCTACCTAAGAGCCAGTTTAAACCGCACTCTTACACTTTTGAGTCAGGCACTCCAGTCGTCTCTGTGGTTCGACTCCGGTACTTCCGGAATTATTGTGCTGCACTGGTCAAGAGTCCTACGCTTGGGACGCGTCATTTTCAGTCTTAATTTAGAGTCACCTGGTCGGTCAAGCATTTTTGGCGCCGTTGCCGGGGAACGACAGCGAGTGTTCAAAAAAGTACAGAGTCGTAGTTTAGTTTGTCTTTTAGTCAGTCATCATAGGTAGAGGTAAGAAGGGTTCCCCTCAGCAGGACCCTCTTTATTTCCGTGACCCTACACGCCGTTTAGTTCGACGAGAACTGGGGTCGGGTCAACCTGTGTCTCCCAGTATTTCATCTTCTCGTTCGGAGTTAGACCTAGCTCAGGCAGAGTCTATCCCCATCAGTGATCTTTTTATTGAATTACCTTTTGAGTCAGTTAGTGTCAGTAATCCACTTTACCAGTCAGAGTCAGAAACGGAGTCAGAGTCAGAGTTAAGTGATATGGCTGACCAGCAAGTAGTGCAACAGCCATCTTTAAGGCAACATCTTTACCCAGAGAGGTCCACTCCCGAAGGACCCATTGTGTTTCCGCGCGAGACACAAGAGGCACGAAATGCTTTCACTGTTAAACCCGGTGTCCTTCACAGCCTCCCTACTTTCCATGGGAGAGAGTGCGATGACCCATACGAACATGTGCGGACATTCGAGGGATTGGTGCGCAACATTGCGTCCAATACCCAATACGAAAATGCTTGTCTCAAGCTGTTTGAGGCAACACTTAAGGATGGCGCATTATTGTGGTTTAGGATGCAGAAGCCTCAGTCTCTTACCACCTGGCCGCAAGTGCGCGATGCTTTCTATAGGAAGTACTTCTCTGAGGCTAAGTCTGTGAGTTTTAGGCGTCAGATCCAAGGGTTTAGACAGGAGAGAGGTGAGTCATTTCTTAAGGCTTGGGAGCGTTTTAAAGAGTTGATCCTCAGGTTGCCTCACCATGGCTTCGAGAGGATTCAACTAGTCGAGTTTTTCCACCTGGGTCTCAACGCTGAGACCATCCAGCATATAGAGTATTCTTGCAAAGGGGACGATTTCTTGTCCAAAACAGCTGACCAGGGGTGGGATTTCTTAGATGACTTAGCCGATAAACAGAGGGCCTTAGAACCATCCGATTTTGACCGAGCCGGACCTTCAGGGTCCACAATTGTCCCTGTCACCATTCGTGACCAGCGACTTCAGGCTCAAGTTGAGAAAATGGCTCAGAGGTTAGAAGAATTAGAAGTGAGACAGTCTAGGCCAGTCCATGAGGTTAGTGTAGAGGAAGTTTGCGTGTGGTGTGAATGCAAAGGGCATATCGCAACCGCTTGCCCTGGGTTTCTAGCAGCCAAAGGGGCAAGTCAGTTCAATCAGGAGGAAGTAAATGCGGTTAGGACTTGGGATCCCTATTCTAATTCTTACAATCCGGGATGGAGGGATCACCCTAACTTTGGGTGGTCGGAGGCCAGACCTGCAGGTGGAGGCCAAGCTCAACCCCCTGCGCTGCCTCCGCCACAGCAATTTCCTCAGTCCCAATCTTTCAGGCCCCCGCAAGGCCAAGTCGTTCCATACCACTACCAGCAACAGCCTGGTAGGGGGGCAGGACCATCCACTCGTGATCCTCCCCCAGGTTATTCCCAGATGATGGCACGAGACCACAAGTTAGAGGAGAATGTCAATTCCATGATGCAGTCTCAAATGTCATTTCAGACTGAGACAAGGCAGCAGATAGGGGCCCTTACAACACAGATGTCACAACTCACTACCATCATTAGTCATATGCAACAGGAGAAGGGCAAATTTCCAGCTCAGGGGAGCACGGCGGGGGCCCATTACTTAGGTAATCCTTCAGGTCAGAATACCCAGAATCAGAATCAGGAGGAAGCCAAGTCGGTCACTATTCTCAGAAATGGGAAGGAGATCGACAAGTCCATTCAGCCAAAGCAAAAACCAGTTTCACCCCCGTAGTTGGTTGATGCACCACGCGGAAATCCTGAGAGTGTTGAGAAATTACCTAAAGTGGCGGAGCCTGCTGACGCGACCCCCACGACTCAAACGCCGCTAGCAGTACCATTAGCTCCATTTCCCCACAGGCTGGCGGTGAAGCCTAAGCAGAGCATGAACCATAAAATGCTCAAACTTTTTAAGAGGGTGCAATTCCCTATTACTTTGATGGAGGCAATAGAGTCTTTCCTGCAGTGTGCGAAGGTGCTGAAGGACCTTTGCACGACTAAGCGCCAGAATCAGAACAACGTAGTTCTGACGGAGCAAGTGAGTTCCATCCTTCAGACTGAGATTCCTGCCAAGTGCAAGGATCCAGGATGTCCCACCATACCCATAGAAATTGCAGGGCATACGTTTGATAAGGCATTGTTGGATTTGGGAGCGAGTGTCAATTTGCTCCCATATTCAGCATTTCTGAGATTGGGCCTGAGAAATCTTAGAGAGACCCCCGTCACACTCCAGTTGGCAGACCGGAGTGTTAGGGTACCGAAAGGGGTAGTGGAAGATGTATTAATTCGGGTGGGTGAGTTCCATTTTCCTGCGGACTTCATTGTCCTTGATATTAGCCCAGGTCCCGAGGTTCTAGAAAAGACTTCCATCATTCTAGGTCGTCCTTTCTTAGCTACTTCCAATGCCGTCATGAACTGCAAAACTGGCAAGGTCCAGTTATCTGTTGGCGAGGATAGGATGGAGGTGGATGTTTACAGCGTTAGCACTTTGGGCAAAGATGATGAGGAGATAGAGGAGTTGTGTTTGATTGACACGCTCATTCAGGAGCACATTGATACAGTCCTTTATAAGGACCCTCTAGAGGTGGCACTTACCACTGAGGAGGTTTCATTTTTAGAGTCAGCAGAGGTAGGCACTTTCCGCGATATGTTAGAGGTGGAGGATGAGTGCGAGGATTTATGTGGGGTCACTCATGACCTAATGTTTGAGCCTTTGGGCAACCCTCCACCCAAGGTCCTTCCGTCTTTAGTCCAGCCACCCAAATTAGAGTTGAAACCTCTCCCGGATACGCTTAAGTACGTTTTTCTGAAAGGCAATGCCACTTATCCGGTAGTGATCTCCTCAACCCTCGAGGAAGATCAAGAGAGGAAACTGCTTGATTTACTGAGAGAGCACATAGGCGCACTAGGATGGACCATAGCTGACTTGCATGGTATAAGCCCCACGGTGTGTACACACCGAATCATTCTCGAGGATAGTGTTAAGCCATCTAGACAGCCGCAGCGGCGTTTGAACCCAAACATGAAAGAGGTGGTTAGGGCTGAGGTACTTAAGCTGTTAGATGCGGGTATTATATACCCAATTGCCCATAGTGAGTGGGTCAGTCCAGTACAGGTTGTGCCTAAGAAGGCTGGGGTCACAGTGGTGACCAATGAGGAAGGTGAGCTAGTGCCGACTAGGATCCCCACAGGTTGGAGAGTTTGCATCGATTACCGGAAGCTCAATGCGAGCACCCGGAAAGACCACTTCCCTCTCCCTTTCATAGATCAAATTTTGGAGAGGGTAGCTGGTCGAGCTTTCTACTGCTTCTTAGATGGGTATTCAGGATACAACCAAATAGAGGTCGCATTAGAGGACCAGGAAAAGACCACATTCACCTGTCCATATGGTACTTATGCATACCGTCGCATGCCCTTTGGGTTGTGCAATGCGCCTGGTACCTTTTCCAGGTGCATGATGGGGATTTTTAGTGATATGGTTGAGAAAATTGTAGAGGTGTTTATGGATGATTTCTCGGTCTTCGGGGACTCATTCGATGAATGCCTCGAGCATTTGGGTATGGTCTTACAGCGGTGCGAGGAGAAGCATTTAGTGCTGAATTGGGAGAAGTGCCACTTCATGGTGACCCAAGGGATTGTGTTAGGGCACATCGTGTCCTCCAAGGGTATTGAGGTGGACAAAGCTAAGATAGACTTGATCCATAATCTTCCTACTCCTAAGTCTGTCAAAGATGTGCGATCATTTCTTGGACACGCTGGTTTTTATCGGCGGTTCATTAAGGATTTTAGTGCTATCTCCCGTCCATTGTGTCAACTGTTGGCAAAGGACGCACCTTTTGTTTGGTCCAAGGCATGTGAGGAGGCTTTTCTTAAGTTGAAGCGGAGTCTCACAACTCCGCCTATTGTGCAATCCCCTGATTGGAGTCTTCCCTTTGAGCTAATGTGTGATGCTTCCGACTATGCAGTCGGAGCAGTTTTAGGACAGAGGAGAGGGAAAGACCCATTTGTGATTTACTACGCTAGCAAGACACTTAATGAGGCACAAATGAATTACACCACCACTGAGAAAGAGTTGCTAGCTGTAGTGTTTGCCTTAGATAAGTTTCGGTCCTATCTGGTGGGCTCGCAGATCACGGTGTTTACCGATCATGCAGCCCTGAAATATTTGATGACCAAACAGGATGCGAAGGCTCGCCTAATCCGGTGGATTCTGCTACTGCAGGAATTCCACCTTGTGATTAAGGATAAGAAGGGGGTCGAGAACATCGTCGCAGACCATCTGTCTCGCCTAGAGTTTGAGGATCCCACCGTTGACCTTCCTATTAAAGATGCCTTCCCAGATGAGCAGTTGTTTGCTGCTAATGAGTGCCCGTGGTACGCTGATATCGCCAATTACTTGGTGACTGGGCAGATTCCTCCCCATTGGTCTACCCAAGAGAAGCAGCGATTTTTGAGGAATGTCCGACAGTATATATTCGATGACCCATATTTGTTTAAGTACTGTGCGGACCAGATCGTGCGTCGGTGTGTCCCCGAGTCTGATCAGCAGAGGGTCATAGAATTCTGTCATAGTGAGGCGTGTGGGAGTCACTTCTCGGCAAAGAAGACCACCGCCAAGATTCTACAGTGTGGGTTCTGGTGGCCCGATATGTTTAAGGGTGTCCATTTGTTTTGTAGGTCATGTGACCGTTGCCAAAAGCTGGGCAAGTTATCTGCGCGTCATGAGATGCCACTCAGACCTATTTTGGTTCTCGAGGTATTTGATTGTTGGGGCATCGATTTTATGGGTCCATTTCCTATGTCTCATGGTTATGAGTACATCCTTTTGGCAGTGGACTATGTGTCTAAGTGGGTTGAGGCGATCCCCACCAAGTCTATGGAGTCGAGAGTTGTGCTAGAGTTTCTTAGGGCACACATTTTGTCAAGATTTGGCGTGCCACGCGCCATTATCTCGGACCAGGGCACGTATTTCACGAGTCGGTCGTTTGAAAAGTTAATGGGGGAGTTCCACGTTACTCATAAGGTATCCACATCATACCACCCCCAAACTAATGGGCAAGCCGAGTTAGCAAATAGAGAGATTAAGAGGATTTTAGAGAAGACCGTAGGTGTGACTAGGAAGGATTGGTCCACTAGGTTGAACAATGCGTTGTGGGCTTACCGCACTACTTACAAGACCGTTTTGGGTGCTTCACCCTATCGGGTCGTCTACGGTAAGGCCTGCCACCTGCCTGTGGAGTTAGAGAAGAAGGCCTATTGGGCCATTCAGAAAGTCAATTCTAGTTTGACTGAGGCAGGTGAGCATAGGAAGTTGCAATTGAGTGAGCTTGAGGAGCTTAGGAATGACGCGTATGAGAATGCGAGTATTTATAAGGCTAGGGTTAAGGCGTATCATGATAGGAATATTCAACGCAAAACCTTTAGGGCTGGACAGAAAGTATTACTCTATAATTCGCGTCTGCATTTATTTCCAGGGAAGTTGAGGTCCCGTTGGGACGGTCCCTACTTAGTAATTCATGTGTATCCGAATGGTTCAGTCGATGTCCGTGACCCTAAAGATGATCATGTGTTTAAAGTTAACGGACAGCGTCTCAAACCTTATTTGGAATTTTTGGAGGTAGGTGAACCTGATGAGGAGTTGGTCGATCCTGTTTATTCGGACGACACTATTGCGTAGTTCTTTCTCGGATTGGTTTTGACGGGTAGCTCACGCGTACCATGCTCTTTAGTGAGTGTGGACCCGACCCCTTTTCCATTAGGGGTACCCATCATCGACTTGGGTTTTTATAGCTTCGCACGCTGCTATTTAAAAAAGGATCGTGTGCCCAGCTCCGGTTAGTAAGGGCAATTTATATATTATATTTGTTTACCTTAACGTGTCTATGGTCTTGTATAGCCACCCACTCTTCAATTCAAGTTGGGGGATGGGGAGAAAAGTATGACACGTGAGACTGCGTGAATGTCTGGTGGTGTTCTTTTATTGCTTTCTGTTATTTGCTGTGGCCCGGCTTTCACTAGCGGGTGGTACTGACATCGTTTGTTGCCTAGTATGTGTTTGGTTCTTAAGTCTTTTGCAGGACGAGCATGCTACCACACCAGCCTTGGTAGTTTGGGCCTCTCCGCCGGCGTGAGTGCGGCATTCAGGAGCCTCGAGCAGGGGTGCCATGAACAGTGGCGGTTGTTAGTCCTACAAAGCTTCGGCGCGGCCCTGTGTGACTAGCTGTGGACCTCTTTAGGTCCGAAGGAGCGGATTCTGGAAGCAATTCCATTGCAGAACCGCAACATTGATGGCAAAATCCCCATATATCGGCCGGGGTCATGATGGTTGGCTGCCATCCGTAGGTCCATTTCTTTCCATTTTATTATATTTTTTGTTTTGTCTTCATGCTCTGAGGACAGAGCAATTTTCAAGTTAGGGGAAGGGGTGTCACGTTTTTTTTTTATGTTTTGAGCGTTGTTAGCAGTTTAGGGGTAATTTTTAATTTTAATTACTTTTCGAGTCTGGGGATACGATTGTTATGCTTGTTTGTATAGGTCAGATGCGCATGCTAGATATTGTCTCGTTAATTGCCTGTTTAACTTGTTCACATGCATATATCTGGCATCCCTGTTTGAATAATTTCTGCACCATAAGCGGGTTTGAGAAAGTGGTTTCACGTAGTGCACAGTATGTCCCTAGAACATCCCATGTTCTATTGTTCTTCACTTGCCGCATTTGCATAAAATAGTAGGCATTTGTACCGCATATCATGAGGAAATATTTTATATGCATGTGCGAGGGTGATGACGTGTTTAGGGGATGAAACAAGGCCGTTTTTGCATGATTAGACCACTAAACATGTCCCATTGATCCCTTGTTAAACCAGTCCGTGTCAGTTCCCGTGTCAAACTTAGGAAACCGGTGATTGGGTGGCGTGTCAGTTTGGTGGTCCAACTCTGTGTTCAGTTATTCATCAGAAATATGGTTGCTACGGAGAATTTGAGGTTCGCCTGTGGATGCCATGATCTTGAAACCTAACCTTTAACCATAAACCCCAACTCTTGTTATAAAAGAATATACCAACATCTTTGGCCACCAATAATTTTCCCTTTTAGGGAGAGAGAGATTTTCTTTTGCAAAAAAAAAAAAAATGACGTCATCTGTAGCGCTACACCAAAATTGGTGTAGCGCTCCCGGTTGGTCTGTCTGAAAAAAAATTAAGACGATGTTTTCTCTCTCTCTTCCCCACTTTTTCCTACTTCTTCCTCATTCTTCTTCTTCTTCCTCCGTTCAAAACCCCATAACCACCAAAACCCTAACTTTCAAACCTCCATAACTCTCTCAAACCTTCCCCAATCCCCACCAAAATTTGCAGAAATACTCCTCTCACTCTCCTCTACCATTCTAACCGTACCAGATTTCTCCTAACCCACTAAAACTCCCAGATCAGAAAACCTAAAAAAAAAAAAAACCCAAACTTTTCAACCTAAACCCTTCAAGTCATGGCGTCTAAGAGGCAACACATTGGCAAGGGGAAGGCAAGTAGCAGGGTCCTCCAGTGGTGTGGAGGAGTTGCAACCGGGTAGGGCTAAGCGTAGGGACCAAGAGCAGATTGAGAGGGATAATCAGGCAAAGTGGGAGGCTTCAATTAAAAGGAGAGGGGTGAAGAATGAGCGACATATTATCGATGACGGGTTATGGCCCGAGGACTTCCCGCCTTTCCAGGCCATCCGGGATCAAGGTATGAATTTCTGGTTTGAACCCAATCCGGGTTTTAATACTGCTCTAGTCGAAGAGTTTTATAAGAATATGACTGTCCCGGAGCCTGGTTCCTTTTTGACTCCGGGGGCACGGATTGTCTCAAAAATCGGAAATGTACCGGTGTTTATTAATGCCCAAGAGATAGCCCTTGCATGGGGATATGTGAGGCCTACAAGGCCCGCGACGTACCCTAGGCCAGAATCCGCGTTTAACGATGACGAGGTGAATAGGTACTTGTATGATGATCGTAAAAACGCTAGGATTCCTCATTGGCCCGGTAGGCTCACACAGGATTACCGGTTTATGAATCAAGTTGTGTGTTATAATTTGTACCCCAGGGGCAAGGAGGGCCCGCCCCAAAAATTTGTGGGGAATTTGATGTTTGCTTTTATGGAGGAGAATACAGTATGTGATTGGGCCCTGTTTGTGTTTGGGCAAATGTGTGATTTTAGAGATGCCCCTACCTCGTTGAGGATGCCATTCCCGTGTTTGGTGAGTAAGATTCTGAGTAAGATCGCTCTGGCTAGGAAATACCTCAGCAATGACCCTTTAAACCCTAAGGATATGGATTCTTCTATTCTCACTCGGAGTAGAGCACAAGTGAGGGTTGCTGAGGGGTCGCTGCTTACTCCACCGCCAGCTAATGCAAGCACCAAGACTTGGCTTGAGAAGATTTTTGGGTGCGTGACATGTTTGGCTAAGAGCCACCGGAAGCTGAAGAAAGGGCAAGCGCAGTTGGCTAGGGATCAGACTGATATACTTGATAGGCAGCGCCATTTGGAGGCACGGCTTGCAGGGCAGAATCCGGGACCTTTCCAGCCTAGGCAGTGGGGGGAATTAGAGGTTAGTGATGACTTCGGGGATGTGCCAGCAGAGGAGGAGCAGTCTGATGCCGAGTTTGGAGGACATGATGATTGAGCACGGGTTGGGCATGGTTGGACCTGGGTGGGTTGGTGGTGTTAGTAGTATTTGCGTTATTTCATGTGATGTTTCAGGATTTTAACTTTGATGTTTTTATGTGTTGTTTATGTCAGTGGTGAGACAGTAGTTTGTGAGTCGGTGGTTGAAGTCGAACTTGTTTTGTTTTGTTTTATTCTGTAAGGTATCCGAACTTCAGTAGCGTTATGTGATATGCATGTTTGTGTTTATCTGTGTTGGTGACGGCCAGTCTGGGTAGATTGACCATGAGCTTCTATAGGCCGTCACCCTTTGCATGTGCCCTTTGTATGTTGTTAACCATGGTCACTATAAGCTTGATAAAGCCCTTAGTCGACCCGATACACGTCGCTTAAAATCCCTTGCACGCATGTGATATGTTGAATTATGAATGTGTGGTATCTGGATTCGTGAGCTTTCATTGCATATTTTGGCGTTATTTTGACTGGCACGTGGTGATTCTGTTCATCCCACGTTGATCGCCAGGCGCCTCACATGGGATGTAGAGTGTTTTGGCGAGTTTGACTGATATTGTGCCACGTGGGAGCATTTTTATCTTGAACCTTGTTGAGAAATGGAGTTATTTGAATTTTCGTGGGAGCATGCATGTGACTAAGTTATGAGTAATAGAGAGATGATATCGATAAGTGCTTGTTTAATTTTATACAGGTTGCATAACTCTCGTATCCCTTATCGAGTTGTTGGTTTAATTTTTAGTTTTGTTTCGTTCGTTACTAGGGACTAGCAACGCTCAAGTTGGGGGATGTGATAGGCACATGAAAAGCTTGCTTATCAGGCGCCTAAGTAGGGTGATTTAGCATGTTAGACGTGCGTTGTAAGCTTATTTTCCGTCTAATATGTGCACGAGGTGTTTTGTGGGTGTTAAGTGTATTTTGCAGGAAAATCGGGGTGTTGAATGAAGTTTTGATGCATTGGAAGGGCATGCACGTCGATCTCGAGTTGGAAATGAGCGGAGTGTGCATGGAAGTGGTCAAAAACCGTCGGGAGCGCTACCCCATTTTGTTGGAGCGCTCAAAGTGGGCACAAAAAGGTCCCAAAAATGAACAGAGAGTTTTTGAGCGCTACACCTATTACTGTGTAGCGCTACCGGCGCGTTGAGAATTGAGGGTCAACAGTCAAGGAGAGGTCAACCGGTCAAAGCACGTCCAAAGCAAAGCGGTAGCGCTACTGGAAATCATGTGTAGCGCTACCGAGCGGTTTCCACGGCCACTAAACGCTGTCGTTCGGCTTAGGCGTATGGTCTATTTTCCGAATTACGTTTGTTTTTCCTGATGATTTCGAGGAGTAGTATATATACCTTTGTTTTAACCCAGATTAGGGTTCCACGAATTTTACCTAGACTATATGCTTTGAAGTTTTCGGCTGCAGTTTCTGTTCTTCGTTGTTCCGGATTTTCAGAATTTCATCTTCCAGTTCGGTGTTGCGAGTTAATAAACAAGTTCAGATTTTCTTTTGCAATTACGGTATTGTTATTTTTATTGTTTTCATATTTTATTCGTCAAGCATGCATAGAACTAGATTCAATTTGTTATTTACAATTATTTCAAGCATGAGTGAGTAGTCGCTTTGAGTGCGGCTGCGGGGCGAAGGCGCCCGCGATTATTCTAATCGATATTTCACTTCGGTGCCGAACTAATTCAATTTTCGAGCAGTTTTAGGAACTAGAAACTTTTCTAACAAACAAACCCAGGCATTACCTGAATTCGAATGCGCACGGAATCTGGTGACAGGTGGTGCGCATTTGTTAGGGAGCCTTTCGCGTTTTCTAAAATCAGTGAAAGGATTACTTGTGGCCCGAGTAAATATTGGTTAGGATAAGCGTGGATGCCGGATTCTCGCAGCTGTGCTCTCTTTTAATTAAGTAGCATATAATCAATTTAGCTTAGTAATTAATTAAAACATCTCATAAAGTCAAGGGGTGGCTACCTAAGAGCCAGTTTAAACCGCACTCTTACACTTTTGAGTCAGGCACTCCAGTCGTCTCTGTGGTTCGACTCCGGTACTTCCGGAATTATTGTGCTGCACTGGTCAAGAGTCCTACGCTTGGGACGCGTCATTTTCAGTCTTAATTTAGAGTCACCTGGTCGGTCAAGCACCTCACATGTCGTTGATCATGGTGTGTTGTATTTCTTCTGCCTTGCATGGTGTTCTAACATCAAGTTGTGTCTTAAAGTTTGGATGTCTTGTTCATCTCATCTCATGATATAATACTTGCACTAAAACATTCTCATGCTCATATTTTCAAAAATTTTATAATCTTTTAGCATTGAGTTTAATTATGTTTTATTGAGCTTTGCGTGTTTTTAGTACTTTGTTTGCTATTGAGTTTAGGAATCATGATATATGTGCTAGTGTTTGTTTCTCTCTTAAATAATATCTCACTTGTCTGTTTCTCTTGATCTTTAATTGTTCAATATTCTCCTTTGTTCACATTTATTGCTTTTGTTGTTTATCCTATTCGCCATTTGTCATTCCATGTCAAAAAGGGGGAGAATGATGAAAGGGGGAGTAGGTTGCCTACTGTTCTAATATATTTGGATGTTAAGTTTTGTTTGCAGGCTCTCTACAACTCATCCATATAGGATAAATTGTCTTTGTAGTGTGTTTTGTCATAGAAGTGCCAAATGGGGAGATTGTAAGGACCTAGTTCCAGAGTTCTCTATTTTGGCAATTCCGTTTGACAAAACACACATTTACATCGAGTTGTAATTTTATCTTTTAGAGTGTCTATTTAGGTGTGGTAAGGAATCATCTCTTTATGTAATGGTTGAGAGTGCGATAATATGTATTTTAGTGGTGAGTTGAGTAGGTAGGTTATTTTACTAGTTCAAAAGTTGCTCAAGACTTGTTCAAGCAACATGTCCAGCAACTCTTCTGCCAAGAATAACTCCAGGACTTGCTCGAACAACCAGTCGAGCAACCAGTCGAGCAAATTGTCTTTGTAGTGTGTTCTGCTAGGATTTTTTCATTATCTCTCATAACATATAGCAGCCGACTTTTTGGAATAAAAGAGAGAGAAGTTCTTTGATCTTTTGAGTGATTACCTTGGAGCTTCAATGCAATCGAACGATCGTACAACTACATGATCATCTCTAAGAAGTTCTCTACAATCTAGAAGTGATTTCTAGGGAATACTTTTGGTGGGATTCCGAAAGGATCCAAGGAAGGCTTGTGCGATTCAAGGCGTTGGCGATCAAGATCACTGGGTGCGGTGTACGTGTGACTCGCCAGGTGATACTTAGAACGTTGTGAGGATTTACATCGTTTGGATAGGTATATCTGTAACTGCACAATGGTTATAGTGATTTGATTCATTCCCGTGGTTTTTTACCCATTTAGGGTTTTCCACGTATATCTCTGTGTTGTGGAATTTAACTGCTTGCGTGAATTTCTACTGGTAGTATTAACTAGTGATTTGCATTCATACTGTTAGGGTTTTTTTACGAATTTTTAGGGAACCCTGATTTTTCACAGAGAGAGAGAGAGAGAGAGAGAGAGAGCAAGTAGTGAGGTTGTGGTGGCCAAGATTAAGAGGCAAAGTGAGTGCACAAAAAAGAACGACCGAGAGAACAAAGAGAGCTATGTATGAATGTATCTTGGTTTTGGATTTGACGGGGGATCCTGTTGTGTGCAGAATGTATTACATGGTGTAGTATACTTTACTCGGCCGTTTATTTAAACAATGTACTACTTTGATTTTCTCTAAATAATAAATGGTTAGATTAAATTCATTACTCGGATTAAATCGACATCGTGGTGGAATGCATTTTGCGTACTACACCATACCGTGTTAGAGTGATATTGTTAAATTTATGTAAATTTAGTTGTAGCCTAATGACATCAATTTGACAATACCGGAAGTGTCTATTTTTTATTTATTTATTTATTTTTATCGGTAAAAGTTTTATTTCGTATAGGGTACATCATGGTATCTCAGTGGGAAAATACCAGAGGTGCCTATTGTGGCAAACTGGCAATAGTATGGCCATTTTCAAGGTACAACAGTGGGACAATAGTGTGACAGCTAAATTCCTGATAATTGCTTCCTTCGGTTGATTTAGAGCAGCCCTAAATAACTTTCCCAAAAGGTTTGGGAAAAGTGTATTTTTTATTTTAATTACCCACGTCTCTACATCTGGATTGCTAGTACGTTCCAAAATTTTTGTCGAAGTTTGTTTTTTGGCTGTCCCAAAATATAGGCCTAATTAAAAATTTTCCACAAAGAAAAGTTT
Organism: Vaccinium darrowii; assembly: GCA_020921065.1. Lineage (NCBI taxonomy): Eukaryota > Viridiplantae > Streptophyta > Magnoliopsida > Ericales > Ericaceae > Vaccinium > Vaccinium darrowii. The sequence continues at coordinate 774,517 of CM037159.1, read as the reverse complement.
TAAAATTTCACTTCTACCCTTGAATACTTTTAACAATCAAAACAATGAGACAAAAAGAAGAATAATTTAAAAGTTTAAAGTTTAAGGTGTGCTCTAAAATTTTGGAAAAGTTATTTGATTACATTGATGGCAAGACTTTCCGCTTTCCCGTAAACATTTTAAATAAAAAACTTGATTAACTCCTACTCTATTAGAGTCAACTAATGAAGGGTAATTTGAAAAATTAAAAGTTTTGTGGTATCGTTGTGTATTGTGATAAAATGTTGAAATTTACAATTAGGACAAACGTTCAGGTCGAAGGGAGTACATCTTTTTGGCGCGCACCTCGAATCAATCCCTATAGGCCTTGTTTGGTTTGGTTTCCAAAAACCGGTTTTCTCAATTATTATTCAATTATTACCCCTATTTTTAAATATTATTTTTATTTTTCTCTCTATTTCTCTCCAATCATTAATACCTATTTTTTAATTATTATACCTATTTCTCCCTCTAATCATTACAAAAATCAAAACTCAAAACCCAAACCAAACACAACCATAGCTCCTCCAAACAAATGTTTTACAGTCTATTGTGTATGGGGTGAGTAGGTCTTGGCCCCAATAATTAGTAGGAAGGAGAATTGAATTAAGAATTTACTAGGGAGAGACCACTTAGCCAACCCCTAAAGGTTACATGTGCTTTCTAAGCTAACTTGGGCACGGATTGCAATCCTAATGTTTTGAATCTTATTCTCAGATCTTGAGAGAGATTAACAGAATTAAGGAGGGGAAGAATCCCATTTAAAGAAAAACGAGAAAAAGCATATAGAGAGTGAGAGAGAGAGAAAGCGCACACAAGTAAGTAGTGAGGTTGTGGCGGCCAAGATTAAGAGGCAAAGTGAGTGCAAAAAAAAGAATGACCGAGTGAACAAGGTGGCCTATGTATGCATGTATCTTGGCTTTCGATTGAACCAGGGATCCTACAGTGTGCAGAACACACTACACAGTGTAGTACACTTTATCCAGCCGTCTATTTGAACAATGCACGACTCAGATTTACTCTAAACAATAAATGGTCAGATTAAATTCATTGCTCGGATTAAATCGACGCCGTGGTGCAATGCAATTTGCGTACTACAACATACCGTGTTAGAGTGATTTTGTTAAATTTATGTGAAATAAAGTTGTAACCTAATGACATCAATTTGGCAATACCAGAAGTGTCTTTTTTTGTTTTTTTTCATCGGCAATAATTTTAATTTTATTAGTGAAAGCTCCATAAAGTTACATCAAGGTTTCTTAGCTGTAAAATACCGGAGGTGTCTATTGTAGCAACGCTATTGTCAGTTTCAAGGTACAGCAGTGGAAAAATAGTGTGATAGCTAAATTCGTGATAATTGCATCCAATAACTTTCAAAAAGGTTTGTGAAAAGTACACCTTTTTTTAAATATTTTAATTACCCACAACTTTTTCAGCACTCTAGTAATCCTTTTTATTTTATATACTTATTCTTTTATTAAAATATACTACTTTAATTTAAAGAAAAAGAGAGAAAAAGAGGAGAGTGAAAAATATTAAAATAATGATTCAGTTGTGAACAGTAGATGAACAAATTGAGGTTTCGGATAGGGAGGCACTGTTCACTGAGAGACTTTAGTGAAGATTTTGCCAGCTTCCTCTCTAAATTGCCGTAAAGTGCATGATGAGGAGGCCATTGGCCTTGCTCTTATAGAGGTCCCCATATATGTGAATCAAATTTACTCGTACAATGATTGTCTGGTCACATAAATTGGAGGTATTCATTTATGCTATGCCAACTAACCTTAGCATTTCTATGGATCCATTTCGATTATTCTAATTTGAGAAATTTTCCATGTGTGATTATGTACAGTTGCGCTGAAGATGGATCTAAAAGAATTCACCAATCCCAATAATAGCAAACGGAATTCAATGATCTTGTATTAAGAGCAAAATTTGCTAGAACAATAATGGTAATTATGTAGGTCGAATAATGCGCAGGTGCGTATGTGTAAACGTCTTTCATAAGTACTCCTATTTCGCAAGATTGAGAAAGAAGCGTCGAAGGATTATGTGACTGAAGTAATGACAAAATGATATTATGGGGCTGCAAATGCATATTTTATGTCAAATGGGAAAGACAACCAAGGGCGGATCTAAGACACTAATCTATCCTGGGCTAATCCTAACTTGCGCATAAATATGTAAATATTCAAAAATACACAAAAGAAAAGTTGATAATGTTGGCAATCAAAATATTATCCAAAATAGGATCTAACTTTCGTGTTTCGCAAAAACCCTTTGGTTGTTCGCCGCTGCCACTGCTCCTAGAGGCCTGAGACAAAAAGTTTAAGTGATGCCTATTATACATTTTTGTTAAAATAAAAGCATAGTTTCCTGCTTTTCGGAATACAAAATTACAAATCAAATATATATATATATATCCTGCTTTACCTTACAATTATTTTGGATATGTTATTATGACCGGTTTAGGACCCCAAAAAGTCAAAGCCGGTCTTTTCTCTTAACCTTAGGTCTCCTTTGGGTGAAAAAACAAAAATGATTTTTTGTTTTGTACGTCCTTGTTCAATTTTTTTTTGCATTTGTTAGTTTTCGGTCGACTTTTTGTGGTTTCTTGATTTGTCTCGATAAGAGTAATTTAAAAAGTATAAAATTATTAACCAAATTTAAAGTTTTGTGAATAAAAACAAAAAATAATCCAAAAAACCAGCTCCAAAAAATAATTCAGTGACGGCTCTAGAAATTTTGAACAAGGTATTCAAAAATTACCTTAATTCTAGTACGTCTATTAACTAGTCATACAAACACAAATTTTTATGGAGTACATTGGTGTGAATAATGCAACCAGATAATACAAAAATACGTAAGATGTCACAATTTCATGTCTTCTCGGCCAATTCTATATTTTAGGCCAAGCAAAATTAAATCCACAAATAAGAATTTCTTGTAGAAAGTTGTTTCGCGATTAGGTTCCCTTGGATTTTTATTTTTTATTTTTTACATATGCTCTTATTTTAATTTGGAGATATATATAGTGTTGATTGTTTTTCAGAGACAAGGAAGTCCACGATATCGATATCAATCAATAGATACTTTTTTGTCTCTAGTTTTTTTTTTTATCATTAAGAGTGTGTGCTTCGGTATGAGCTTATACAATATGTGTTAAATTGTGAATTTTGTGGATTGACGGATGTTCACAGTATAGGACTAAGTGTTTATTGTTCAGACAAACACAAGTTGGGTTAGGTGTTCAAATATTTATGCTTAGGGTGTTCAAATGTTTTTAGGTTGGGTGTTCAAAAAGACCTAAACTCAAAGAAAATTTAAAATATTACATGTATTTTAAACAAATTTTTTTTTTTTTGGGTGGTCAATTGACAACCTATAGCTCCATGTGGAGCCGCCAGTGTTTAGATTCCTCTCATGGAGAGAAGCCAAAAATCACAAAAAATCGACGTAAAACTAATAAATTCAAAAACAAATTGAATAAGAACAAACGGAAAAACCAAAATGGTTTTTTTTAGCCAAAGGAGGCCTTAGTTGCGTACCTTCGAGTTGCCACTGTCTCCTCCCTTTGTGGTAATTTTTGCGGCTTCTTTGGTTTTTTTATCACAGTAGGAGGCGTAGAGGAGTTGAAGGATGAAGCAACCATCGACCAACATCATTTCCGCCATCTCATCGTCCTTCATCTTGACTTCTTCTGCGTAGTGTTTCTTGGCCTTGTCTACGCACTCCTTGGCCTTCATTTTTTTCTCACATTCTTGTAGCACCTCCCTTCTTTTCTCGTTTAATTCTTTCCTGTTATCCTCCTTTCTTTTGGCCGTTCATTCTTCTTAAAACATTTTTCCGAGTGGGCCCACAAAATTTCAGCTCAATCGGACGGTTAGAAGTGGTCGAACCAAAGTACCACCGTTTCAATCAAAAATCTTTGTGGCCTCAACCGTTCGATTGAGCTGAAATTTTGTGGACCCACTCGGAAAAATGTTCTAAAAAGAATGAACGGTTCGGATCACTTGTGTGAGACCCAAACATGGATCCCCGAGCACGGTCTGTCTCTGTACCTATGTGTCGTTACCCATAAGTTTTCCGATTGTGATGGCATCTTCATAGGTTCTTTCCAAAAATTAATAAAATTTCTTTTTACCAATAATAATAAAAAAAAAAACTATACCCAAATGTTTGAACACCGCTCACTAAGAGCATCCACAATGGCCTAACCAAAATTGGATAACCAAAAGTTGTCACATAAGCTTTTGGTTATCCATTTAGAGGTTGCCAAAGTTAGCAATGTCAAGTCTCATATTATTGAGAGATAGAGAGAGAAGGGAGGAGAGAGAAGGTTTTGTCCTTTTGTGTAGTGGTGGGTATATTTGTGTGGGTCCACTAGATTTGATTATTGGTAAAAGGTCGCTAATTTTGGTTATCCAAGGCCCCAAATTTGGTTAGTTGCTAAGAGATTGCTAAGTTTGGTTATTTTATTGTGAACACTTTTTTGAACAAACATTGCCAACCTTTGCAACTTTTTGGTTTTGGTTAGGCCAACGTGGATGCTCTAACGACAAATAAACTAATTGTTATGATAGTAATAGTAATTGGGCTTTACTTTCACCAATCTTTTCATGATTTTATCGATGATATCAAAAAAGTTAAGGGTTAATTGCTTCTTTCGTTAGTTTTTTAAATGTTTTAGCAACCCAGTTGCAAAAATCAACCCTAATTTTAGCTAATGAATTCACTAGGTGCTAAAATCTGAGTTGATCCAGATTTTAGCACAGATTTTAGCACCTGGAGAACTCATTAGCTAAAATCCAGGTTGATTTTAGCAACTGGGTTGCTAAAATCAAATGGAAACTCAGTAGATTGGGTGGGACATGTTGTCTCGCAAAAAAACGTAACGTTATAATTAGTTTTTCATTTGCTAAAATCTAATATTTGATAAAATCAAGTGTTGATTTTAGCAAACGAGGAGAAGATTTGCTAAAATACTTGATTTAGCAAATGGAACTCGAATTCACCAGAAAGATCGGCAAGTGAAAGAATCAACACTTCATTTTAGCAAATCTTCTCTTCGTTTGCTAAAATCAACACTTGATTTTATCAAATGCTAGATTTTAGCAAATGGAAAACTAAGAAGCCGCACAAATATTTTATCTTAACTTTTTTAGGTTTTTAGTTTTCCAAAGATTTTAGCAACTGGGTTGCTAAAATCAACCATGATTTTAGCGAATGAGTTCAACAGGTGCTAAAATCATGGTTTTGAAATCAAAAAATGAAGTGATTCCATGTATCGTTTTTTGATTCTTTTTTCGTACCAAATTAAAGTACTCCTTGTGTACTTTAATTCAGCGTGAAAAATTCAAAAAATAATGCATGTAAACACTTAATTTTTTGATTTGAAATACCATGATTTTAGCACCTGTTGAAGTCATTTGCTAAAATCATGGTGATTTTAGCAACTAAGTTGCTAAAATCTTTTGGAAAACTATGAGCTCATTAAAAGTGTCAGGACCAGTTTGCGAAGATTTATCTGTTTATTAATTGTTACTAATTTCATAAATTTGCTAATTTATTTGTTTATCCATGTGGGCACGAGGTGACTTATGCGAAGATTAATTTTGTAACAAGAAGTGAAAGAATCTCTCATAATCCCCTAATTATACACCATGTGGAAACAAATCTTATAATTAATGAAAAACACTAATTAATATACTAACTAACTAGCATGAACCCGTGCTCTATGCACGGAGACATGATCCAATATAAATATGTCATCTTATATATTTTCTCACAAAACCTTTCGAAATATAAAACCTAGAAAACAAATCGAGATTAGAAAAGTACAAAATATGTTCCTTTTCTCATAATTTATTCATAAAGCCAAATGATGTTCATATGTTTTCATTTGATATTTTACAAAGTGACTGAAAACCGCACAATAACGAAGTGAATTGAAATACTATTGGCTCCCATAGAAAAAAGAGAACACAAAAACCTGAAAAATGTAAAAAGAGGAAGAAAAAAAAAACTGAAAATGTAAAAAGAAGCAAAGAACTACTTTCAAAGTGAGAATTTGAGAAAGATTCATGGTGTACCCATTAATTATTCACTTAATTTGCCAACATGTTCCCACCTATTTTTCTTGGTTTTGCATCGGAAATTGGTGTCTCTAAAGCCTATATCCCCTTCAATCCCCACTTTGTTCCCGCTATTAAACCTTCGGTTCAACATCTTCTGTACTCTACTCTATCTGTATGTACTCCTCAATTCAAAAATGGCCACCATAAAATAATATTAAAAAAATATTGGGAGGATAAACTGATTACTGAAGCAAAACATATTTTCACATATGGAAAAAAACAAATACAAACTTTAAATATGGTTGTCTTCTTACATGAAGGATGCACGAATTGTCAATGAAATTGTTGTTCGCGATCATGGTTTACCCCGTAGCTCACTCTTCTTGCTTTACGTTAGTAGTCTTGATCGAAATCGAAATTTATTTCTACTAATCCTACTTTGGTCTATGCAAGCACCTTCTTCCATTTCGTCAATAGAACTCTAGAAGAAATTTGTGCATATGTAAGATGAGCCTAAAAATAATTGATGCCAACTAAATGAAATTAGAAATCGAAAATCCCAGTTGAGTGCATAGGAGAAACATTCATGAAGAATTCCAAATTTCAAAATGATACAAATAGAACAGAGAAGAACACAATAGGAGAGGCAACCGAATTTTTGGACGGTGAATATCATTTTAGAACTTTTATCAATTCTTTCATTCTTTGTGACACCACACTACTGAAATTAAGTTGTGAACACAACTTTTTGCCTTAAAAAATATGAGCATATTAGGTAACCTTATATAAGAGAAGTAGGATATACTAATACCAAATTTTGAATTATGATCATCCCTGCAAATCATTCCTAAATTAACATGATTTTTAAGTGTTTTTCATGTTTGCAATAAGTTATCCCAAAAATCAAGGATTTCTTAATTAAGCAAATTCTTTAAAATAATTTAGAAAATATTAAGTAAATAATTGTGTGGGGCAATAAGTTTGTACCACTTGTCGCGATGAGAGTTCTCCTCGCGAAAAGTCATCATGCAATAATATATAAGATGTGTGCTAAATGTACATGTGGCATTTTTAACGGATGAGTGCATTTATGTATTGCATCATACACTGATGTAGTATTGATATGTGTACTTTCAGTGTAATAGTTAATTATTTTGAACACATTTTATTTTAATACATATGATTAAGGTTGAGTTTCCAAGAAATATAATTTCAATATTTTTGATATTTTCAGTATTCTGGTATTCATATTCAAACTCGCGAGAACACAGAAAATATTATAGTCAAGTCACCCTAAAAGCTTGTTAATAGCCATTAGCCTGCACCACTTTGAAGACACATCAATGCAAGGTTCCAGGAAGGATTGGCCAAATCATGACAAATTGATAGTACTTTGTTTGGTAGTGTCAAATTATTGAAAGATATTTTTACCTCTTCATCCAACTTTTTGTTGGGTGATGTTTTTGTTTTTTGGGTCGAACACTTTGCTTCATGCATGTATCTATCATGTAGGAGTATTTTTTCTTCCAATGTAACCTTTATCGAGTTTGCAATATATACACCCTCTGTATTTTTTTAGTCCTGACTTTTATATTTTAGGTTGTTTCTTAATAAGTGTGCGTTTTAAAAAGTTAATGAGTAAATGTTTGTACAAGTATTAAATTATTTGCCCTTTTAAAAAGTTGGTCGGTAAAGAATTAACAAGTAAAAAATAGAGGATAATTTTGGAAAGTAGAAGTGAAGGCTGATTAATTTGAAATATGTAAAGTAGAGGTAAAAATTGATATGAAGGGTGTAATTATAATATCTATTTAATAAATAAGATTTACAAAACAACACATCTAAAAATAAAAATGAACGGAGTGAGTATTTTTTTGCTGCCCATCAAAAAAATATTATGGTAGATGTCCATTTATATGTCGTCATCAGTGCTAACGGAAGATTAGGAAAAAAAAAATCAAATCATATTGACTGGTTGATATGCTAGCGGGCCTAACCATCAAGGCATGTACAATTTGTTTGAACTAATTTCCTAGTAATTTTATTTGGAAAATGATATGCGTACACCATTTGTGTTCTCCAAATGTACACCGTCTCAATGTGGCAGATAAGAAGAAGCCCACTTTTTGGGTGAGCCCCACATTAAACTTCTCCTCATTTGCTACATCAGAGTGGTGTACATTTAGTGTGTACAAGTGGTGTACCCATAGCATTGTTCATTTCATTTTCCACATACAAAAATAATACTAGTAATAAGGTTATATTTTTACTTTAAAAAAAACACTCCCTCTCTCTCTAAAAAACAAACACATATCGACTAGGAATGCCCCGTTGTGGGAGGCGGCGGACGGGATCTTGGTGGTTTCTTTCTCCTGGCCGTCTATGGGTCTGTTTTGGCAAATCTTAGCAGTCGTTCTTGGGGTTCGACAGTGTGTGAGATTCACGTCAGTTGGATGACGGTTGCCCTCTCCCTCCTCTCCGGTAGTGGGTGGTGTTGTCACGGTTGCAGTGGTTTCCCTTGTCACCTCGTCGTCTTCTCGCTTTCCTTTCTATGTCGGCGACTTCGGACACAAGCCGGTTTTCATGATTGCTACAACAAAATGCAACAATGACGACCATATTGCCAACACAATGTATTTTTTGTCGGCAAAAGAATGCTTTTGCCAACGAAAAAGTAGTTCTTGTCGGTAAATGTAGACTTTTTGGAGAAGGAAATAAATGTGTCGGCAATTTAGTCTGCAAAAGCAAGGTTGGTGAAAAATATTTTCCTGGGAAATATTTGCCGACCAAAGTTTTTTTTTATAGCGATGAAATGAGCATCTGCAAAAGTTGAATATTTTGGCGACGACATTTTTGTGTCGGTCGATCTTCATTTTTTATTTATTTTTAAGTATCGTGAAGAAAAATATTTTTAAAAAGTCATCAAATAAAACATCTCGACCATTCTGTAGATATAAATCATACTCTAAAAGTTTTGTCTGTGATTGTGTGCTCATTTTTTCATCTTTTTTTTTTTTATAAAAAGAATGTGTTATCAATTTTATAGTCAATAGTGAATGTCTTACTTTAGCAAGATCGGTGACTAGGAAAAGAAATTCCACGATAATGATTAATTAGGTGCCTCTTCTAGGATGGATTACAAGATTTGTCTCTGAATACACTCCCTTTGTCTGTATTTGTTAGTCCATGTTAAAGTTTTCAACTTTTTAATGGAACATCTTGATGGCTTTCTACAATTATTGTCTTTCTAACTTTACCCTTCAATCATGATTTTTGGTTGTTAATTAAATATTTAAAGACATCATTGAAAGAGTAAAATTGACATAATTTACTAGTTGTCTTTTAAACAGGGACAAACATTATCGGACATAAAAAAGTATGGTTATAGACCAACAAGCATGGGCGGAGGGAGTAAATAGTATTAATGTAACAACTCGGATTTTCCAATAAAAGCTCCATAAATACACTATATTTTTATACACTTTCATGCCCTATTTTTCTCAATACAAAATTTACATCACCTACATAATACAAAAGTCTCCGAATAAATACTCCTCTAAAAATTCTCTCGACCAAACAAATAATCATCAAATCCTCCAAATCAGCCTCACTAACCCGGCTCCACACCTGAAAGATAAAAATCTCCGGGAAGTATAAGATACAACAGAATAACAATACTTGCACTTAAGTGGAATCAATAAACAACAATTATCAAGCCGATTTATCAATCACAAGGGACCTTATACCCAGTCCTCCTCAGTACATAATCAGTGACTCCCCTTCCCTCGCTTCACCTAGCCTATCTGGCTTTCTTGGATCAGCCAAGATATTAGCAAGGTCACTCGATCATCGTACCAGACAGTTACATGGCGCTTTAGCCAAAAATATCATTTTCCATGGCAAATATTCCACTTTCAACAAAATTCCATATAATCGAACAAATGATACAAGATATTCAAAAGGAGTACAAAACAGAAGTGGAGGAAGGATTCCGGAATTGGAAAGCATATCGTATACTCCCCGGGTTACCTCAAATTGTTTTTGTTTGGCGACCATTTCTGGATGATTTTCTAATTCAACCTTCTCAATATACACTATTCCCTCCGCCCCTGTTTAAGTGTGTTAGTTCGTAAATCCAACTTATTAAAGAAACATCATCATTACACCTTTCATATCAACTTTTACCTCTATTTTACACTTTCATATCAACTTTTACCTCTATTTTACACTTTCAAATAAACTTTTACCTCCACTTTCCAAAATTATCCTTCACTTTTACCCATTAACTATTTATCCACTAACTTTTTAGAAGGGCAAAATGATAATTGTACAAACTTTTATCCGTTAACTTTTCAAAACACACACTTATTGAGGAACGACCCAAAATGGAAATATTGACACTAAAAAAGTTGTGAACCTTGCGGTTGACATGGTGGAGGCGACCAGCCACAAATGGTCCCCAATGGACCAATGAGGTTCATGTGTTGGAACGTTCAGGGTGTGGGGAGACCCCTGACGTTCCACCAATTGAAGGAGTTCTCACGACTCCACTCCCCCTCCCCGTTCTTTTTATCAGAGACGAAGAATGGGGTGACACGGATGCAGGTGGTCAAACAGGCTCTGGGAATGGATGGGTCTCTCTGGGTGGATCCGGCCGGGCTTGCTGGAGGTCTGGCTATGTTTTGGAAGGGCACGAATACAGTCGAGGTAAAGAGGGCATGTTCTTGGTTCATTGACATTAAGGTGAATGCACAATCAAGTAATGATAGTTGGAGGCTGGTGAATGTTTATTTTAGCTCGAGGCCGGAGGTGCGAACGGCTCAATGGGGAGTGTTCATGCAATATAAACAATGTTTGGGAGATGATTGGGTTATTTGGGGCGATATGAATTGCATTATTAGCTCGGAGGAAAAAAGGGGTGGCCTTGCTCCGTCGTACTCATCTACCAGGGGTTTTCAAGACTTTATTGATCACTGTCAACTCCTTGATCTGGGGTTTTCAGGGTACCCGTTTACTTGGAAAAACAATAGGGATGGTGAAGGGCAAATCCAAGAACGCTTGGATAGGGCTTTGGCTTCTCCTTCTTGGCGCACCAAATTTTCTCAAGCAACGATAGAGCATGTGAACGTAGTGGGTTCTGATCATAGTGCACTTATGCTCCACCTTAACCCCACCGAAATTCGCAAGAGGGCTCCCTTTCGTTTCGACGCGCGGTGGGTTCTAGATGAGGAGGTCGACTCTATTATTAAGAATACGTGGGCTACACCTGTTCCAGGATCTCGCCTTTTTAAAGTGCATCATAAAATCAAGGAATGTCGCGGCTCTTTACTGAACTGGAAAAAATGGAAAAGAGTTAACTCAGAAAAGAACATCACTGTGCTTAAAGAGACTATTCAACAAATTCAAAACAGCCCCAGCCCGAACCGTGAACGACTTAAGGAGTTGTAGGGGCAGTTACAGATGGAATGGGACAGTGAGGAATTATTCTGGAAGCAAAAGTCGCGTGTGGATTGGCTGCAGCATGGTGACAAAAATACTGGTTTTTTTCATGCCTCGGTGTTGCAACGACGAGCAAAGAATCGCATCACAAGTATTGAGGATTCTAACGGCAATTAGACTAGTGATAGTGCGGAGGTAAAAACTGAATTCCAAAGGTATTTTCAATCTATCTTTGAAGCTGGTCCGGTTTTAGATATGGGTGACGTTATTGATGTTATCCCCACGAAGGTTGATGGTGTTATGAATCAAAGGCTAACAAGCAATATTACTGGTACTGAAGTTCAAGATGCTCTCATGTCTATGCATCCAACCAAATCTCCTGGTGTTGATGGTATGACAGCCCTTTTCTTTCAGACATATTGGCATATATTGGGATCAGACATCACGAAAGCTATCCAAGGTTTTTTTCATGGCGGTTATTTACTTCGCAGTCTTAATCAAACCCTTATCTCGCTCATACCCAAAATTAATTGCCCCACCAAACCTTCTCAGTTTCGTCCAATTAGTTTGTGCAACGTACTTTACAAATTAATCACAAAAATACTTGCTAACAGGCTACGGCTTATCCTCCCTAGTATCATCTCGGAAAACCAAAGCGCCTTTATTGGAGGGAGGCAAATTTCTGACAATATTTTAGTTGCCCATGAGGTTATGCACACACTTAAAAACAGGAGATATGGGCGAAAGGGTTGGTTTGCTCTCAAGCTCGACATGGCCAAAGCATATGATAGGCTCGAGTGGGGATTTATCGAGGGTGTTCTGCGGAAATTTGGGTTCAATCCACAGTGGGTTTCTTGGGTCATGGAATGTATCCGGACAGTGTCGTTTTCTGTGGTGATAAATGGCGAGAAAGGTGATTTTTTTCAGCCAAAACGTGGCCTTAGACAAGGCTGCCCTTTATCCCCTTACCTTTTCATCTTGTGCGCGGAAGGCTTCCACTATCTTTTGCAAACAGCAGTGACTAGAGGACAGATGCGAGGGATTAAAATTGGCAAGGAATGCCCATCTATTTCGCATCTTTTTTTTGCCGACGACTCAATTGTATTTGGAGAGGCCACAGTGGAGAATTGCCATGTCATTAATGGGATCCTAGAGCGCTATGAACGAGCATCGGGACAGATGGTAAATCGGGATAAATCATCACTATTTTTCAGCCCAAACACCATAGGTTCCACAAAGGCAGAAATTTGTGATGTCTTGAACATTCGTTGTGAGCAAGGCGGAGGAAAGTACTTAGGGCTACCGTCTATCATTGGCAAATCTAAGAAAGCTGTTTTTGCGTATGTTAAAGACAGAGTTACTATGAAGGTTAAGGGATGGAAAGAAGTGAAGCTCAACCAAGCTAGCAGAGAGGTACTTCTTAAGTCGATTGTGATGGCGATGCCCAACTACGTTATGCAGTGTTTCCTTCTTCCGAAAGGCTTCTGTCGTGAATTGTGTAAGATTATTAGTCGGTTTTGGTGGGGGAGCAAGGAGGGAGAACGAAAATTGCATTGGGTTAGTTGGAATAAGTTATGTGACAGTAAAGCTGATGGTGGGATGGGTTTTCGGGACCTCCACGCCTTCAACCTCGCCTTCCTAGCCAAACAAGGATGGCGATTAATTGAAGGACAACCTACCATGTTCCAGAAGATTTTCAGAGGTAAATATTTTCACAACTCATCCTTTTGGGAAGCCCCATGTCCGGGAACATCCTCGTGGCCCTGGCGTAGCATTGTTGCTGGTAGAGAGGTTCTTCGTCGGGGATGGAGGTGGCGAGTAGGTAATGGGGACTCCATTAACATCTGGACAGATTCGTGGGTGCCGCGCACATGCTCCTTCAAGGTTATAAACTGCCCTCCATTTGATTCTAATATGCCTTCTCTCCCTAAAAAGTGGCGGACCTCATTGACATACACACGCATGACTGGAAGGAAGCTCTGATCAGGGGACTTTTTGGGCCAGCAGATGCTGAAGATATTTTGGCCATTCGGGTTAGTCAGCAAGGCGTACCAGACAGAGGGGTTTGGCACTATACCGAGAATGGGAAGTTTACTGTTCGCTCGGCTTATTATGTGGCGAAATCAATATCCTTTGCCAGGAACTCATCGGAGAGAGGAGAATCGAGTTCTGGAAATTTGATTGGATCGGACTGGAAACTTATTTGGCGTTTACATGTTCCCAACAAGGTTCGAAATTTCATTTGGAGATGCTCTCATAATGCATTGGCTGTGGCGGCTAATCTTTATCGGAGACAACTTGGGAATGATCCCTATTGTCCCTACTATCGCAAAGATCTGGAGACCATTGAACATACTTTATTTCGCTGCAAACGTGCAAAGGAAGTTTGGAAACTATGCCCAGCCCCTATTAATTTTCTTGGTTCTTGGAAAGGAATGACGTTTGATCAATGGTGGATATCTTTGTCTCGAGGGAACACATCCGACGATAGAGCCTTGGCAGCCTTTGTTTGTTGGTTTGTTTGGAAAAACAGGAATCAATGGCAGTTTGAAGGCCAACAATGGGAACCAACGACAGTATTTGAGAAAGCAAAGGTGGCGTGGAAAGAGTATAGTGCAGTTTGTGAGCTCACAATGCCGAAGGGTCGCCCTTCCTCCATCTCCCTCCCCTCGGTATGGCAGCCCCCTCCTCTTGGCTGTTTAAAAATTAATGTCGATGGTGCTCTGGATTCTCAGAATGGGTTTGGCAGTGTGGGCTTGATTGCTCGCACCTCATCGGGCGCGATTGTGGAAGCATGAATGATTAGATTTAAAGGTTCTTTTTCTCCACGGGTCATTGAATGCATGGGTTTCCGGTTTGCGGTCACTATGGCTATGGAAAGGCATTGGAGTCATATTATTGTTGAAGGTGATGCACTCCTATTATTGTTGAAGGTGATGCATTCCAGATTGTTCGTGCCCTCCATCAGGCCTGTTCTTATGTGGATTGTGAGGCCATAGTATTCGATTGTCTGCGGCTCGTCTCGAATTTTTCCTCTTGTCATTTCTCTTATGTTAATCGCTTGTGTAATAGGGTAGCCCATAGGTTGGCTAGATCATCCCTACAGGGTTCTGGAACGATAGTCTGGAGGGACAATTTTCCCCAATCGTTGTCTTCCTTGGCTCTTGAAGATGTTAGGGCTTTAGCCCCCTCTACTATTTAGCAATAAAATCATCTTCCCCCTTGAAAAAAAAAAAGTAACGCAATAGTTTATATCAACCAATTAAATCAAACCTGTCTCATTTCATTCAGAGCATTTACTAAATTTTTCATAAAAAAATAATAGCAACTAAAATGATAAGAAAGTATACTCATTGGGATATCTTCTAAGTTATTTCGATAAGTATAATAAGAGTCAAAATTCATATCCATATTTGCTCCAACGCTCCTTTTAAAGGGGAAATGACCAAGCCTATTCACCTAAAGAAGGGAGATCAATGGCAAATTTAATTATGGTGTAGCCATTTTGGACACTAACTGCGGGCAATATTTCTTGTAGTGACATATTGAATTTATTGAGTTTGAGTCAATCAATAAAATTCGGATGACTTTAGAACGAATTTTTATCATGAATATGGAAAAGTTGACGGGAATTATAGTTTTGAGTACAGTAAAGAATAATAAAATGTGCTCATATGCACATAGAAGAAGAGAAAATATAAAAGTACTGCTAGGAGTGTCTTTCAAACATATTTATTGTAAAAGAAATATTGTACTAACACCTGAACAGAACCCATTTTCACAAATATATATGTTGAATTTTATTTTCCGCTGCCAAAATGGGAACTTCAAATTCAGCAATAAGGATGATATTACAAAAATTTGGCAGTGATTTAGCAGAATGGTATCATTTGTTTTGCCAATCTTCGGTTTTGGCAAAGTATTTGGCACACCTGTTGCTCTAATGATACACATTTCGTTTGCACCTTTTGAAAGTAGAGGTCAAAATGATGACAATTACATAATTTTGTTTGGGTGATTTCCCACTTTGGCTTTGGATATTTGAGAGAAAAAGGAAAAAGATTGCATACACGGCATAACCTTAGCTCGACAGTAAGTGATAACATAGTAGACTCGTAAACAAATAGTTTTTATAAATAACGGAAGAACAAAAGGAAATGAAATAAACTACAGGATGAACATTTTTTTCCTCAAAAAAAGAATTTAAATGGGAACAAAATCCACCAGTTCCTAATTGTAGCTTCAATCTCCAAAAGTTATAGGTATTTATGAAAATCTTCAAAATTAATGAGAACAAAAAAAAAAATGTCGATCCAAAGGAGAAAATGATTTAGATTGGAAAGGAAAAAGTGGCTGAGAATAAAAAAAAATAGGTTGAGATCAAAGTGATGGGATGCATATATTGAAAAAAGGCCCATAGCAATGGAATAAAGTCCCTCTTACGTACATTCCCTTCCCTGTTGAAAATAAAAAGGTGGAATTATTAGAGCAACTTTAATCTTTGAAAAAAATAGAGAGCTCAATGTTTTGCATTATATTGACTTATCACGTGCCATCAACGTTAGTTGATTTGAGATCAAATATTTTCTCAAAGGTTTGGGAGGAATTCAAAGAATGAAATTAGCACATATTAGTAATACTAGCCTAGAAAACACGTGTGAAATGTAGTTACTCAATGTAACTGGTGCTCCCTTGGGAAAAAAGAGAGGAAACGAAATGTTGGTTAACGAAGTTTACACTCATTCACATTGGTTCATCCAGTAATGCCCTGGGCCTTTTGCTCTTCTAACGTAAAAGGTGGCCGGCCTTGACTCCAATGAAGGACATAGCGGTGACTCCAACCAAGGTAACATATCCTTCCTTGATTGCAGTAACGTTTCCTTTGATTGCAATTCAAAAAAATTTCCCCCTAAAATTGTTTTCATTCAAAGAGGCTTCATTAGTTCCCCCAAAAAGATTGGTATTATATATATATACAAGAAGTTTCCTATGAGGGCTCCTTCACAAAAAAAAGTGCGGGAAAACAGCTGTGAGCCGTTGGATCGAGTGAAGGGCATAGGATCCAACGACCCACAACTGTTTTCCCGCACTTTTTTTGTGAGGGAGCCCTCACAGGATATGTTCTATGTATATATGTATAAATATATATATATATATATATATATATATATATATATATATATATATATATACGGGGAGGATCCTGTCAAGGATCCCGGAAATCCCGGATTGAAGCGTTTTGAAGCCCTTCCCGATATTTTTTTGACGAGCCGAGCCGTCCAATGTGTTCAAAAGGTGTTTTCCAAGGTCCACGCGTGAAATCTTCAAAAAAAAATACCGGGAAGGGCTTGATCCACGCAATTTTTCGCAAAAACTGCATATTTACAAAATTGCGTGGATCAAGCCCTTTCCGTTATTTTTTTTTGAAGATTTCCCGCGTGGACCTTGGAAAACACCTTTTGAACACATTGGACGGTTCGGATCATGAAAATTTGATCCGGAACTATGAGATCTGGACCCAAGGGTCCCGGACTAGAGAGTTCCTCTATATATATATATATATATATAAAGGGTTCAAAATAAAAAAGCTTCCTTTTCATAGAATATCTCGTTCGAATTTTGAAATTATAGGTTAAGGAAATCAAAGGTTTGTTAAGGAATTAAAATTTCCTCTTTGAATAAAATCAATTTAGAAGGGAAACAATTAAAAGGCATTCAAAGGTTGAAAATCAAATTTCCAATCAATGTCAAAAATAGTTTTGGGCTATGATCTTAACGTATTGAAGGCTATGGATGCAATTACATTTGTATGAATAGAAAACATCTCCCAATTTTGGAATAGAAATCCCTCAGATTTTATAGGAATGCTCCCGTCCCTTAGATTGGCCTAGTATCAATCCCGGTCGTATAATAAAAATCCACTCTATATGGGATATGTATTTTGAATGGGGAGTAATAAGAGCCATTGGATCAATGTTACCATGAAATTAAAATTCAATCAAGACCCTCCAATCTGTCACGGAAGATAGTTGTGAGAGAGACATTTTGCAAAACTGTTGTGTAATGTAATATAGATAACCCATCATGAACAACGTGCATAAAAGCCAACTACTAAATTAATGTCATCCAATTACCCCATACCAAATTTACTCCTATCGCTCATATTAAATTTCCCCAACAACTGCTCTGCCTAAAAATTAACACCAACACCCCTGTTTAATACTCCTATATAGATATATCAATCCAAAACAGTAAATAATATTTTCCTGGCCTCATAATAATTACGAAAAACATAATTTTGAAAATAAATAACCGTTTTGAAAATGCGGGACGTTCCAATTAGTTTTTGGTAATTGATATTCACACCCTCAAATTGATACCCACACCTATTTGCCTTGCAGTTTATTGTTATAGATGAAAATTTCACAAGACGACAAAAAATGGGGTGTGGGTAACAATTTTGAAGGGTATGGTAATCACTCCCCTAGTTCTTTTGTTTTGTAACCATTTCTTAATCTGTAACCTCTCAAAGATCCAGGGATTCAGGGGTTCTGGCGTTAGCTGTCGTGTGCACCCCAAGGATTCAAACCAAGCATACACACTAACACGAATTGAGAGAAAAAAAATTTGGACTATATTCGACCTATACAATCATACAAAATAACTCTCCGGAGGACGAGCAGCACACCCGAGCACCTCACCATTTTTCGACTTTCCGGATCAAATTTTGACGATCCGAACCGTTCAATGTTTTTAAAATGCATTTTTAAGGGTCCACGCGGAAAATCTTAAAAAAAAAATACCCGGAAGGGCTTGATCGGATCAGTTTTTGTTAAAAACGCTATTATTATGCACCATGGCCACCGACAAATTGGAGGTGTATCGAAGTCGAAATCTGAGACATGAAAAAGGACATCCGGAAACTTGGTTTGATCACAAAAATCTCAGTTGAAGATGGAAATAAGTATTTGTGGTAGCTCGAGTAGATTATAATTTGGTGCATAAATATAAAAAGCTACTCTATTCCAATCCTTAGCGTCTTAGTCCCACGGCGAGCCTTTATATTATGAAAGCGTCGAATTTCGATTCATTATCAACATCACTAAACATATTCCTCTCAAGAAATCGATGGATGAATTAAATATAATGAGGACGTGGAATTAAAATCAATTGCATACCTTGTTTTGAGCATTAAATTGTTGATCAAATAACTGGCTTTGTAACACGTCACGTTCACATGTTACGGAGCACTCAACGTTTCATCCGAATCTTTATTGCGCTTTAGCTTAGCCAACAAAGTGAGAGCGAGAGAGATCAGAGAAAGAAGGGTTCCTTTTATTTATTTAATTAATAATTTTAAATTCTTCAAATTTCTTGGGTTAGACTTATGTTGTTTTGTTCGGCTATATTGATAAGTTGTCTAAATTTAACTTGAGTTTTATTTGTTTTAACCCCGCTTATTAATATGTGCTCACAACAGTAAAGAAATTTCCCTTTATGCGTAAAAAAGGAAAATTTCTTTCGGTGCATTTTCTGAATCTCGCTAGGTTCAAGGAAAGCACCACTTGAAGAACTTTCGGCCGGATTTGGCAAAAAAAGTTTAAACCAGTTTTTTGGTTTATTCATTTTGCCTTTATTTAATTTTTTTTTACATTTGTTAGTTTTGCGTTAAGTTTTAGTACTTTTTTGATTTGTCTCGACGAGACAAATCTAAAACATTATGGTGGAAACTAATTTTTTTTAATGAAGCCAAAATTTATCAAATAAACTGGTTTATTTTCAGCTATACTAAAAAAAATTAGTTTTGACCATAATTTTATACTTTTTTGAATTCGTCTCGTCGAGCTTGTTAGGACCATTGGCCACAGTATGTCTATGTTAGCAAATTTCACGATAAAACACAAATTTGTTTGTATCTTCATTTATTGAGTTCTATTTTATTTATTTTTATTTCTAGAATGTCTGTTTAGGAAGTTGAAGGAAATCAATATTATGTAACTGAAAGATTGAGATTTTAGGTGGAAGAAAATCAAGGGATATCAAGGCAATCAAAGGTTTCATTATTTAGCAACTTCAATAAAGGAGATTATCAAGGAAATTAAGGGGTTGCGGCTATGACAATGTTAATTCAGGAAATCAAGATTTCGATATATGTCAACGTTTAATTTAGGAAAATGCTTGATAGGCAACAGAAGTTTGTTCGAGCAACTTGTATGTTTTTCAACAGCTTATAAATAAGAGGACTGTTAGTATTTACGAATGACCACTTATGAGAGAACTGCTCCAGAACTCCTCTTAATCTCAAAAAATATTGAATGGGATTTTTGGCTGGAATCTTAGATTAAAAAAGAAGGTCGATGGATCATTGAACAATAAGCATAATACGAAAAGTTCTTATAACTTTTATTAAACTATTTGAGTTGGCCTCCAGAGGATATTTAAACGTTAGTGGAAGGCTTGTGGATTCAATGTAGAAGCAGTCAAGCACTAAGTGTGGTGAGTATGGATTCAGCAAGTAGTTCTTAGAACGATTTGTGAGAATTCAAAATCGTAAAATAAGATTATTTGTAACGGCACAATGTTTTAAAGTATTGAATTCCTTCCCGTGATTTTTTACCATTCTAGATTTGCTGCGCCTTGCACAGCAATCAGACCTTTTCAAAAGAAAATGTGGTTAGGAAAAGAAGTACTCCGATAAAGGTCATGACATTAACGTTGTGGAGTTGATTCACGTGGATGTCAGAAGTACGTACCTTTTCAGAAGGAAATGTGGTCAGAAAAAAGAAGTTACTCCATAAAAAAAGACAAAAGAAGTTGTTCCAGCTGGTTCCCACGGCAATGAAGGTGATGACATTACACGAGTGATGCCATGGAAATGAGGTGGGGATGACCTCACCCAAGAGGTGACGAAGGAAAGTCTTCTGGCGGCAGTCTCCTCCTCATAGCAATCACATCCCTTAAAATTTTGCATACTTCCTTCATTTTTTCTTTTATTATTTGAGGCCTTATATAGTTTCTAGATTTACATATTGAGAAATGGATAGAACTATTTAACTATTTTTGTAAAAAGTAAAAAAGGGAGATTGTAAGGAAAATTTTCAACACTATTCACTTAGTTCCGAAGACCAAACTCTTTTACGAATAATTAGCGAATAATTTGTGTTTTTACTATGTTAGAATGAATAAAGTGCTAATCTAAAACATTATGGCGGACAATAAAGTATATAGAATTTGAATTCTCACATGTAAGAATTCAAACAGTGAAAGATCCTTGCATGGAGAATTATGATTATTTTGTGTTTTACCGTCCGCCCAATAAACAGATAATAGAAAGATCCTTGCAAGTTTTCTACAACTATAAACATTTACACTAGCACAATCACACACTATAATAATTAAATGTCAAATCTAACTGTGAAGCCCAAATAGGCCAAAATGGATCACCTACAATTTTTTAGGAAAAAAGGGATAAAAATGAAAACAAAAGTATAGTTTTGTATATGCTTCTGAAATCACAAGGCCTCCCAATAGATTATTCAAAAATATTGGCAATGAACAAATTTTGTCTTTTTCCGTCGGAAAAAGTCCAATTCACATAGATATTTCAAGACAACTGTTAAACAAGAAAATCAGGTCCCATAATCTTGACAACTTAGGGTTTCACACTCCTTGAGTATGGAACCGGGAGAACTCAACGAGTGATACTGTTTTAACAGAATAATCTAAAACGTTGAAGAATGAAATCTTGATAATTGAAGGAGTTGATGTATGAATTGGCTGATATCTAACTCGTAAGTAGACCATACGAATATGTTTAATTGAACTTGCATCCCCAATTGAAATGTTGGAATAATCCAACTGGGCATAATTTAGGCGATAACATGAAAGCTCCAGGCGTGGTAACAAGCAATTGGAAAAACTTAGAACATCCTTATGTGGCTCTCTACTTTAACTTTTGAGTTAAAGTAGAGAGCCAAACCCTCAAAATAAGCTAAAATCAGGCTCACCAAATGGTTGATCAAATTGGTTAAGCTTCTAACTTTGCTACAGTACCGCATCAAATTTGGTGCGACACTGTTCACTCACCAGGGCACTATTCACACACTGTTCATTCACTATTCACGAATTGTTCATTTTTTTATATTACTTTTGGGGAGTAGGAGTAGAAAGAAAGAATAGTTTAATGCAGTAAAGTTAGAAAAAAATAACCTGATTCTGTGAACTTTTGTAAAAGTGACTTGCTAAATTTTAAAAGGCCTTTTTGAAGTTAAATTTGGTGTAAAATTTAATGTTTCAGATAAGGATGCTCTTAGAGCATCATCATCGCAAACTCCTCCAAAACCTCAAAAATCAGCCTCACCAAACAAACTCACCAATTTGAAGATTTTTTAACTTTGCTAGAGTAACTTAACAAATTTGGTGACTTACTGGTCACTCACCAAAAGAGGAAGAGGGAGGGAAGAGTAAAAAATTGAATAGAGAGTCTGATTCTGTAAGCTTTTGATAAAGTGACTTGCTAAAGTTTGAATAGAGAGTCTGATTTTGTGAATTTTTTGAAAAATGACTTGTTAAATTATAAAAAATGTTTTTGAGGTTAAATTTAGTGTTTTTTTTTTGTGTATCAAATAAAATGCCCTTAGCCCAACAAAGCCCCAACCATCAATGAGTGGATAGACATTGAAGAAATGTTGTCACGAATCCAACAAAAGAAGAAATTATTGGTGTGGTGTGTCCCCATTGTCCCATCACATTAGCTGCCTTCAACAATTATGAATCGGAGTACACCTACAAAAACTTATAGCAATGGTAATACACACATTTTAAAGATGTGTACTATATACACCAATTGTATGGTTAATATTGTGTCATCTAATATCAATCATAACATTTTATAGTGTCACGTAACTTTTATATGTAAAATTCGCAATTTTTGAAAAATACTCCCTCCGTTCCTATTTGTTTGTCCCACACGCTCTCTCTTGCCTCTTTTCAAATCAAAAAATTACATGCTTCCGTGTATCATTTTTTAAATTTTTTTGCACCGAATTAAAGTACACGATGAGTACTTTAATTCGGTGTAAAAAAATTTGAAAAATAATACATGAAAACACTTTATTTTTTATTTGAAAAGTGACACGATTTTTCGTAATGGACAAACAAATATGAACGGTATGATTCATAATATCTTATCTATGTTTATTATGCTCGTGTTTTTCCTCATGGGGTCCCACCTTCACCCTCATGAGATAAAGATGATAAATATAGATAAAGATGATACTTTCTCCGTCTCAAATTGTTTGTCTGTTCGAATTTCAATGCAATTTTTTAACTCTTCGTATCTTTCAATTTATAACATTTTTAGAGATTTTAAAACTTTTGTACAATAGAACTAATTGAGATTTATCAAATAAGATCTATGGTGGATATAAAATACAATATTATAAATTAAAAGATGTTAACAATTTAAAAAATTTATTAAAATCCGAATAGGACCAACAATTTGGACGAAGAGGTAGCAATGTTTTTTTCCTTCTCTCAAAATCCAACAACAACATGTGTTTCTACGGGGTGCTTTGGCAAAAATGAGAAAAACTGGTTTTTGATTTTTTCGTTTTGTCTTTATTCATTTTTTTGTTTTTTGCATTTGTTAGTTTTGCTTCAAATTTTTGTGATTTATGGATTCGTCGATTCGTCTCGTTGAGAAACGAATCCAACGAGTATAAAATTATCGTCAAAAATAATATTTTTTGAATAAAGTTGAAAATAACATTTTGCCACCAATTTTGACTTGGACCCATTATCGCCTTTGTGCAAAACGAAAAAAACAATTAATTGGCCCCTACTTTGAAAAATTTGCCAAAGACATACACACAAAAAGTAGATGCTTTGCTTTTTCTTTCTTTTTTTCCTCGGCATCTAAGAGCAACTACATCTGATTGTGTAAAATAGCATCTTAGGTATTGTGGAAACTCTATATTCATCTCATAATCAATTGATAATGAGTGTAGAACTCCCAGCATATATTAAGTTATCACCCATTCCACTCTTAGGCAATATGGGATAATATTTCTTAACATCCCCCTCACGTGCAACCACATTTGAGGTCTGTCACGTGTGGTCACTTTTTGGGTCCTATCATCTTGCAGTCTTTTTGCTGGCCTGTCATTGTGGGGTGTGGATTGTAATTTTTTTAAATGTGGAGTGGAATAGGCCCCGCTCTTATACCATGTGGAAACTCTATACCATCTCAAAACCAATAGACAATGAGTAGAGAGGTCCCAACATATATTAAGTGATCACCCATTCCACTCTTAGGCAATGTGGGACAATATAATACCCAACCAACATTTGCTACAGTGCAAAAAGGGACGATTATCAAAAAATGACACGATTATCAAAAAATGACAAACAAAAAGGGACGGAGGGAGTATAATACCCCGCCAAAATCACAAAAAGATGCTGCAGCAGCATGGGTAAACAGTGAGCTATTCTACCGAAACTCTAACATTTGCTACAGTGTTTGGGTAAAAGAAGCTGCACTATTTATCCCAATCATTCAATCACTCATCCGACCCAATCATTCTAGCAAATTGAAGATGACCCTTTGTAGCGATCCATAATAAGACATGACAATTAACCGACAAATTGGGATTAGATTTCATTTCCTACATCTTAAATAAGAGTGTAGTAATCTATTTCGAACAGTTCTTTAATAAGTGTCTTTTTTTTAAAAGTTAATGGGTAGATTTTTTTTTTTAAAAGTTAAGGGGTAAAGAATTAATGTTATAGGTAGAGGATAATATTGAAAAGTAGCGGTAAAAGTTGAGAAAAAGTTGATCTGAAGATATAATAATAATTTATTCTTAGTAAGTTAGAGTTACGAAACTACGCACTTAAAAATAGACGGATGGAGTGACATAAAAGCTACTTATTTTATTTGTTTAGGAAGCACAATAGAAAATTCGAGCAAAAGAAAATGAAAAAAATAGTAAAAATAGTACTCAAGAATGGAACTCCCGGAAAAAACCCGTATACGTATCTCAGTTTTTTTAGAATACAAAGACTAGGAAGATCACCTATATGGCTATATCTAGATTGCTAGTATATAAATCGTTTTGGCGCACACCTTGAACCAATCCCTATAACTCATCTTTGTGTGCAGTGAGGTGGTCTTAGCCCCAACAATTATTGGTAAGGAGAATAGAATTTAAGAATTTACTAAGGAGAAACCACTAGGCCAACCTCCAAGGATTTCATGTGTTTTCTATCAAGGCTAATTTCGGATTGCAATCCTAATTTTTGGAATTTTATTCTCAGATCTTGATGAAGAAAAACGACAAAAAGGAGAGAGAGAGAGAGAGCAAGTAGTGAGGTTGCGGTGGCCAAGATTAAGAGGCAAAGTGAGTGCGAAAAAAAAAAAGAACAATCGAGAGAACAAGAAGGGCTATGAAAGCATGTAGCTTTGGATTTAACCGGGGATCCTGTAGTGTACAGAACGCACTAAACGGTGTAGTATACCTTATTCGGCCGTTTATTTGAACACTGCACTACTTGGATTTACTCCAAATAATAAACCGTTAGATTAAATTCATTGCTCGGATTAAATCCACGCCGTGGTGCTGTGCATTTTGCGTATTACACCATACTATGTTAGAGTGATTTTGTTAAATTTATGTAAATGTAGATGTAGCCTAATGACATCAATTTGACAATACTGGAAGGATCAATTTTTACTTTTTTTCAAAAATTTTACTAGTGAGAACTTCGTAAAGGGTACATCAAGATATCTCAGTGGGAAAATGCCAGAGGTGTCTATTGTGGCACTAGTATTGTCATTTTCAAGGTACAGCAGTAGAAAATTAGTGTGACAGCTAAATTCGTGATAATTGCTTCCTTGGGTTTAGAGAGTAGCAGGTGAATGATTGTCAGGTCACATAAATTGGAGGTATTCAATGCTGCTATGCTGCAATGCCAACTAGCCTTAGCATTTCTATGGATCCATTTCGATTATTCTAATTTGAGAAATTTTCCATGTGTGACCTAAGAATTCGCCAATCTCAATAATAGCAAACGGACTTCAAGTTTCTTGTATTAAGAGCAAAATTTGCTAGAACACTGATGGTAATTACGTAGATTGAATAATGGGCAAGTGCGTGCGTTTAAACGTTTTATAAGCACTCCTAGTTCGCGAGATTGAGAACCGAGCGTCGAAGAATTGTGTGACTGAAGTAATGACAAAATGATATTATTGGGCTGCAAATGCATATTTTATGTCAAACGGGAAAGACAACCAAGGGCGGATTTAGGACACTAATTTATCCTGGGTCAATCTAAACTTGTGCATAAATAGGTAAATATTCAAAAATACACAAAAGAAAAGTTTTATGAAAAGTACAAAAAAGCGTACACTATTGAAGTTGGACTTTACGATGTTTAAGACTGTAGAATTAATCTATTATTGAATATGAGTCGATATTTTCAACAAATTCTCTTTCAATGAAGATAATCATTGAATTCGCAAGAAAACTAAATAAACACTAAAAGTTGCAATCTTTATCTCAAATCGCAATATATCACTCTGTTCACACACATCACACACTCTCACAAATATAGACTTATTTAGATATATGGAATACACTACTAACACTTGTAGGCTTTATTCATATAGACAAGGCTTACCTTAACTCTAGTTGAAACATTGACAATGTCCGTGATCAAAAGCGTTTATGTAAGGACATACGGACGAAATTAGCAACCTGTATAAAAAAAAGTATCAAAACCAAACAGACACCTTTGAATGCCCACGGAGCAGCAAAATACGTGCGTCTCCAGTATGCCATATACCTCGGCCAACAACGCTTACTATACTCGAATGCTTGTTGGCAGGATTCCTCGAAAAAGAACCCTGCTACGACTTCCTTACACAGCTTGTTTAACAATTTAGAGACGTCCTCGTCCGTGCCGGAGAAGTTGCGTATAACGTTGGCTTTACTAAGCACTTCGACGTCCTTCTCAGAGTTAATTAACACGTCCATGAGATTTGCGTATGAAGTGAAGTACGGCGGAACCCCAGGACAAAATTGTTCAAAGGCAATGAGGTTTCTGAGGAATGGCTCTGTGACATCGTTTATAACAACAGTCGGAATTTCAAATGTGGCCCGATAAAACCACCAGCGTATGCCTCTAGGTTCTGTGAACTTGATGTGGAATAGATTGTTTCCCTCAACGGGTACAAACTTGACTCCTCCGTGGTCGAGCTGTGATGCACGAACCTCTAATGCACTAAACTTATTGCTTATCTTTGCAGAATTTTGCTTATCTCCCCATTGGCCACCTGGACCGTAATAATCGTGTAGTAAATGGAGAATATGATCGTACTCATGATTAGCTTTCATTGGCTCTTTTTTTTCCTGTTCATTTTCTTTTGCAGAACCACAAACCCAAAGGACATGACAGTCACTAGGCAAACAACAAAAACTAGGCGAACAACAACCAGTTTTCTTCTCCCTACCACTATTATTGCCTTCTGGACTTAAAATGTCTGAAAAGTACGAAATGACATACTCGGTGAGTGACAACTTCTTTCCCTCCAGGATCTTATCGTCGTCGGGGAATTCATCCACTGTGAGTTTGAACATATCCTCAAGCACGAAGAAAGGAATCTGGTTCTCGAAGAGTAGCAAGTCATGTTTGATAATGTTGGCAATCAAAATATTATCCAAAATAGGATCTAACTTTCGTTTTTCGCAAAAACCCTTTGGTTGTTCGCTGCTGCCACTGCTGCTAGAGGCCTGAGACAAAAAGTTCAAGTGACGCCTATTATACATTTTTGTTAAAATAAAAGCATAGTTTCCTGCTTTTCAAAATGCAAAATTACAAATCAAATTTATATATATATCCTGCTCTACCTAAAATTTTTTTTGGATATGTTATTATGACCGGTTTAGGACTCCAAAAAGTCAGAGCTGGTTTAATTGCGTACCTTTGAGTTGCGACTGTCTCCTCCCTTTGCAGTAATTTTTGCTGCTTCTTTGGTTTTTTTATCACGGTAGCAGACGTAGAGGAGTTCAAGGATGAAGCAACCATCGACCAACATCATTTCCGCCATCTGATTGTCATTCAAGTAGATTTCTTCTGCGTAGTGTTTCTTAGCGCTGTCTACGAAATCCTTGTCCTTCATTTTTTTCTCACATTCTTGTAGCACCTCCCTTCTTTTCTCGCTTAATTCTTTCCTGTTGTCCTCTTTTCCTTTGGCCGCTCGATCTAATAGGTGGTAGGTGTAAACCATTTTGACATCTCGCATAGACTTTTGATGCTGTTCTATGTCCCGGTGAAGAGGGCCGATAGCGATGAGGCGAGGGGTGTAAGCACTTTTGTTCAGCTCACGAAGGTCTCCGGGCACCCTGTGAATTCGAGCATACGAGAACAAGGATTCGGCTTTCTGGCCACCTTGAAAGATTCTGTCGTGAAGGCTTGAAGAATCTTCAATATTCTTGTCCTGATCATTCCCCCCTAGACTCATTCTAGTTGAGTGGAAATATGGTTTCTGATAAATGAAATCGAGTAAGCAATTGTCTTGTTCTGGTAGGTTTTTTGGGGGCGTGAAAATGAAGTAGATTATTAGAATTGTTCTGGGTTTGAGAATGTGAAGAGCTAGCCCCTGATGTCATTATCTATATATAGAGGCCGCCTCCATTTTCATCGCTGCATTATTGTTGCAAGGCCTTGTTCTCCTATAGATTTTAGGTGCGTTTTATGAAAATCTCATGAAATAAACATTTTATGGAGGGGTGATAAAATGGAGTTGTTTTCCCAACTGATAAAATATAGTGGTTTTCCTATAGATTTTAGGAGGATTTTATGAAAATCTCATAAAATCGTTTTTACATTTTATGTGTTGAGATTGAAGTATCATAAAATGTGAGATTTTATGTCCCAAAAATCTGTTGAAGAACACACTCTAATTATGGTTATTGGTACTGATAACAGTTCTCAAAATTTGAAATTTATGTGAAATTATAACTTAAAAGTTGTGGGACTACATTTGAATAAAGAAAAATAACGCTAGGTGTCCATAAAAGGTATCCCAAAACTTACTTTGAAAGTAGAATGAGTGGTTCAAATTCACTTAGATATTCACTTTCGGAGTACCTAGAATTTCCAATAAATTTCATATTAAATAAAGGAGTACTAATAGTTTGGAAACTTTCCCTAAATAAATTTTCTAAATACGTACCGTTCTTGTTTGTTGACCAGCATAGTCTCAAGTGAGATTTTTTTTTTGAGAACTAGGTAGAAATATCAAGCATACAAAGTCTCAAAGGTACCATAATGTAGATACAAAAGTTAAACATCATTAGTTAGAGAACTATCGGGCTGAAAAGGAGATCCATCACCGGTGTCCGGGTGAGGAACAAAAGAGGCTAGAGCATGCTTAGCAAATAAGTGTGCCCGTTGAACATATTGGCGCACAACCTTCGAGATCCTACAAAACGACAGCTTTGTCACTTCCGCTGCCAAGTTGAGCAACAATAACGTGTCATGATGATGACAATTAGCCCTCCCTGCTATCTGCATAATTGAATTGAAATAATCAGAAAACACATAAATCATATTATAATTTTGATTTAAAGCCCATCTGATAGCTTCATAACAAGCTTGAATTTCAGTTTAGATAGACGTCAAACTAAATGAGGAAAAGGCCTGCTTTTCAAGTGAGAAAATTTGATGCGCAAAAAAATATGGGTGCTGTTCTTAGACACTTCATTGCATATAGGGAGGAAAAAGTAAATCTCAAGAGAGAGCCTTTCTTCTATAATGACATCCATTTGGTCGTTTTTTTAGTTGTTTTTTTATCGGTAAAAAAAATTTCATTAATCTTTAAAAAAATATACAAAGATTAAACGAATTTTGGGCACATTGGCTAAAAGCCACACTACAACGAAATCTAAAAGGTAGGCAGATCTAGAGGGCTAGTATATGCTGTTGTTGTTTTGCGCGCATCTTAGGCTAATTCCTACGATCACTCCAAACATACATTTTACAATCTTGCGTGTGGCCGTGTGGGGTGAGTTGCCCCCAATAGCTACTGACAAAGAAAATCGAATCAAAAAATTTACGAGGGAGCAATCCCAAATTTCAAGCTAAGACCACTTGGCCAACTTCATAGGGTTACATGTGCTTTCTTAGCTAATTTTGCCACCATTACAATCCAAATTTTTTGAATCTTATTCTCAGATCTTGAGAGAGATTAACAGAATTAAGGGGGAAAAGAATGACAATTAAAACGAAGAACGAGCGAGAGGACAAGGAGGGCTATGTATGTATGTATCTAGGCTCCAGATTTGACCTGAGGACTTTGTATTGCGCAAAATGCACTACACTGTGTAGTGCACTTCATTCGGCCGTCCATTTTGACAATGCACGATCTGATTTACTCCAAACAATAAACGATTAGATTAAATTCAATGCTCGGATTGAATCCGAGCCATTTATTATCGAAATGGGTGATCGTATAATTCACGTACGGTGCAATGCATTTTGCGCACTACACCATCCCCTGTTTAGAGTCATTTTGTTAAATTAATGCAAATTTAGTTGCAGCCTAATGACATCAATTTGACCATACGAAAAGTGTCTATTGTGCCAATAGTTTTGTCATTTTCATGGTATAGCAGTGGTAAATAGTGTGATAGCTATAGATCAATTCGTGATAATTGCTTCCTTCGCTTGATTTAAAGAGGTCCCCAAATATGTGAATGGAACTCCTTTTCCCTTCTAAGAACCCCAAGTTTGTCGTTGCCTGCGCGTTTAATATTGTAAGTGACATGGCACCTGAAGAACTTACTTCAAATTTCATTTGTCGTAAATTGTTCTTTTTTTTTTTTAAAGAGCAGAAAAGATTTTATTAATCAAGTACGGAGAATAGGAAATACAAGATTAAACGGGGCAAGAAAAAAAAAATCAAAACAAGCAGAATCCCAATTAGGTTAGCACCCCACCCAACAACAATCATTTTCCTCTCGAGATCCAAAGGAACGACATCAAAACCTCACAAGTGCTACTAACTTTTGTAAGGCTAGTTTATACAATTGACTTTTTCCCGATTTTGAATGGCTCTTGCTAGTGAATAGGGATATTAGTCTCCCGGCATTAGTCAAGGAATACATAAGCTTGCTCAGACTCCAATGCACCATACCTCCACAGCCTCTGCCTGGCCTACTTCGTGTTAACAATAGCTAATTGGAAGAACAACTTAGCTATCAATCCGTGTGAGGTCCAACTCTGCTTTTTGATCGATTTTCACTTTCTTTGAGAAATACTTACCGCCTTTCATCGCCATTCCCGTACTAACCCATGTTTGTCGTTATTAACAATCTTCATCTTCCCAAATGCTAATTCAGCATTGTCATGATTTTCAAGTAGAATTCAGTGATAATTGTGACTCAGATATCTTATATATTTCCTTTCTGATGATATTTCTCTGTAATATTGTGTTTTTCAGGTGATTGAAACACCGACATAAAGGTTACATATGGATTCAGGCCTCATGTGCTCCAGCCTCCAGGTGATGCTTGTGATGAAAACCAAACACTAACAAGGGTAATTAATGTTATACCAAGAAAATCCGTAAACAATGATATTGCTAGAATTGCTTTTCATCCCTAAGGTGACTTGTGATTTTGAAAAATATCACTGCCACATCATTCTGGTCAAGAATATTACTGTATTGAAATTATATACGTTTTCCCAATAAGAATTGTCCAATCGTAGCATATTCGTTTTTTTGAATGCTGTTGCTTTTTCGAATCATGGTGTAGAAGTAAACATGAACTTGTTTCTTGTTTATGTCTGAGTGCAGGAGAGCAATCAATCGTAGAAAATAGTGACATTCAGTATTTTGGGGCAGAGTTCTAGTGCCAATGTCCTCCCTCAGCAAGTGAATATGCTCCTTAACTTTAGAACCATAAGCCATTATGCAACTCAAGACCAATCTAGGTCCGATTATTCGCAAACGCTTCAGAGAATTGCTGAAGAAAGCACTTAACCGTTGAATTTGCTCAAAGAATCAAATACCAAGCTCAACGTTGTTCGCGAAAATATGCAGAATGGAGCTCAGCAAATAAGAGATACCTTCCTGATACAGGGAAGTGTATGAATTAAGATGTGTGAAACGAGGACAATCACAACCAATAATTGAGCCGAAGATACTCTCTCCTTGAACAATCGATATTGAGTAAAATTTAGTTTTCCATTAATCAAATAACAACCAAATTGCCCTAAGGCTTACAATTGATTTTATAGGATCGCAGAGACCATAGACCAATAAGAAAACTAAATAATTAAGGTCTTGATTGCAAATCAATCCTTAATTTAAAAAAATATGAAAATTACCAAAAAATGAAAATTCTAATTTGACTGAAAAATAAAAAAGTAGGAAGAATTATAAGGTCGCCAAAACAGACGGCAACTAAAACGGAGTTTCCTAGTAAAAGTTATAAGCGAATCAATTATTTCCTACAACGGCAAAATTGCCCTTTTGAGGGCCTAGATAGCATCGAAAAGGCTGAAATCCATCGTTGATCATCGCCGGAACGGCGGCGATGAGTAATTAATGTGCAGAAGCGCATTTCCATTCAACCATGCATAGTGTGGATCTTTTCGCCAAAATGGGTCGCGTAACTTAAAAATGACGTTTGGGCTGAATATGATCCAAACGATTCAGGAATGTGGACGCAACCTGCTATGCATCACTTCCTCAAAATCCGAGAGATCAGGTAACAAATTGAGAGAGGCTTTTATGTTATTTAGTTGGTGGAAAAATGGTCAGTTTTGAACTGTCCTGAAACTATGTTTTGCAAGAAAAGTGGTATTAATGAAAACAAAACAAGTCTCATTTCATGATCCAACAGTGTTGGTTTTTGTTATATGTACTGCGGTTAACTGTAATGGTGACCAAAATTACATTTGAGAGGTGAGAGGAAAGAGGATGGAACATAAATGGTAACTTGCTGCAGGACGAGCCAAAGCCAAATTTTTTTTTTTTTTTTTTGGGATCGGCAAAACAAAGGCCCATCCCACAACAACACAGACAGAACCCTAACCACCAAGTACCCGCCGCCTCACCCAACAGTCGGAAACAACCACGCCACCAGACCGCCACCACCAAACCACCCACCGCGACACAGAGCACGCAAGCCGTTAAGCATAACCCGACGACATCCATGAATGAAGCCAGAGGAGCACCAAAATCGCTGGAGGAAGAAAGGGAGGAGAAACTGACTGCCAAGCTGTTAGGCAAACCGGAAACATCCAATAATGAATCGGCGGCAGCCAAGAGAAGATCTAGAAACATGACAGGAAGACGACAACCAGGTCAGAGAGAGGGAGAAGACGGCCAGAGCACAATACACCCCCTCGATCCGCTAACACAACAGATGAAAACACCTGCACCACCATCACGCATCCTGGCCACACCTGCAAAAGAAAAAGAAAAGAAAGAAAGAAGAGGAGAAGAAGAGATGAGGAATAGGGAGAGGAGAAGGGAGAGAGAAGAAAAGGGGAGGGAAGAAGAGAGAGCTCGGGGGAGGAGGAAGGGGCAGCTCCCCCCCAGGCGGCGGCAGCCCTAGAACGGCTCAGGAAAAAGAGAAGGGGGAGAGTCTAGAGAAAGAAGGGAAAAGGAGAACGTCATACGTCTAGGGTTCCAAGTTGATCGATTTGAGCCAAAGCCAAGCTGCACTAGCTACATAATAATTTTTCTCTATTGAAAAGATGCTTGATTATAGTATTTAACTACTTACCAAAAAAAAAAGAAAACTATTTGATCGCAGGATTCTATCCTTCACCTGGGGATAAAGTACACATGAAATCTCACAAAACGTGAGGAATCTGT
Source organism: Vaccinium darrowii (assembly GCA_020921065.1). Taxonomy (NCBI): domain Eukaryota; kingdom Viridiplantae; phylum Streptophyta; class Magnoliopsida; order Ericales; family Ericaceae; genus Vaccinium; species Vaccinium darrowii. The sequence goes on along the minus strand of CM037159.1, from coordinate 741,091 downwards.
CATCCCATGTGTATAATCGATCGCCACAATCGGGTTATACGAATTGGGAGGAGGGGATTTCACAAAATTTGAATATGATCAATCAGTGATTAGATGAGGAATGGTGAAGTAAGAAGGTGGAAACAACAGTGGTTGAAGGTTGGAACATAATTGACGTGGCTGTTCGTAATCCTCTGGTTTATGAATAGCTTTTCAATTTTCCATTGCTTCTCAGCGTGTTTGTTTTTCTCTGGGTTTAATTTCTTTGGTTTTTCTTGATTTTTACGAGTTAGCAGTGTGCTGTGCAATTGACATTGTGAAGTGTTTGTAGCTTTGATTGACACAATTAACTGAAAAATTGGGACCGACGAAAGTATACAATAATTGAATCCACTTAATTAGATATCTTGTTCTTGATGATCATTATTTTTTACATCATAATATCGTTCTTCATCAATCTATTTCCTCGCGCAATGAGAGAATATACAAAAATCTCACACGTACGTAATATATGGAACTCCCACAATTACTATACTCACACTTATACAAATTTTATTCGCAGAGACAATGCTTACTGCTTATAGCAATTCTAGTTCAGACATTGATCCTGGAAGCAAAACTCATTAAGTATGTAACAGAGTCTCAGTCAAAAATCCATTAACCTAGGTTGTGAAATTCAAGAATCACAGTAAATCATCTTCAAATCGATAGATTCAAATCAAGAATCCATGGCAGAAACTGCTACAACAACTGACTTCACGTGCTTTACTCTAACAGAAAACTATAACAGAATGTAACAGAGTCTAACAGACGTTTGTTAATGAGTTTTGCTTACAGATCCATGTTCATAATCATTGCCATTTATTTAAGGAAACTGCGGATGAAATTAGTAATCTGAATACCGAAAGCAATCAAAGCCAAACAGAAACCTATGAACGCCCACGGAGAAGCAAAATACGTACGTCTCAAGTATGCCATATACTTCGGCCAACAACGATCACTATACTCAGATGCTTTTTGGCACGCTTCCTTGAAATAGAACTGCGGTAGTACAACTTCCTTGCACAACTTGTTGAATAGATTAGAGACATCCTCGTCCGTGCTGAAGTAGTTGTGTATAACTTTGGCTTTTTTAAGCACTTGGACATCCTTCTCAGAGTTAATTAACATGTCCATGAACTTTGCGTATGATGTGAAGTACCGTGAAACCCCAGAGCAACACTGCTCTAAGGCAATGAGATTTCTGAAGAATGGCTCCGTGGGGTCGTGTATACTCAGAGTCGGGATTTTAAATGTGGCCCTATGAAACCACCAAGATAGACCTTGACGTTCTTCGAACTTGATGTCAAATAGACTGTTGCCCTCAAAGTTAACGGGTTCAAACTTGATTCCCGCGTAGTCAAGGTCTGATGCACAAACCTCTAATTCACTTATGCAACAGCAAGGCGAACAACAACCAGCAACAGTGGAACAGCAAGGTGAAAAACAACCAGCATTACTGCAATGGCAATGCGAACAACAACCAGGAATAGTGCAACAGCGAGGCGAACAACCAGTGGAATTTTCCTCTTGATTAGCTGGAAGGTAATACTCATGAAGTAAATGGAGAATATGATAGTAGTCACTAGCTTTCCCTGGCTCTTTTTCTACCTGTTTATTTTTTTTGGTAGAACAGCTGCCACTAAACCAAAGGACACAGTCACTCGACTCACTCGGCAAACAACAACCAGTTTTCGTCTCGCTGCCACTATTTTCATCATCTTTTTTTTCCTGTTCATTTTCTTTTGCAGAACCACAAGCCCAACGGACACAGTCACTAGGCGAACAAGTGAAACAACTAGTTTTCTTCTTGCTACCACTATTTTCGTCATCTGGTGGACTCATAATGTCGCTAAAGTACCAAACAACGTACTTGATGAGTGACAACTTCTTTACCCCCGTGACCTCATCGTCGGGGATCTTATCCACTGTGAGTTTGAATTCATCCAGCACAAAAAAAGGAATATGGTTCTCGAAGAGTAGCAAGTCGTGTTTGACAATGTTGGCTGTCAAAATGCAATCCAAAATAGGATCTGCTTGTTTGCCGCCATCCTCTCCTCCACTAAGGACGCTGCTCGAGGCCTAGGACAAATAGTTTAAGTTATGCCTTGGACAAAATAATATACACATTTATTAAATTGATCATGATTTCGACACCCTCAAATTCATATGCACGCCTTTTTTTTTTTAGTGAAATTTTTATGTGTAGAAGTTTCACTGAAAAATAAAAAAAATGTGTGAATATCAATTAACTTCTTAAAAGCTGTATTCTTTCCCTCTTTTTCGAAAGCAATATTACCACCTAAATTTGTATAAATACCTAACAAATTGCTGACCAAATTTTAGGTGTCATGTGATGTGTCACAATTTCATTGGTAAATGCTCTTCACTACATGACATATGAAATATATTTTACCTAAAATGTTGCAGCAAAGTGTGGTCACCCTTTTATAATGACCTGTTCACCTGATATATTTGTAGTGGTCATAGTTACGATTCTTTTCGTTATGAAACGGTATTGGCTTTTTTTTTGGGTTAAATTTTAGGTGTCCTATCGATCTCTATATCTCGATTTTAGAGACCAAAAAAGAGGGGACAAATTACATAATTTTCTCTCATTGTGTCACATTCAGTCTCTAAAATAGAGATATAGAGATTAATAAGAGTCGCTCTAAGAAGTTAGAAGAAATGGAAAAAGATAGAGTAGAGGTTTGCCGCTTCATCGTTTTGCTGGTCATTTTTATTCTGGGTATTGGCTACGAGTTTAAAGGCCCCGTTCAAGAGTTAGAACAATGGTTAAACAAAAAAAGAAAGATAAGATTAAGCACTTAAAATTATCTGATTGAGCTACTTTTTTATGAAATAATTTAAAAACGCACGAACACCTTAATTATTCGAGCACGTACACCCCTAAATAGGAACCACTAAACATTCCCCATTTTCAAGTGTAGCTTATAGGACATCAGCAGGTTCATTCAGCTGGGATGTAGAAATACTGTTGGCTGCTGAAAAAGCCGATTAGATACATCCACTAATCACTATTGGAGAAAGTAATGATTGACTCCTGGTCTTAACCTGAATTTTTCATTTTATTTTAGTAACCCAGTTGCTAAAATCAACAATGATTTTAACACATGAGTTCACAGGTGCTTAAATTATAGTCGACGTTAACCATGATTTAAGCACCTGCTGGACTCACTTGCTAAAATCAACCATGATGGACTCGTTAGCCAAATCCTAACACCCATGTTGGGCCAGACTGAAGCTCAAGTTGCGGTTTGTTTGGGTCTAAAAAAAATGCAAATTTGAGACTTATTTTTTTTTAGTACGTTTACAAAGGTCTATAGAAAAGTTATATATAAGGGACAGTGTACTGGGTGGATCTCATCCGTTAGATGTATTTTCTAAGTTTTCTTTCTAATACTGTACCAGGTCTATATATATATATGAGATACACGCAATGAATTTTTTTTTTTTTTTGAATTCTCTTGTTGGATGCGAATAAGTTTAATCCTACACGAAAAGAAATGTTTTAATATGTGCCATAAAAAGTTTAAGAAAATGCTTTGAAAATGAAGGGGTTACTGATAAATTTCATTGCATAAGTGTAACTAATACTTTTTGCTGCTAAAAGTACAAGTATATTATTCCCTCAGTCCCATTTTCAATGTCCTTTGCGTAAAGTTGTGTCATTTTCACTTAAAAAAAAAAAACATATTTCTAGATTTTTTTTTCAAAATTTTTTATACCATTCAAAAAGTACTCATTGAAATCTTTTGAACGGTACAAAAAAAATTTAAAAAGTAATTCGGAAAGTATCTTATTTTTTAAAGTCCAACTTGCCCGGTCTCCCATATGGGACATTTAAATTGGGACGGAGGGAAATTTTTTAATATAAATGATTTTTAAGTGATAGTATATAAAAAACCACATAAAGTATCACCTCATCTCTTATTTTCGGCTGAAAAAGTCAGAGCCTGTATGGTCTTCGTCTTAACCTTACCCCCAAAAGCCACTGCCAAAACCTAAGGCCTTCTTTGGCTAAATTTTAAAAAACTGATTTTTTGGTTTTTTTTCGCGGTCTTTGCTCAAAAAAATTTTGCATTTGTTAGTTTTGCATTTGTCGAGACGAATCCAAAAAGTATAAATTTATGGTCCAAAGTAATAGTTTTTTTAATAAAACCAAAAATAAACCAGTTTTTTGGATTATTTTCATCTTTATTCACAAAACTGTAAGTTTGACTAATAATTTTATACTTTTTAGATTTCTCTTGTCGAGACAATCCAAGAAACCACAAAAAATCGACCGAAAACTAACAAATGCAAATTTTTTTGAATAAAGGCAAAACGAAAAAAACTAAAAAACTAGTTTTTTTTTTTTTAGTCAAAGGAAGGAAAAGTGTAGGAAACAGGAAAAGAAACCAAAAAAAAGAAAAGGAAAGTGCTTCGAACAGTTGAGATCCGTTCGGTGCACTACTTAAATTTCTTGGTTTCTTTTCATGTAGTGTACTATCTCTCTAACCTTAATAGCGTACCTTTGAGTTGTCACTGTCTCCTCCATTTGCATTACTTCTTCCTGCTTCTTTTATTTTTACACGGTGGGTGCAGTAGAGGAGTTTAAGGATGAAGCAACCATCGAACAACATCATTTCCGACATCTGATCGTCACTCACTGTGAGTTCTGCGGCGTAATATTTCTTTGCCCTGTCTACGCAGTTCTTCTCCTTCATTTTTTTCACACATTGTTCAAGTACCAGGGGTATTCCGCTGGTCGTTCGTGCTAGTAGTTGATGGGTGTAACGCTTTTTGACGTGTTCCATAGGATTTTGGAGGTGTTTGTCTTTCCGGTGAAGAGGGCCGATGGCAATGACCCGAGGGGTGTAGGCGCTTTTGTTCAGCTTACGAAGATCTTCGGGCACCTTGTAAATGCAAGCGCTAGAGAACAGAGCTTCAGTTCTACGGTCACTGTAGTTAATTTTTCCTGCGATGGCTTTCATGAAATTACCGAGAGCCTCTTTATCGTCATTCTCCCCTTGGCTCATTTTAGTTGAATGGAAATGATGGTTTTGATAAATGAAAGCAAGGAAATTGTCTTGTTTTGGGTTGTGTTTTTTCTGGGGTGAAATAGGCTTAGGATTGTTCTGGATTTGTGCATGCAAAGAACCCCTGCTGGCATATATAGTGGGCTCATCCATTTTCATCGGTGTATAATGTTACTATTATGATTATTACTACTAAAACGGAATTTTCTTACATTTATACGATGTACTCATAATCAATGATGACATCTTGGGGTAAAAATAAGTGATGCTTTGGTTTAGGACTATAATTAATCTCACAATTTTTTTCTTCCTAACTAAATGTCTGGGTCAACTTGCACGCCTCGACTAATTTCGGAGCCCCAGAGGTAATGATTGGGCATGACCCTAATGCCCCAAGATGTAGTCTCGCACTTATTGGACTTCCAAGTCTTTTATTTTTTTTAAAAAAAAAAATCTTTTTTGGACAAAAGGTAACCACATGAATCACGTACTCCACAACATTTCAAAAGGGTGCATGGGCAAAATAATTGAAGGCGATCGACCATTTGTACTTGAACATGTAGAGTGATCTTTTTAAATATAAGGCCATCAATATTACTAGCCTTGTCTCAGTATTAGCCCAAAACCTTCTTGTCATATCATCGAGGAAGAAAATCTGTAAGGATCAAATGGAATTCAATGCTCCTACCAGCCACCACCACCTCCTTCTCCTCCTCCTCCGGCTTCTCCTTCTACTCGTATTAGCTTATTTACCGTTTGCTACGGCAAATACGGCTAGCAAGGACCCTCTAAAACCAGGTGAGCTCCAACTCTGATTTCATCAATTTTGGCCATCGTAGAGATGTCACGAAACATTTTTGTATATATGACTTGCACTACAAGAAATTAGAGATTTTGTGACCAAGAGCAAGGTTGCAAAAAATTGACATTGTGGTCGCGAAATGATTCTGCGACCAAAAGATGTGGTCGCCATGCCAGTCGCTGCAAGCTAGTCGTATTTGATACTTCTCGACCAGAAAATGAGGTGGTCGCAATAGGTTCAATATTAGGCGACCCGATGGATCTGGTCACAATAGGGATATTTTATTGTGACCAACCACTGGTTGCAAAAAGAAATAAATTGTGGTCGCCTAATCCAAGCTCTGGTCGCGAAAAAGGTCCACTATATATCAGATGAAACATTTTTTGGAGACTAAAGAGCTAGTCACTGGAAATGTAATCTTTTGTCACAAAAAATGCCCCTATAATTTACATCCACTTGTTTTTACAACTAAAGAGTTGGTCACAAAAAACACTATTTTTTTACATGATTGGTTGCAATTGTCGCAAAATTAATTCTCCTGCCAATATTTTTTGCAACTACCAAACACTCATTTTTTAAGCAACTAGCTTGTATTTCACAAAAATCCAAGAACCAACTAAGGAGTCACAAAATACAATACAATCCTTCACACAAAAAAAAGAAAAGAGAGAGAACCGCATAATATGTTTCTCAAAGGCGGTGCGAACATTAATCAACCATACAACAAAAAACTAACATTAGGTAAAGTCCATGATATAGCAAAAAATGGACTTCATACTCGAAGCTTGAACCAAGTCCAATCTAGCTTTAAACATCAAATGCAGAAAGTGACTTCATACTCCATTATGCCAAAAAGTGACTTCATCATCTATCATCTGCAAAGTTGAACAAAAGTGGTTAGCGTACAAGATTATTAAAGTAAATGGGAGCTTTTTTTTTTTGAATAGCAAAGAAGATTTTATTAATCTTTAGAGACAAATTACAATGATTAAAGAGAACTGAGAAAAAATAGCATCACTACGCAAGGAGACATCCCAACTAGATTAACACCCCTCCAAGCGACAATCACATGCCTTCATGGACCAAAAGGGAAATAAGGTTAACAAGCAATCAACCATTACAAAGACATAATCCAGAAATGGTACATTTTGCATCATCAATGTAAAAGACAAGCCTAGCTATAAGCTCAGCTAGGTGAACTCCCATTTGCTACAACATCAGTAGCATAGCACCATCAACATGAAAACATTTAGAGCACCAGCAAACAAATTGAGTACATCAACAACACCACCAATCTTAATTAACAGCTTCAGGAAAGACTACTATTGAATCCAACAACTTGATGTAGCATTCAAAAAATGATTACAAATGATAACAATCAATAGCACCGTCAACTTTCATGATAATCAAAATTGGGAGTTACAAGGTAATAAAATTAGCGATCTACTTCTCCAAGAACCCAAATGTAGTGATAATGCCATAATTTCAACACCATCATAGGTTGGATACATAATTTAGGTAATCCTAAATCATGCAACACTTCAATAATTGCAAATATATCAATCATACAAATACGGAAACGCTTAGGATGTATTATATGCATTCACGTATCGAATGAGTATCGGTATCCGACACGGGTACAATTCAAGATGAATCACTCTCGAAGTAGTTTTAGACCGAATAACGTATTATTTTTTTTGAAAAAGAGTGAAGGAAGATTTCGGTACAAGTGCAAAGATTAAAAGGCATAAGCGGAAATGTGAAAGCATCCCAACGAGGTTGGCACCCTAATAAAGCATCCTATGCCACACTTTACCCCAAAGAAGTTGATGAGATATCAACAAGAAGACAAGCAAAAAAACAAAATCCACAATGCTAAAGCAGGTAGCACAAGAAAAAAGCATGATCAGCATCATCTCCCTAGAATTCAATTTTGGATTCCAATATAACAAGACAAGACATTAGCTACATTATGGATCAGCAAAAACAAGGAAGTAGCAGCTGCATACTGGAAACAAGAATAGCAACACAGAAACCCATCCAAAGAAATCATATAGAAGCACAGAATTCATAACATAGCGGCAAAGAAGCCAACCGCTGGAATACCAAACCAGACTTACAAATTGAACTCAGATAACATTGCATAATCCACCTCCAGTTGATGAGTTGCGAAGGTGAACATATAATATTCCTAAGTTTGAACTAAAAAAACAAGACTAAGCACCTCAAGCGAAGAAGATGCAAAGGTAAGCAGATTATATTAGTAGTATTAGGTCTCCACATTGAATAAATTTGGTTGCAGTGCACTAATTTTAACCAAACATCGCAACTGACACACATTTAGTAACTATACTCAAATATTTGAGCGCTTACATTCATATTTTTCACAAATGCAAGAGATTTCTAGCATCTAGCACTGATTTCCTACACTTAAATACATCGTTTCAACATCAACTTAATATTCTAGTTACCACAGTTAACAATTTGGCAAACCAGAATTGGTTTGAGCATTAAAAAAGAAACATATTTTTGGTCTTTAAATAATAGTTACAGCAGTATTTCCAGTCTTAAACAGGCTATTTCAGCAACTCATTCCAGTTTCAGCACCAAAGAACACACTATTTTCAGCATTTATAACAAGTTTTTAGCATATATCAATGAAATTATGCATCTAAACATAAGTTACAACATATTTCCTAAACCACAAACATGATTTTGGCCTTAAACTTTCATATAAACAAACCCAAAGCACGGTCTGAACCTTGTGTTTTTGTATTTGAGGATAGCGGTTCACAAGTTTTTCAGATCAAGAGAAGAGAGTTTAAATACAAGGCTATTAAGAACTTGAAGTCTTAATTACCAAGAAACAACTAGAGAACTACAGCCCCAATTCCTTATTAATTGTAATCAACTCTCTCTCTCTCTCTCTCTCTCTCTCTCTCTCAAAATGAAGAACCTCAACAACTTCCATGATGATTCTATGCTTACTGCTCACTAGGTCATTACTACACGAAAATCGCATGAAATTAAATATATTGGTGTTTTTAGCTTTGCATGACTAAAAGATGAGGAAACAATAATAGGCTGAGATGGCTGAATTATTTAAGGCTGGATATCAAGAGAGTGAACATATCTTTAGGCGTCACTAAGTAAATACAGAGTGAAGAGGACATATTTACCTATTTAATGAGGTGAACTCCTCATGTCCATTCTCGAGGCAAGTTTATCGCAAAATGACTCTAGGCGATTTATTTTCTGAGTCAAAGTGTTGGTGGTAGACCGCTGAGTGATGAGCTCCTCATTTAATTCTTTTGCCCTTCTTTCAGCCTTCTTTGCCCTTCTAATAGCCACCTTTGCCTTTCTATTAGCCATTTCTACCCTTTGATTAGCCTCATTTGCCCTCCTTTCAGCCTCCTCTACCCTCTTTGCAGATTCTTGTAGTTGTACACGTGTGGCATGTGTTACCTTGGTTGATGTGTTGGGTCTCACTCCGTGACCAAGACCAGGTACATATCCTATTGCACGACCAAGGACTTTGTCACATATCTGATCCTCTGTCATAGGTACATCACCTTCTGCCACATGCTGGTTCTTTAGTTCCATCATTTCCTTCTGAAAAAGACACTATTGTAGTTAGTTACACTTTAGCATGAAAAAATATTGGTAGTAGTCCATTACAAGAAAAATAGACGTACATATTTCTTTTCAGCACCATCAGAAGCCCAAACCCCTTCCTTGCAATGAGTCTCTTTATAAAACTCGATCCTACCCATCTCACTTTCTTTCTACGCAGCATATACAGGTAAAAAAAAAAAAAAAAAAGGTACAATTAGCTTCTACAAAAAGAAAATATTGCAAATATCTAGTCTACAGTTTCTATAAAAATATCTTACCAATTCTTCTCGACGTCATACAAAAGACTTTGATCCGGAGCAGTGAAGAACTTTCACCTTAGAGCGTTTCTCTTTGTTTGCATTACTCTTCATCTGCATTGAACATTCGACAATTAGAACACATATTTACCTATACAGGTTTCTTTCTAATTAACCTTAGCAAATAAGAGTATCTTACAATGTATTTGTCGGACTTCATATAATCACATATGTGATTCCAATGGTTGGGATCTATTTCAGCATCTGGGTGCTTACGAGCCTCTTCTATTGAGGGAAATGACTTGATACGACGATATAGTTGTGCACGGTAGTCAGAGTAACGTTCATTCAAGATGTGATCAGTAACAGCTTTGGCATGTGGGTGGCTAAAGTCTACCACAAACTCCTCCTATTTAAAAAATGAATTAAGAATCAAAACTACAACATGAGCGGTTATTTTCAAGGTTGGACATACTTTAAAGTTGATACTAAAATCCGTAAGATTGACAATAGGTGACAAATACAAAAAAACTTAAGTGCCAAGTGCAAAATAAAAAAATGAATAACATAGCTTAATGCAACAATTCTCCTCTCTCTCTCTCTCTCTGTCTTTTGGTATGAATGATTACTTACAGCAAGACGAACAAACATTGGCTCTTTGTCCTCATCTGTCATGTCTTTCCAATATGGGATACTTAAATTTGCAAACATTCGACATACAACACCGACTTCATTTGTATAAGCACTGGCCTCTGATCCTAGCGGCTTCCATATGTCGTCAGGAAAGTACACATCACCTATTTTTCCTTCTTTTCGCAGCCTCTTTTGGAGTCCAAGTCCTCGTGAGAGACCTCTCTTCTTTGAAGTAGTTGAAGCTGTCAAAAAAATAAGAAAAGAAAAACAGATTGAATCCCTTTGTGTATGAAAATAACAAGACCAAAGAAATAGCAAGGTAGCATAATGGATTTAGGCTCACTAGACCGAGGGACAACAGAGTTTGGTGCAATGGATTGAGGAGCACTAATAGGAGATGTATTGGATTCAGGACCTCCACCCTTGCGACGTTTTCTTCGTGCCATGCCATTTAGTCCTGCTATAGCAAGCATATCAACATGTGATTGACAATTATAATCTAAAGTTCATTTTATGCACCTTCAACACTTCTAACCACTAATTAAACTCTTAGAATTCTTATTCTAGGACATAGTTTAAAGCCCACAAATACACATCTTATACAAACTTTTAACAGTTATAACTAGAAAGAAGAACATCATCGTGTCACAGGACTCACATTCAACAACTACCTGTACTATACGGCAATGAAAATGTGTCACTAACAAATAGGATTAACATTTATTTAACCAAGCAAAGACCCCGCTGAACAAACCATTACCAAAACATCATTAGAACTAGACCCTTGACTATCCAAGAAAACCATTAGGTGTATTCATTTGTGAAATTTGCACATATACATTTTATCTTTCCAAACGATAGACTATCAACACGTTAACCAAAAATTTAAAGAGCTATAGATTTCTAACCCTCACTGTTGGCAGCAATATTTGGAAGCTGAGTAGGTTTGGCAGCCACCATGGGCATGCCTTCAGCATGATCAGTTGAAGGTTGTGTCAGTGGAGTTGAGGTTGCTCCCTTGATAATGTTGCGCTCTTCTTGAGATCCTTGCACTACTACAAAAACCTTAAACCATGACAGTTAAAATGTGTCATGAATCACAAAAGATGACAGTTTTAAAACTGTCATCTTTGGAGGTGACATTAAAAGTCTAGATTTGTTATGACAGTCAAAAAATGTCATTGAAACATATAAGATGACGGTTTAAACCTGTCATCTTTGCAATAAGATGACAGTGTAAACCTGTCATCTTTACAATCAACGATGACAGTTTTAAACTGTCATCTTATCTATCCTCCATTCTAAAAAAAAAAATCCAATTCTAGTTCGAACACGTGGCTCTCGTGTGGCAGCCCTCACATGACCGCCCAGTGGAGTTCACATGGCACCCTCGTGGCGCTTGTGTGGTTAGGTAATATTTGCTTGCCCCAGGACTCAAACTCAAGACCTTGACTTCCTTGCGCGCACGCATGTTACCAACTGAGCTAGCACGCTTGTTGTTGATAAAAGACCAACAAAAATATTTATACTATATTTTCAAAAAAATTTAAGCTGAGTACTTTTTATGTCAGTTTTAGATTTAATATAAGATGACAGTTTTAAACTGTCATCTTATACTTTTAATGACACTTTTTTACAGTCATTTTTTATGATCAATTTCAATGTCGGTTCTAATTAAAACTGACATTAAAAGGGCTTAGTTTCAATGTCACTTTTAAGGAAAACTGACATTCAAAGGTTATCCATATGGGCTTCTGGAAGCGCCTTGTTTTAATGTCAGTTCTAAGCAAAAACTGACATTAAAGAAATAGATAATAATGTCACTTTTATTATAAACTGTCATCTTATATCGCAAAGATGACAGTTTTTAGGATAGACTGACATCAAAACTCTACCCTCATATTTTCGATGACAGTTTTTGTAAAACTGTCATTGTTTCAATTTTTGGTGTGTCATCTTTAACCATTATTGTAGTAGTGTTGGAAGTCTCTCGATCTATGTTTTACAGGACCTTTTTTCTTCTTTTGTCTAGCCTAATATTGGACCTGAATTTAGGGGGAAAAAAACTACATTATTAATATGCTACTAGAGAACCAAAATGAAGTAGTTTTTGACAAACCATTAAGTATAGAAGAACTATGAAAAAGAATGGACATAGCAGAACATATGAACTATTAATATGTCAACGAATATAAAATCACTTACAAAACAAAAATCAATATGAGCCTTAAGCCCTAAATTTAATCACATCAATGCAAAGATAAAAAAAAACTAATTCAAAGAGAGAGAGAGAGAGAGAGAGAGAGAGAGAGAACATTTGATATTTTGAGTGCTTGGTTCTGGTATGTTTGGAACAATGGCACAAATGAAAAATGTCAGACTAGCAAAACCTGGATCATAGGTAAGTTCATGCACACTTTCCCACTGCATAGCATCATATACTGTAAGAGAAGGCAAAGTGAACCACGTTAGTTGTTCTTACTACTGACTTAGTGACTTATAGGTTTCCTTGTTAGCCTTAGCGGGTGAGGTTTTTGGGCGGTACTATGGCTGCAAGCCATGCTAGAGGGAACACATTTCCATGCAAGTGAAACAGCATTCTAGAGGTTCTGAGGTTGTATTTTAAAAATTTATTAATTTTAGGTAAGAAGTTACGTTAATGAAATCGAATGTATTACCTGATTAGCTTGAGTCCCAGAAGATTCGTCATCATCACTAGAATAACCAAAACCCTCCTCACTGACATGGGGTATATATTCTCCATCATCCTCATCGCTAATAACAACCTTGCTCTTTCCTTGTCCAGCACTTTTGCTTGCACTTTCAGCTGGTTGCATTGGGACTGTTATGGCCTTTCTTCCAAGATCATTTAATCGTGACAAGTTCCTTCCAATTTTATTTACTCTTAGCCTTTCATATTCTGCCATTTCTGGATTTCACAGCTGGCAATATAATTAAAATGTCCAACAATATAATTAATGAAAGAAACTAAGGTTACGAATTCATAAAGAACAGTTAAGAAAGTAAACAAGTCTTAAGCATGCATAGCCAAAACATCATAGATCAGTCTAACATATAGCACTCCTAGCTAATAAGTAACACAAAACAATTAACACAACTACAACATGCTATCTATGTCACTCTCATCGTCATCAGTAAATTCATCCTCTTGGGCATTGTCAGTACAGTAGTCAGCCATGGTATCGTCTTCCTCATCAACCTCATCATCAATGACTGACAAATTTCCTTCATCCAAACAGTTCCCATCTGCTATGACGCTTTGGTCAACAGTCTCTGCATCCAAGTCTTCCCTAAGCAATGTGGTCACTTCTCTATCATCAACTTGTACAGGGACACCATCGACCTCAACTTGCTGAAATGTCTCATCATTACTGTCATCTTCCTCATCCACTTCTGGAACATCAAACAAATTTCTGGTGTGTATCTTTTGTACAATTTGCCAAGAACCACCATGTTTTGGGTCATCTAAGTAGTACACTTGCCTTGCTTGAGATGTCAGCACAAAAGGTTCATTCGTATACCAAGTTTTAGTGGCATTAACACTTATGAAGTGCTGGTCTTTTCTTATTCCTTCCCTTTTGTCACTCACATCCCGCCATTGACACTTAAACAGATATACACGATTCCCAAAGTTGTATTTCAATTCTATTATATCAATTAAAACGCCATAGAAATCAGTATCTTCTGATAGATATTCCCCTTTGACCACAATGCCACTATTTTGAGTTGTACGGACCCTCTCACGGTCTCTTGTATGAAACCTAGTCCCATTGACTATACAACCAGAGCACCTTGTTACTCTACGATCAGGACCCAACGCAAGGGAGTAAAGGTCATTTGTAGCCTCGGGAGAATTTTGTTTCCGCAATTGTATCATCTATTTAGAAAAAAAATGAATATCGTTAGAAGTGCCTCATAAAGGATAAATTGAAAAAATAGATATAATTTTTAGAGAAAGTTCGCACTTACATGTTTTTCAAACCAAGAAGGGAATTCACTTTGATGCCTTTGTTCAACATTCATGGGACTTTGTTCCTGAATCTCTTCTTTGTGTTTCCTGCATTAAATCTTCATAATCAAGTTTCGAATTTTTTATATTAGTAACTCAATGACATGGATATTGAAATTGTTCAACTTACTGTAGATAGGACTCCACTTCAATGCAATTATTTAGAATGTACCATCGAGACTTTGAATAATCTTCCAAATTCAACTTTTTAATATCTACAGCTCCTAATGGACGGGCATTACATGTGAAAAGAGGCAACTTTGAGGGTAAATGAACTTGACCCCCATCGTAATTCCTTTCTTCCCGATTAAATCTCGTTTCAGAATCAGTGAGATACATTGAACAGAATGTGAGACATTCTTTATCAATGTAGGCTTCAACAATTGAGCCTTCTGGATGAGCTTTGTTGCGTACAGAATCCTTCAAAGTTCTCAAGAACCTAACATTTTTAGGAGAGACCAGTAAGTTTAATATGTTCAGTCTAAGTGAAAGTTTTGATCACAAGAATATAAGATGGAAATACCTTTCAATAGGATACATCCATCGGTATCGAACTGGCCCTGCAATTATAGCCTCATGCGCTAAGTGAATTGCCAAATGAACCATTACATCAAAAAATGATGGTGGAAATATCAACTCCAACTTGCACAATATCAAGGCAATATCTCTTTCAAGTTGCTCTAATACTTGCAATCGCAAAGTCTCTGAGCACAACTCCTTGAAGAATAAACTCAATTCAGTCAATGCGAAACACACTTCCTTTGACAGAAATCCACGCAGTGCAATTGGTAGTAATTGCAGCATAACATGGCAATCATGGCTCTTCATTCCTGAAATCTTACAATCTGCAACGTTCACACATCGAGAAATGTTTGATGCATACGCATCAGGAAACTTTACAGATTTTAACCATTGGCATATCCTCCGCTTTTCACTTAAGGCCAAGGTGTAGCATGCTGGTGGGATAACAATTCTATCACCATCTCGTTGTAGGTGTAACTCTTTCCTTATGCCTAAGAACTCTAAATCCATACGACTTTTGACCGTATCTTTTGTCTTTCCATCAATGTTCATCAAAGTTCCGAGTATACTTTCAAGAATGTTTTTTTCAATGTGCATGACATCTAAATTGTGCCGCAATTTCAGAGTTTTCCAGTAAGGTAACTCAAAAAAGATGCTCTTCTTTGTCCAATTCAGCTCGCTTTCGGACCGTTTTCTCTTCTTCTTGTTTGGATGCTTTCCAAATCTAACCTCATTAGGGATAGCATCAAGTTGCCTCAACACATCATCTCCGGATAACTCTTTTGGTCTGAGCCTAGTTTCATGCTTGCCATTGAATTTATTACTTTTTCGCCACTTATGATCCGAATTCAAGAAACGACGGTGGCCAAGATAACATTGTTTTTGCCCATTCTTCAATGTCATTGAACATGTCTTAGCATTGCAAACTGGACATGCTAATTTTCCTTTTGTGCTCCACCCAGATAGCATCCCATAAGCTGGAAAATCATTTATTGTCCAGAGAACCGCTGCATGCAATCTAAAGGTCTGCTTTGAATAAGCGTCGTATGTAGAGACACCATTATGCCACAAATCTTTTAACTCAACTACCAATGGTTGAAGATACACATCAATGTCATTCCCTGGTGAACTTGGTCCTGGAATAAGCGATGACAGAATCAAGAAAGGTTCCTTCATACACATCCATGGCGGCAAATTGTAGGGTGTAAGGATGACAGGCCACATACTGTATGTAGTGCTCATATTCCCAAATGGGTTGAAGCCATCGCTTGCTAGCCCAAGCCGAACATTCCGAGGATCTCGGCTAAACCATTCATGCTCCTTATCAAATTCTTTCCATGCAATTGAGTCGGCTGGATGCCTTGATACACCTTTTTCCTCCACACGCGTTTCCTTGTGCCACCTCATATCAAATGCTGTTTTTCTTCTCATGTACAACCGTTGCAGCCTAGGCTTCAAGGGTAGGTATCGCATCACCTTGTGAGGAATCTTCTTGCCTGTTTTTGAAATGGATTTCCATCTAGAAGTTCCGCATATTGGGCACTCTTCTCGATTTTCGTACTCTTTCCAGAATAACGCACAATCATATTTGCATGCATGGATAGTTGTATAATTTAGCCCAAGGTCTCGCATTAAGTTTTGGGCCTCATAATACGACTTCGGCAATGTCTCACCTGTCGGAAGTGCTTTCTTGATTAAATCCAGCAGCATACTACATGATTTGTTACTCAGTTTATGCATGGTCTTCACATGAAGCAAGTTGATAAGGAAAGACAACTTGGAAAACATTTTGCAGCCTGGATACAATTCACAATCTGCATCACGCACTAACCTAGTAAACTTTTCTGGTCCATCATCAAACACAGGAGAAGAATGGAAGTCAAATTCGTCATCTTGATCAGCATCCCCAATTTCCCCCGCCCATACATCCTCCAATATGTCATACACAAAGTCTCGGTTTGGTGTTTTTTCGTGTCCCACACCAGCAGAATGATCATTGTTGCTGCCACTAGTGAATTCAAAGGACTCACCATGATGAAACCACTGAAAGTAACCTTGAGTCATCCCATGTATATAAAGATGATCTTCCACAACATTGAATTCCCGAAAATACATGTTATTGCACCTTTGACATGGACATCGAATCTTCTCCTTTCCATTTGCATTCGTTTTCGCAAATAGTATGAACTGTTTCACCCCATTTATGTAGCTCCCACACCATCTATTCTTAAGATGTATCCAACTCTTATCCATTCTTGTGACGCTACAAAGATTAATGTAGTGAAATCACATGTAAAAAAAAATTCACAACAAGTTTAAGATTAACAAACTCAAATAAGTGGGAGTGGTACGATCAACTCTATTTTTCTACAATGTCTTTAGATAATCCTGTCCTTTTCCTACTTAAAAGAAAAAAAAAAGAACATGCCGATCAATGGAGCTTAAACTATTTAAGAATATGAACCAATTCTTGTGGTGATTTGTTCAACGATATCTCACACGTACACCACCACAAGGAAATTAATTAGACCAACTTGCTATATCTGTAACATTACAAGCATGTATGGTGACACATAATGGGGAACCTGCTGTGAGTTACTCACACATTGACCCTTATTTTTTTCCCCGAATATGAGCATTAATTAAATTTCATATACGTCGTGGCTAGATATCCAATGATTGGTGGAAAAAATACGATCAATCTCCTACAAAATGACAAATCATTCACTAGGCACTTAGTAAATCCATTTCTTTTGTGTTACCCCAGTAAAAAGATGTTCTCATTTTTTGCTTGAATAAAGGCTGTTGTGGTCATAACGTGCACTCGCAGTAAATGGCATAAAACGGTCAGTAACAAAGTTGGAAAAAAATTGCTAAAAAAAGAGAGAGTAATCTTGTCCTTTTTGTACTTAGAATATGAGCCTCAAATTAAATTAAATATTCGTTTTTGCTAGATATCTGACACTCAATTACCTACAAAACGAAAATCATTCATTGGATACTCATAAATCCATTTCTTTTCTGTTACTCTAGTAAAAAAAATCTTCTCCTTTTTTGTTCGAACTAGGGGCAGTTGAAGCACATGTTCATAGCTTAAGAGTCATATCTCGAGGAAACAGCATATGCTTAATTTTCAACTTCCTCTATAGGTTTTTTCTTTTTTGTTGACTTTTAATTATTTGCAGCTTTTCCATCAATGAAAAAATTAATTAGAAATCAAGCATGTTACCCAAATTCGAGCCCAATATCATCTTTCTAAACATAACTTGGAATATCCACTAAAATGGAAAACAAAAGGCCTCACCTCACATATTCTGGCGAAAACTTGCTTATAAATTCATTTTTAACTTGTTTTTTTTTTATAGCTTCCTAGGAAAATCTCACTATCCATTAGCGAGGGGTCCGTAAAAAGCCAGGGCAACATTTGGGTTAAAAAATTCAACTCTAATCCATAGTAGAAAGCATTTCATGATCTGAAGTAAAAAAACACCCTACGTACAAAGTTATGACCGCCGCCCAACGGTATAGGCTGATGAATAAACATGGCAAGATTCTTAACTATAGCATTCAAGTCATTTATCTAAGCTAGTATTGACAACAGATATGTGCAAGATTATTAAGGTTAACATATCGTAACATGAATATCACCACACACCTATTCCAAGATTCCCTATTTTTCCTTCCATTTGAGACAAATTCAGCAAATTTGCAACAATAACCTAGAACTCATAACCAAAGTTAGTTTGAAACTATGAGATTCAGAGATATACGTACTTTTTCTTTTCTTTTTTTCAAAGATCCCAGATCACCCAAAATTACTATAGCAAAACACAAGTTCTTTTAGGGATGACAACAAGTATGGTATAGATCGGGGGACCCTATTCCATCCCCGGTCCCCAATTTTGGGAACTTTTTACCATCCCCGTTCCGTCCCCACTGGTGATATTAGACAAAGACTACGGTTGTAAAAGAGCCGAATCGAGCCGAACCCTACTAGGTTCGGGATCAGTTTGGTAAGGTATTGATCGGGCTCGAGTTCGGCTCTCGATTCGAGCCTAGATGATTGAGCTCGAGTTTGGCTCGTTAAAAATTTTCAAAGCTCAGGTTCTACTCATTAAACTCAAAAGAGTTGAACCTAGCCGAATTTAAGGTCAAATTTAGGCTCGAAATTAGGCTCATATTCAGGCTCGAAATTAGGCTCATATTCAAGCTCGAAATTAGGCTCGAATTCAAGCTTGAACTAGGAGAATACAAAACAAGGAAGAAAACACTAAGAGCATGAAAAGATTCGAAGTTCTCATAGGAACTGATGTTGTATAATTTGGGTGATCAAATTATTACATATACCCCTGAACTATGTCGTATTTGTAAATATAATTATATATTTTAAGTCTAGGTTCGTGAGCCTAACCGAGCCAAATACAACAAAGCTCATGTTCAGCTCATTTATGTATCGAACCTAAAATTGAGGTTAAAGTTCGGTTCGTTTACTATACGAACCAAATTCGAACGAGCTTTTACCAAACCGAGCTCCGGCTCAGTTCATTTACAGCCCTAACAAAGACTAAGGGGCTAGGGCCACAAACTGATCTAAGGGGCCTTTTGTGATTTTAGAAAGCTCAGAAGAAATTCGTAACATGCAACACAAAATATCATCAAATCCCCAAGTTTGAACACGTAATCTTACTCTTGCCAACACCAACAAGAGAAAATAACAAAGGAATATTAACAGATAGGCACCGAAGGAACAAGGAACAAATAAATCTGGGCTATTCTCTCACTATCAAGAGTAAATTAAAGAAATGATAACTTGAATAAAGAAAAGAGAAGGAATCACCTCCAAAGTTTCTTGTCACAACATCAATAATATAATACTCGAACACATTTGCTTTGTTGGAACTGGAATACCAAAGAGGCAAGGAGCGTAGAACTCGACGAGGGCTCCTCGATCCGGCGCGCAAGCTCCTTCTCGTTTCTCACACTTGTTTCAGAAACCTAGGTTTCTCTCTTTTATTTGGTGTTTATTTTTTACACGAAAAAGTAAAGGGGAGGAAAAGAGGGAAGGCGGGAAGGCGCGGGAAGTCGTGGAGGGAAATAATTTCCTGTGGAATTTCCCTATTACGAGGAAATTATACGATTGCCCTCTTATCAATTTCTTAAAGTTAATTAGTACCAGAGTAACCAGACAAGTAACATGGCGGGGCACTTTTGTCAATTTCGGATGTAATAGATATATTTATATATGGGGTGATATATGGGGCACAACATTTAACGCAACAATAATTGAAGCGTCATGCTAATAATCGGAACCATTCAATTTGTTTAAAACTTGTTTTTAGGAGTACCCATAAAAAATCAACTCATTCAGATAATGTTAAGGGCTTGATCGACTTGATCTAGTCATTCAGTTTTTATCCTATCAAATTTCGGGACAAATACCAGTCATACCCTTACCAATATCTGAATAGGTTTATTTTCATAGTACTCTTAGAAATATGTTTTAAATAAATTGAAAGGCTCCAAACATTTCTGTGGGCTCCAAAATGGGTGGTTTGCATTCGATGTGTCGAAATTGTCTCGAGAACCACCCCTATATGTATTTGATTAAGTACGTTATTTTATCTGAATAGGTTTTTTCTATGCTATTTTTAAGATAGAAAAGAATGAATAATAAAAATTAATGCATAGTAAAAATTAATAAAAAATAAAAACACGAAAAAAGAATTTTGAGTTTTGTCGAATTCGCTTGTCATTAAGTACAACTTATGGAATGAAAAAGGTGTTTAACAAGGGAAGAGATAATATTCGATCCCCTCGTGGAACTGGACTATTCTGATAAAATAAAGTACTTATAGATTTGTTCACTTGCAGTGGCACCCATTTGCAATTTCATCGCATGCCTAAAAGAAACTTACCCACACATACAAAAATTCAATCGTTTATGCAACAAAACGAAAAGATGTTGCCCAATTTTTGTATTTTTATTTTTGGCTCAAACGAGTTTAGAAAACCCCTTCATCGGGATGTAGATTATAATAGGAGGATATTTTTTGTCCAATCAAAAGTCTAATTAATGATAGGTGCGTGATAGACAGTTCTGATAGCAAAAAAGACCTCAGGCAGGGCTCATGAGGTGCTTTATAAGGCTTTAATGCCTCCGAAAGCATCAATGTTTTCTGATTAGGAGGTTATCAATATTCGATGATTTTCCAATTTGGTGAAAATGATGGATTAAGTAAAACACGAAATAACCATCATAAAAGTATACTTGACAATGACCTTTCAAACTTATACGTCCAACTTGTTTGACAGTAAACTAAATCATATGCAATAGATGAATGTATAGTAGTAACACAACCACGACACAATTATGACGATTGTGCTCGTTGATTTCGTTTTGCTTATTGATTAAATAATTCATGTAAACTTTTGGCTCCCTCGGTTTTAGAAAGCACGCCCCTTCATCAGGACACAATTTATAGTAAACTAAATCATGTGAAACTTTTATCAAAAGGTGAATCCCTCTCTCTCTCTACCTTTCCTCTTTCTCTCTCGCTAAACTTCGCCTCCCCTAACAGTGCCAGATCTGGGGTGGGGGCTCCCCCCCCGCCCCTCTCTTCTCTCCCTCCCCTTCTTCCCTTCCTCTCGTCAGTGTGTCCTCCGACCTCAGCACTGGCTCTTCGCGTTTTCGGTCTGGATGGCTTGGTGCTTGGTCCCCTTTGCTGGTTTCCGGCAGAGGTGTTGTTCCGGCTTCAGGGGTTCAGTCCGGTAAGGTGAAGCCGGAGCTTGGTGGTCCGGTGCTAGGCGGCTGTCGGTGAGGCGAATAACGGGTGAGGTGTTTTGTTTTCCTTTTGGTTTTTGGTCTCGGTCCGGTTTTTCCCGGATCCGGTGGGTGGGACGGTGGGCAATAATGTGTTTTTTCGTTTTGTTGTTGTTCTGACTGGCCGAAGTTGTTTCTCCGCTGCCGGAGATGTAGATCGTGTTTGTGCGCTTGCCGGCCACGGCCGTGTTGGTGGGGATCGTAATGTCTAGAAATGGCAACATCCCCAGGTCGGCTCGTGGTTTTCCTTGCTGGTTGGCATCGCGTCGGTCCATTGTCGGATTGGGTTGGTGCATTATTCGCACATCGTAGTCCAAGTTTCTCTTGGTTGTCTGATGTGTAATCTGTTATGGTAACCTGATTTGTGATAATGGAATATCTACATTTTCCTTGTCAAAAAAAATAAAAAAATTCATGTGAAATAGTTGAATATAGAGTAGCCACATGTCCGTGATGTAATTATGACGATCGAGATCAATTACTTCATTGTGCTTGTTGATTAAATTATACATGTTAAATTTTTGCTCCATTGGGTTTAGAAACCCCCTTCATCATGATGCAATTGATAGTAAACTAAGTCTTGTGTAGTAGTTCAACGTCTAGTAACCACACGACCGGGACACAAATCATGACGATCAAGATCACTGATTTCGTTCTGCTCGTTGATTAAAACCATCATTCATATTTTTGGCTTGATCGGATTTAGAAAACACCTTCATCGAGACGCAAATTTATACGTAGCAAAATGACATTTCCCATTCAATCAAGTGTCTAACAATTGATTTACCCAAAAAAAAAAAGTGTCTAACAATTTACACGATTAACTTCAGTCCTGGTACGAATTATCTATTAAAACATGAATCCATATATTGCAAAATTTTAAAATATAATATTTTTATGATAAAGTTAAATATTTTTCTGTAAAAAAATAGTTGCAAACCAATAATATAAAGTTGACATATTTTGCGACCCAACATCCTAGTCACTTAAACATTTGATATAGAGATATAGTGCAACCATGTTGTTCTTGGTCGCAAAATAATCATATGTTGGTCGCAATAATTTTTTTTTCAACATTTGAATGCGACTAGAGACATTTTGGTTGCAAAATGAATTTATGTTGGTCGCAAAAACCTTTCCCGCCAGCGGCAAAAATTGGCGCCAAGTAATAGGCGACCCACTTTTGCTGACCAGCTCTCTTAGTTGCTATTTGTAACAGCTTTCCACTAATAGCGACCAAGTTAGCATACAGTTGCTAGAAACCATGTTAAAAGCAACCAAATTTTTGTTGGTCGCAAAAAATTAGTCGCTAACTAAGCAATTTCTTGTAGTGTTGATATTTGGTCAGATGGACCGACTAATTTGAAGATCGAT